>JAUCNO010000318.1:7689214-7707314 GCA_032353835.1 Enteromius viviparus | reverse complement strand
CCCTCAGACATCAAACACAAGCAACCAAAAACACACACACTAAAACATAGTCTTACACACTGGTGCAATTAATTCAAAACAATATTTCCAAAACACTTACGTTGCTTATGGTTCTCCCCCTCAAAAACCTTTTCACATGATGAACACAAACGACGCAACCAATGTATGTACAGTGGCACATTTTTATTCATGTACTATACATGTACTATTCATTTTCAACACACACCAAAAATATTATTCCACCTCAGCATCTTGTCTTTGGTCTGGGTCAGGCCAGAGAATCTCATCCACGTCACAGGCTATATTGGCCCTAGCCAGGCAGCGGGGGTAAAATCCTCTTGCGTGCCTGATCCACCCCTGGCATGCATCTACTGATATATCTAGGCAGGCTTCTTCCATGGCCTGGAGGAGGTGAACACGGACGTAAGGTTCTCTGTCATAAACTTTCCACCGCCATGCCGAAAATAACTCCTCTATCGGGTTTAGAAAGGGAGAGTATGCAGGCAGAAAGATATTAGAAAACCTTGGGTTATTGGTAAACCAGTCACGAACCAGAGCAGCGCGATGGAAGCTGACGTTATCCCAAACAACAACGTAGTGAGGCTGCTCTGGCTGTGCTGGTTCCCTGTAGTCCAACTGAAACATATGTTGTCTTAGACCATCAAGAAAAGCAAGGAGAAGCATAGTGTTATAGGGTCCTAGTACGGCATGGCGGTGGAGTACCCCTCGTTGGCTGATGGCTGCGCACATAGTGACATTCCCTCCACGCTGACCAGGGACATTTACAATAGCCCGATGGCCAATTATGTTCCTCCCCCTTTTCCTTCTTTTGGTCAGGTTAAAACCTGCCTCATCGACAAAGATTATTTCATGGGGAACAGGCCGTCCTTCAATCTCAAATATTCTCTGCAAAACACATAACACAGTAGAGTCAATCGGTACCCTGAACCACAGTTCAAGAGTGCTCAAATGGCAGCATAAACTGCCATGCTGTGATGGTACACAATACTTTATACAATATCAAAACTCATACCTGAACATATTCCACACGTTGGTTTTTCACTCTGTCAGAGTTTCGTTCAAAAGGGACGCGGTATGCCTGTTTCATCCGGAATTGATTCTTTCGGAGGATGCGGTCAATTGTGGAGAGGCTGATGGCATTTATCCCTCGAAAAAGATGATCATCCTCAATCACTCTCCTTTGAATCTCTCGCAGGCGGATTACATTGGCAATTACCATGTTTACAAGTTCCCTTTCTTGCTCCTCCGACAAAAGCCTTAACCTGCCTCCACCAGGTGGTCGTCTCTGTGTCCTACAAAAATAGAAGAACTCATTACTGTAACTATCACAAATCCTTTTTACTGAAAAAGAATGGAAACATACTGAAACTCAAGAAACTTAAGTTCAGTAACTCAAGAGTTACTGTATAAAGCAGTCTTACTGCAACTACACCTACCTGTTTTCCTCCCTGAAGGTTCTGATGATGGAGGCAACAGTGAAGCGACTCCGATTTGGCTGTACTCGTTGCCCAGCCTCCCTCATATTCATACCATGGACAAGGACAACTAAAGTGGCTCGAATTTCATCTGAGACTGCTTGTCTCCTTGCCCTTGCTCTTCCCCTTCCTTGTCGCAGTCGTCCTCCACCTCCACCTCCACCTCCTCCTCCTCCACCACGTCCTCCTCCTACACCACGTCCTCTTCCTACTCCTCCACCACGTCCTCTTTCTCCACCACGTCCTCTTTCTTCCCAATGTCCCAGTTGTCCTAGACCACCTCCTTCTCCTCTACCACGTCCTCTTCCTACTCCTCCACCACGTCCTCTTTCTCCACCACGTCCTCTTTCTCCCCCATGTCCCTGTTGTCCTAGACCACCTCCTCCTCTTTCACCACGTCCTCCTCCTTCACCACGTCCTCTTCCTATTCCTCCACCACGTCCTCTTTCTCCACCATGTCCTCCTCCTCCACCACGTCCTCTTCCTTTGCATCTCTTTGGATCCATTGTTTCAAACCTGAATGAGCTGACTTTGGCCCCCTTTATCTATCCATCGAAGGTTCTGATTGGTGTGTGATAAATTTTGACTCCTAGTGTTTCCACCTGGTTAATTGTGTGCTAATTGAGCTCAAGATATGCTGACTTAAGTTAACATTATCGAATGCTAGTGCTTTCTAAATGACCACATGGTGTAAGCACTGAAAAATTTAGGGATTTGTGTGTAGAGTTTTGCAATAATAGTTCACCAAATTTGACTCATATGTCAAAGCAGGGAATAGTGTTTATAGTTTAGGGAAATGGGTGTGCTTTAAGAAAAATAGCGTTATGGTTTTGAAATTTTAGTTTAAAAGCTTGGTTATAGTGTTTTAGCAATCGAGAAAAACTGTAACACTGAGCAGTGTGGAGACTTTATGTAATGTAAATACATGAGAATTCACCATGTAATTGAATTAATAATAAAGTTTAAATCAAGACCAAAACATTTGATAATCATATATTGAACGTATTCAGAAATGTATCACCACTGTCAGTCAATTATTAATTCATAATGTACTGTTCTCATTTTTATTTACCTGCATTTGATCAACTCTATTTCTTACATTGCTTGATAGTTGTAAATCAACATGAATAAAGTTCAAATGTATGTCTTTAAATGCAATGACAAATAAATGCTCAGCAATAAACTGAATTCAGTGGAATTCTTCCTGAATTGAATTCCACTTCCTGTAATTCAATTCCAATTCTGTTTCCTTTAATTGCTGTTGAATTCCAATTCCAATTCCATTGCCTTTTTTGAATTGGAATTGTTGAGTTCATTCCTGAATTGACCCCAACCCTGGTCCAAACACTTGTCATTGGATAAACCTAGAGTAACAGTTAATCCCGAAAATTTACTCACCATGTTGCTGAGGGGAAATAGTCATACTGTACAAGTGTGAATAAATAATAACAGAATTTCCATTTACTTAAAGGGCTGATGGTTTGGTTGGTTATCACAGCCTGATTTCATCTTCATTGATGGCCTTTCAAAAGATGATGTGCATTCTGACTTTGAAGCAGGAAACATTTAAATCCGAAATTTTTAATATGTAATGTTTTTACCAATTGTTTTGAATGCTCTTAAAAGCATAAAATGGAGGTTCAGCTGCCTTTGATGTCACAGCTCAAGGTAATTAGCATGGGACTGAAGGCATTATGATGATGTCATGATTTCCTGTGGCTCCAGAGTGATTAGCCACACTGCATTCACTGGACTCAATAAATTTAGAGTAAGTTCCATTAACAAAGATAGAGAAGTCATGTACTTTCACAGAGTCGTGCACAGGCTGGAAAACTGCCACTGAGATGTCAAGGAATGCTAATGGATAACTTCCTCCAGTTATTACAGACTCCCTTGACTCAAACGAATAAAGCAATGTTAATGAATGCCATAAAGCCACACATTTTACGCTTTTCTAGGAAACCAACCTACAAATGACTTAGAGTGGTCTCTACACATTAAACTGAATAAGAAAAAGGTATTTCACTATCAAAAATATTACACACATCACCTTTAACTAAGTCTGTTGACTAACTGTACAAAAAAGTGAGCAGAAAAACTTGCGTAAAGCATCATTAAGTATGCCATTTCATAGTCGTCTTGAGTCTGGGACTACGAGATCCAAATGAGGCTCTAGATGTGACACACACACTCATGCAGACAAAGACAGGTAGGGATTGCTTACAGTATAGAAAGACTTAATGAAATGACCACTGAGAGACATTTTACCCGACGACAAAAAATGCTTCTGTAATTTGCTTTCAGGTTGTCAAGAGACCAGCAGAAAATAGCAAATGATCTCAGTGGTCCAGCTCCTTGTTTAAAAAAAGAAGAAAGACAGAAAGAGAAAGAGAGGATGTGAGTGAGCAGAGGAAGCGAGAGAGTGAGAAATAGTTAGAGAGAGAGACAGGAAAGAGAGGAGATGGAGGAGGAGGCCATTAAGCGTCTCTCCGGCTGCTTTGTTTGCAGTTTATACTGCACTTTATTTCTACCATAAACAAGTGCCTGAGCCCAACGCATCTTGAGCACCTCTATATATTACCCACAATGCCCTGTGGGGCGGGAGAGTGTGGCACTAAGGGAGACAGGGGAAGGAACATTATGCAGATTCTATTATTCTTTGTCTGCTTCTCACAACACCACTGATCCAGTACCTTATCCCAGTAGCTTCCTCCAGTCTTACCAGCAACTCCATGATGCATTCATCCTAACTGCTGCAGCTGCATGCTTCAGCGTATACCAGCACTGTGAACAAAGAGGAGAAACGCTCATTAATAAACTTTTAGGAGCCATATCATCATTTTTAATGCATTTGAGCTTTAGTTCCCAGTAGTTCCATTATAATGTTATGATGTGCAAAAATAGTATTTTTTAACAAAAGTCTTGCATGACCCTTAAAATCAAATGGGTTGCTTTTGCAATAATTGGAATAGGCATGGTCATGTATTCTACATGAAAATCAAAGTTTTGTCCTAGCTGTGATTTTCTCAAAAGTATAATGCTATCACTCCTAAATTTGGGGTCAGGACCAAAACACCTGCATGACAAACCTGACACTTTTCAAAATAAATTTTTTTTGGGGGGGGGTGTTTAGCGAGGTGAAAAAAAATATTATTAATTTTTTTAGGTGGTCTGTCTTTTTAAAGAAGACATATTGTGCCCCTTAAAACATACTGTAAGTCTTAGGTGTATCCAGAATGTGTTGGTGAAGTTTCAGCTCAAAATACCTCACAAAATACATCATTTTAAAAATGCCTATTTTGAGCATCTTTTGAGCATATTCTTTAAATGAATATGAGCTTCTGCGAACCGCCAGATTTTCCAGAATAGAGCTGCCATTACAGCTTGTACCTGCTAAAAACCTGTCTGTTTTGGTTGAAATTTAAAGGTGCCATTGAATATAAAACTGTACCTTTAATTTACCTTGTTATATTTAAAAAATAAGGGTTCTGTAAAGTGGTTCTTGTGTAAACCTCGTGAATAAAAAAAGGCAGCTGAAAATCAGGCGAATCTAAACACAACACGGATTGTGACATCACAGTCTTGCCCCAACATGTGCATAACTTTTACCCACCCATGTTCAAGACCAGCCACCAGCCAAACCAACAAAAACTGTCAGCAGGAATCGTAAAAAATAAGCAGGACAGATTGTTCCAGATTGTGCAGGGGATATGAAGTGTTGGTTGGCTTTACCAGTAGCCTGATGCATTACAGTACATCAAATTTTACTTATCACATAAAGAGAGATGACTGAGGATGATGTTGAATGATTTACAGATCCTGAGCACCACTGACAAGCATCTGATCTTGTAAAATATGTGATAAGTACTGACGCTCATTAGTATAAACAGAGCGCATGCAATCACACATATTAATAGCAGCTCCTAACGCCAGCATTTTATATACAGAATAATTACCTAAGGATATAACTGCAAGAAAAAGTATTAAAATATATTCCTCCCTGTGCTTCTTTTCCTGCTATGTGAGCTATTAAAATGAGCTGCATGGTGAAACAGCCAATCAGAGCAAAGCTCAACATTGAGCCTCACTATGAAACAGCCAATCAGAGCAAAGCTCAACATTATTATTTATGACCATTCCAAAATAAACAAACAACAGACTGTTTTATTCTAAATACAAGTTATAGGGATGTAAATGGACATGTTTTTTGAGATGTTTGTCTTTACTTAATCCACCTACTAAGTAGATGTCAAAGAATGGTTAAAAGACCATATCAATGCATTCTTCAATGGCACCTTTAAACCATATTAGTTCAAACTTCGGGTATACAAGTGCAAACATCCGAAGCACACAGACAGAAACCGGCTGTCACAGCATGCGAGTACTAAACTAAGTTCTGATTCACACACAACTTGTTTCAACTATGTTGAAAACAAACAGTCAGTTATGTCAGTGCAGGTAAACAGCTGGGAAATAAATGTTTATTTTAGATCTTTTTGGCAGCAGCCAATAAATCAGTCAGCACAAAAGTACATCCATGCAACAATTTACTCATATTAACACATATATTTGCTTTATGGTGAGCATGTTAAGATAGAGAGGAGGTGGATTTTGCTAAGGAAGTAGAGGATTGCTTCAGGCGTGGTTGTTGAGCTATGCTTGTGGGCGACGGCTGTTTCAGTAAACACTCTGCGGGGCCAGTGTTTGATCATCTGTGTAGTCAGTGTGGTCTAATTGTTTTGCAAAGCATGCTAATTGCTTCTCATCCAGTCTCTTTAAATGTCAACGCTCCCTGTAGTTACAATGTGATTCACCGGCCCTTGAAAATGGAAACAAGGCTGAATGATTCAAAACAGAGAGGAAGGGATAGAGAAAACGGGTAGAGGACTGAATGGCAGGGTCGGAGTGTTTGTTTGGAATGGCTCCACCAAGCTTTACCCACCAGCGTGACCTCACTGGTCAGCAGCTCTAATTCTAAACACCCTGCCCCTCAGGTCTCTGGGAAGGTCAGTACACCATAGAAGCCACGGGCCAGAAGAAGCATTTATCTGTAAATAGACAGTGCCGCCAACACACCCGCGCTAGGTCAAGCACTAAACGACCAGCGTTTTTTAGTGTTTGAGATGATTTGCCTGTGTACTAACGCGTGAGATTTAGAACCTGAGGCTGATAGTGAACTAAATCATATTACAAAGCCCTGATGACATTTTAATTACAACAATTTAACACACGACATGGAAATATTGTCAGAGAAGTCAGGCGAGTACATCACTGTTCATAAAATCCAATGACAAGTTGAACACTATCCTGAAAGCTAAAAATCTTCTCTTCTGCCCACTTTAAGTCAACTAATGTCACACGCAAACCAGAGTTCACTATATACTTTTGGGTCTGAACCGCAGTACATCAGCATAAGTACAACTGGTTAAACTGGCAGCAGCTGCATACCACTGTAGCTGGGTAACAACTCAAGATGAGAAGATGCCAGCTTCACTGTTTTATTCATGTTTCTGTCACGTTGGATTTAGCAGTAAAACTTCACATGCACAGAACAGCACTTGTGTTTGTCTGTCTCAGATGCAGTGTAGGAGAGCCAAATATTGCAAAAAGCAAAGGCAATTTACTCAGAGACAAGAAGCTATGAGAAATGTACAACACTATGCATAAAGTAAAAGCAAACGGCATTAACTATGCTAAAACGGCAAATGATTTTACCACAAGGAGGTCTGCAGGAGAGAGAAAATAAAAACTAAATACTAATAAGATTACAACTAAAATTACATTTAAACAACTTACAAGTAAAAAAAATTTAGCCACTTTGTTTTGCCTTTACATTATTGCACAGCAAAGATGTAATATTAAAACGAAAAGTAAGTAACACTTTATTTCAATAGTCCACTTCGGACATTCTACTAACTGTAAATACTGTATCTATGCTACATGTCAACTACTGGTTGCTTTATATCGTCTAACACTTTTTTTTGTGTGGTCCACTTCAACATGATGAATTGGACTGACGAATTTCTTTCAATTTTGAACCACATTGTTTTTACCCCTGACCACCTGTGTAGCTGCTACTGCATATTTATATTTTCAAATTCAGAAACTCAACTGTGAAGAATAAAAAATGCTTGGGCCCCAACCCTAAAAATCTGAATAATATTTACTAAAACCATGACTTCTAGTTGTATGTTCAGCATTAAAAAATGTCAAATCTTTCCCAAGTCATAACACCCCAGGTCTGTTTGAGCTTGTTTGAGACAAGGAACCTGTTGCGATTCCAGCCTACAGGCCGACAGCGGGTGCTCACACGAGGAGACAGGATCTCTAACTGATTCTCCCACTGTTCTCGCTAGGCCTCAGGCTTGGCTTTCTTTGTCTCACACCTTCTCTATACTCTGAACACCAAAGGCAGATGTGTCTGGTTCTAACCTCATGTTGTGCTGGACAGAACCCTTGAGGAGGAAGCAGGTGGTCTGGCGTGTATACATGTGTTTGTGTGTTAGTAGTTTGAATTTCCCACTGCTCTTCTGGCTCAGGTAGCCTATGTAATGATTTCTGTGCTTCTGCAACAAGACCTGAGGGACATGTTCTGTAGCTTTTAAACACACAGCAAACACTACAGAAATGGCTTGGCGATGGCTCTAAAAACCTTTATTTACCCTATAAAGGCCTGTAACACGTTCCTAGCCACTGACTGGTGGTCATTTTCAATCCACAAGAGTTATAAAAGTGAATAGATTTGGCTTACTGCCTGCAATGTGAGGACTGAGCATGTGACCTGGGACGTTTCCTCCAAAACGACTTAAGTTAACTAACTGAAGCTGATTATTATTTGATAAAACTTTGGATGGAGGAGGGATGCTTTAAAAGTCCACTAAAATTTGGGCTATTTTAAACAATTATACAACTATTAACTCCATTTTCTGTCTAAATAGAATTATAAAACAGTAGAATGCAGAGCTCTCAAGCTAGCCGCTTAAAAAAAACATCCTAAAACATAATTTTAATATCAAAAACACAACAAGCTAAGACAAAACAACCAAAAACGGAATTAATCTAAGGCTCAACCTTTCAATATGGAAACTGGCAAATATGTAAATAGCTATAAACCTTTATAGTGACAAATCTATAATAGTCCTAATAAACAAATGCTTTATGCATAATAAATCCAACATGAATCGTCTTGTCTTTATTACTGAAGCGCTGAATTTGTTACACCAGTTGTGCATTGATGGCTGGCTGTGTTTCAAAAAGATTGAATTTAGGAACACACGTTCTCAGAAAGAGTGTTTAGTACTGACAGCCTAAAGCTAAAAGTAAAACATGCCATCAGAACAGTAAAAACCTCTTTGAGAAGCTGTGCCTGAAGATACATCCCCTCTAAAGCATTGCCATATATTACTAACGTTACATACACGTTTACAAAGATTAGCTAGTCTACATTAGTAAACCACTAGTCAAATACTAGTTATTCAGCACTGTCCTTTTGATGAAGAACTTCATATCAGACTGACCAATCATCAGCTTGCCAGCAATGCTGAGAAGTATGATAAAGGGTATCCCTTTTACTAAGAACCCCAAATGTCAATGTTTATGTCCTAAATTTACCAACTCTGACAAATCCTCCTCAAAAATCCTATTTTAATCAGCCTCCTACCTCTACGCAAGTTTCTCAGAGGACTAATAAACACCTGTCTGAGAAAGCAATTTTAAGCCAGGTATTGCTATTTCTGTGTGCAATATCAAGCAGATGGTCCATGAAATGCCTGGCTGTGACTGCAGCAGTCTTAATAAAATATTTTAAAATCCCCAACTGTACACATCTTTTTTGTAGTATTCAGTTTGCAACACACAAATAAATAACTGCTGGTGGGACAGTAACTCAAGCAATCGAAGAGAACAGTGAAACAGGACAATGTGTCTTTGTCAAATCAGTTCAGGCGGTCGTTCGACTGACCTGTAAATGTCCTGTCATCATTATACTCCAATACAACCTCTACTAATACAGACAGTTGGCTAAACCTCAAAGTGAGCCTTCTAGGCAATTTTGTCTTTTTTTCTCTCTCTGGTCTGTCAGTGTGTGTAAGTAAGGACCAGGCTGGAAAACCTTCTGGGAGAGTGAGGTAATTATCCATTCTCTCCTGTCTGGCTTCTATGTACAGACCATTCTCCAACTGCTAGTTAATGAAGCGTCCAATCAAATGCAGCCGACACTGCAGAGCAGCACCATTTAAAACCGCAGGTCTAGACAATGAGCCGTTTTGACACACTCGCCATGACAACGAAAATTAAGGACTGTTTTTTGGGGTGGGGCCAATTTCTTTAATCATTTATGCTAGTGCCAAAAGCACAGTATGCGTTCCACAATATTTCAGTTCTTCTCTGAATACTTACCAATAAAAACTTCTAGATCCTCATCTAAAAAGTTTTGCCATCTCCTTACAAAGAAAATCTCAAGGGTTCTTTATACAATGCAGCAAAAATCATTCCTAGTTGTTTGGGATTTTCTATAACCGTATCCATAATCATTCGAAATTTAATAACAGAGAGGGTAAAACAAAAACTCTTATTGTTTTGAAATTGAAGCTACAGTGTGTGGGATCGGCAGTCATATCCTAGCTGGTAAACAGAGCCATTAGCGCTAATGATAGAGTGTGTTTGAATACAATGTGCATTAGGATGAAGTGTGGGCTTCATCCAAGCAGATTCCGTGAGTCCATAGCGAGTCGCTCGCACAAGCTATGGCCCCGTGTTAACTATTATTAGTAGTATTCATCTCCAGCCAAATTGAGACTAAATCAGCTGACTGAAGTAACTTAATGTCCCAAACACATTGCTACACATCAGGAGGGAAAAGGTTCATGAGCGGAGATGAAAATAGAACTAAGAGAACAAACACAAGAGCTGCTGCTGTTGTGGAGACATACAAACCAGATGTTCTGAAAGGTGGGAACCAAATTAACAGACTGCATGCTTTTCAGCATCTGGTTTCAACAGCTGAACAGTACATTGTCCATATAGCATCAGCTGATCCATATAACTGATTATATACTTGTTTTTTTTTTATATTAGGATATTTGCACATCTCATATTGACTTCTACATACAAAATAGGTACAATGTTGTTTTGGAACCCAATGACTTCTATTGGATGGGCAAAAAGAGTCAAAAAACTCTTTGTTGTATTATTTAGAAGAAATGCATACGTTTGATCACCAATAAAGTGGTGCTCAAGCGGTTTTGCTTCAGGACCCAGATTTATGTTGGCCATCAAATAATGATGCAACACATTGTTTAACATACTGTAAAGGTACAACAGTATGCAAAGTTAGACAGGGCATTTTTATTATTTGCATTTATTGTTTTTCCTTTGCTGTTTACAACCCTGCAACCAATTTCTGTGGTACTGTGGTTGGTGAGTTGTGACCCACCAACCACAGTACCAGACAACCTGCTAACAACAGACCTGGCTACATACACTAGAACGAAATAAAAGGTATGGACTGATGCAAGAGACAATCCAAAATAAAACCAAAAAAAACGTAAAACAAAATCTTCCAGGAAACCAAGCATAATTCCAAACAAGACCTCCAGTGCTGCGAGCTGCTGTCTTTTGCCACCCAGTGAAATCAACATTTATAAGAGTGGTAATGAGCGTTTTCCTTCCCGTGTGACAGCGCTAAAGCAGCGCTAATTACATTAGCATGAGCTATGAAATATGAGCTAGCTGACACGCAGTTCCCTCAGAGGATGATGAAGGAGCAGGCCGATTTTTTAATAAACACGGTGCTGGCGAAATATCATCTCCTAACTGCCTTTGTATCGAGCCGCATGCACTTCTTCTGCCAAGATCCACCACTGACTCCCTAGGAATTTATGTACAAATAACTACTTTTTAATAGCCCTGTAATATGATTTCCTGCCAAAGAAATATTCAAATAGCTTTCAAAACCAGTACAGTATATTATCAGCCCCAAGCTAAACTGGATGTGGAAGGTAGGAAAAAAAGAGACAGATTATTTTTTACTCTGTAATTATTATACCATTGTCATCTGTGGGAGAGGAAGAAAGACAGGGCGATACTGCACCATGTTTCACTAGGGAGCAAGCAGCATTGTTTTCTAAGAATCAGGTACACAACATAAACAGTAATTGTTGCATTTAATTACCGTAGTCATTTACTTTGCCCCATCACATTTATCACACATTTTCCTCATTGGATTGCAAAATAATGTCTCTTTCATTAAGGGCGATAGGAAATGAAAGCAAGGCTGTTTTTGTTTGTGTGTACATTTTTAAATTGCTTACTTTAAGCTGCAAGAGTTCACACGCCCATTTGCATTAAGCACACATGTGGTTATTATATTTTCCATGTTTGTGACCCCAATGTTCTTTTATGTGGCCTTAATGAAGCGACCGCAGGCTTCCGAGACCACCATGACATTCGTTTGAGTGTCACCGAAAGAATTTCACTACTTCTCATGTGACCATTATTGTACCACAGACTGCAGAAGTGAATTAATTGCCTTGGCACTGTGGCTCACTTTCCATTGTTGTGCTTTCCATTAAGACTAGGGAGCGGTTGCAAAATCCCACAGTGGATTGCATATGTGTGTGCCAGCAAAAGTCTGAATGTTTGGGTAGAATGTATTGCTGAAACGCAGAAAACAAGAGAAAAATTAACTGAATGTTGGGAGAACAATATAATTTAAAAGATCTCTATTTAATTCAGGGTGTAGCATATTCGGTTATTAAGGGAAATGTATATCAATAATTACTATTAATTATGGTTAATTGCAATTATTTATATAAGATGCCAGTAGTAACTGTAGCAGAATTACCATCAACCAATTTGTTCATTCAGTGAGCGTATAGTGAAAGTTCATATAAACTCTAACAACAAAATAACAAAAAAAAAAGTGTCGAAGTCGTAAAGGGACATTCATCTGCAATGCAGAATCAGAAACTCATCTCATTTGTGGAGAAGTTTTATTAACTACATACTCACATAACTGAACACACACGCATAAATACATTCACACAAGGTTAAAGTCCAAAGAAGGCTTAAGTGTAAACACTTAGGAGAAGCCAAAATTGAAAAATTTATTAAAAGCATCAGTGCCGTTCATAACAGGTTTTATTACTAATACTAAACCTTTCGTTTAGTTATGTGTACAATACTTGCATTGATTCATTGACGAGGATCAGAAAATGATAGTTCCAAAGTTTTGGTTTGGCAATCATGTTCGTCATGGTTTGAAGAGTGATGAATCCCAAAGATGTCCTGACTTTGATGAATGGTAGATGAATGGAGAGCTGAGAGAGAGATCTGTCGCGATCTGTGGATCTTGAATTACATGAAAAGTCGAGGCCTCGGCCTGGTGTAAAACTTAGGTGTTGCCATGGAGTAAATAATCATGTGTTGATAATTTGGATGGAAGTTTTATGACTCTTTGTTTCTAAGCATGGTAATTTGCATATGCACTGGATTGGAGGTTGATACACAAATTAGAAAAGGTTCTTAAAACACTAAATTTTGCACTCTCAATTAGATCATCTGAAGACAAGTCTTTAGATACCAAACACGAAATGTGTTGATATTATGAGTTGATATTAGCTTATGATCTATTATAAACATGCATAAAACCAACATAGTCTCACTCCAACTCTTCACATTTTGACTCTTGGTCAGGACCCTTTTGCGGTGTATTTCAATCCTTAAGGTTCCCCTTTTCAGGCACATTTCGATGTGAGGGGTCCTTCGTTGTTTTCTTAATGTAATGGTTTGCATGCATATATAAATGTATTATATACTTTTTTAGGTTTATTGGAGCACCAAACCCCACTCCTAACCACCTCTGAACAATATAAACACACACATGCAAATGCAGTCACAGGTATTTATTGCACAAACTAATCATACATTACAAACAAGTCGTGTCACATTCAAAGTCTTCTGAAGCCATACGAAGTCTTTATGTGAAGAGAGTAAAACAGGAAATTATCTTTATCCATTTACAGTCCAAAAAAAAAAATCAATATACACTACCATTTAAAAAGTTTGGGGTCTGTGCTCAACATGTTGCATTTATTTGATTAATAAGCAACTAAAAACAGTAATACCGTGGTCAATATCGTTTTTTGCTATACAGTGCATTTGTAATCCAGACATCAACACTCCAGTTCAAGTGCTTAACACAGTATGTGTGTGTAGAATTGTACGGTAATGCTTTCTGGAGATGAGACTCTTCACAGCAGACCTCCAGGAACCCAAAGAGAGCCGAATAACCCAGCAGCCTCGTCCCCGGCCATGTGAGCCAATCAGACCTGTGAGCTCAGATCTCCCCATACACCCCGTCTGCTCAAATGGAAGAGTGTCCCAAGCTGTTCTGTAAAGCATCTGTGTGTATGTGACAATTTGAGTGCATGTGTGAATAAAATAAAACCAGTGTAATTCATAAAGTGCAAATGCCTTTGTTTTCGACAAAAAAAAATGACATTTGCATGCTGTATTAGACAGAAACATGAACATATGTGCACTCTTATGGCCAACTGATGTCCTTGGCACCTCTTTGAGCGTGTATAGTGCATCAGGAGTTATTTTTGACAAGCTGATAATGGGGCTCTTTTTGGGGGCTGGTGCTGAGTGGAGCCCCTCTGCACACTGGGCTTATCTAGCACTCTCTGGGGAAGTGGACAGAGAGAGAAAGAAAAAAAAAGATTCTTAACTGAAGCTTGCACCCTTATCGCTCTGACAGCCGCCGTTTACAGGAGAGCGGAGTGCCAGTCAGATCATTTACAGGAACAGATGAATACTGCCAAATGTGTCTTTCTCTCTCTCTCTCTCTTTCACTCACACACACACTACAGAGGTCTGCCTGTGGCCGCACGCACATTCCCCCTTTTCTTCCTATCTTCTCTCACTCTAGGCTGTCTAACACTAGCCTTTGTGCACTGCAATGTGTGTGCGCTGTGAAATGGATGTAGTCTATATAGAGACTCACTCAGAATTAGTGATGAGAAATAAGAGAGCGCATTAATTCAAGTGTCTCACTGAGGACTTGTACTTTCCAACTTTACTAACTTTTGAGAGAAAACAACTATTGTTTACTGCAGCAAATGCAACCATACTATACTGTATATGTATGTGTCGGCTGACACAGAGGAGTGTACGCAGTTTGCGTTTAGTTAATACTCTGTCCTTGGAGCACAATTTAAGGTATTTTACAAACACAGTTTTTACAGGTTTGGAACAACATGAGGTTAAGTGATTAATGACAACATTTTTATATTGGGGTGGAGTAACCCTTTAAGTTTCCTCCATTTTTAGACCAATGAATTTCTGTAATTTTTCTTAGAAAGTGTTTTCATAGACACTGCAAACTGTGTTATCTAAGCTGTTTCAATATTTTAGAGCAGAGGATTTAAATATATAAATAATTATAAAATACATGAAATATATAGTGTATATAGTGTATGTATATATATATATATATATATACAGTATATATATATATGCATATTTATTTTTATAATTTGCTGTTGTAAGTGTTGCATTTGATGCATTTTACAACAGCTTAAGATGTGGCTTGTCCAATCAGAATATATCAGCCATCAGCTTTAATATTTCTATTTGTGAAGAAATGCAAAACAAATATATTTAATAAATGAATAAATTAAAAACGTTTAAAATTTATATTAAACCAGAACAACCAGAAAAAGTACTGTTGAGTCCTTGATTTTCATGCTAAATAATTGATCACCACTAAATAAATAAATAAATATAGTACAAAGCATTATTCTTGATTTGAAAAAAAAAAATCCACACAGAGCTATGCAGTAGTTTGTGCTTTTGACTGGCCAGTAATCTGCAACACTAAATAATTGTTAAAAGACACTAAAGCAGATGTGATTTTGATTTGTTATATTTCCTCTTTCCTCCTTTTGCTTTCTCCAT
This sequence comes from Enteromius viviparus, assembly GCA_032353835.1. Classification (NCBI taxonomy): domain Eukaryota; kingdom Metazoa; phylum Chordata; class Actinopteri; order Cypriniformes; family Cyprinidae; genus Enteromius; species Enteromius viviparus. Next base: position 7,691,859 of record JAUCNO010000318.1, on the reverse strand, counting down.
CCCTCCCTACTGCTAAGGCCTCCAAACACCCCTCATCCAAACTCTCCCTCTCTGTCTCGCTCTAATGAATCATCCAGAACTTTTCCTTCAAAGAAAGATGATAAAGCCCCTCTGGCACAAACACATATTGCATGCATTCATCACCACACAGATTTAAGGTATGTCAGCTTGCACCAACAGCTCAAGCAATCGCACACACACACACACACACACGGTTTAATATATCTACAATTTAAGAGGAGCCCATGGTGCTCAGTCTCAGCAGATCAGTTTCGGTCTTAAGTCGCTGTCGTGCGTTTGCCCACACGCGCCGTGTCCACTCCTGGTCGTCTCAGGGCCTTGACGCTGCTGTCAGATAAAGGCACAGCTCTATTCTGCTGTGGACAGATGAGGTGGTGAGTAGACAGGTAGGCAGGCTGCAAGCGTGGAAAGGGCAGACGGAGAGCTGAATACTCATCCAGGGATTCACACACGACAGCTGACTGGTATTCAAGATCTCACGCACTGTACAGAGCAGGGCAAAATGCACAAACATTAGTGCTCCCTCTTTTTCTAAAGGTGAACACACACACTCTGACTAAAAGTTTCCTTTATCAGCCTTAAAGCGTATTTGAACCCTGAACAAGTAGCACTTTCCTTTAATTGCACTCTGTAACATATTTTAAAGAATAGCTGTTAGGATGGGTGAAAATACATCAATGTCTGTACATGTAAAGAACTGAGAGAAAAGTAGAGGAGGAAGAAATTCAAAGAGCAGCAAACGGTCATCCAGACTTAATAAAGAATCCTTCTCATTTCCTAGTGTGGTGCCTACTGAGGGAACATTTAAAGAGATTATAGGAGTGTTTTAATCAAGCAATCAATCACTTTAATTTATATAGCTCTTTTAACAATACAGATTGTAGCAAAGCACTGAACATTATCAAGTAGTTTAAACAATTTATTTATCAAATATGAGATGTCAGATTTGAGTTGAGATGGAAAAACGTGGTTTTGCAGATGCTAGTAACATGGCATTCAATAAAAGATTGCTATCAAACAGCACACCTAGGTTCCTAACTGTTAAAGAATTGACAGAGCAGCCATCAAGTGTTAGACAGTCTTTTAAATTATTACGTGTGGGGTTTTTCAGAATTTAACAGTAAGAAGTTACTTGTCATCCAATTTTTTATATCAGCTATGCATTCCATTAGTTTCTTAATTTGGTGTGTTTCACCTGGCTGAGAAGAAATATATAGCTGAGTATAATTAGCATAACAATGAAAGCTAACACCATGTTTCCTGATAATATAATACGTGTAAAGCGTAAAGCGTACTTTTTTTTGTTATTTACTCATCCTTATGTCACTCCAAAATTGCATAACTTTCTGTGAGCACAAAATGAGATATTGAAATGTTGATTTTGTCCAGACAGTCAAAGTCAATGAGGTCAAAAACAATGTTGGATAAAGCAACATTCATCTGAATTATGATTTTTTTGATGATTATTTTTTTTTCATTCAGTAATGAAAAGAATTGAAAAAGAAGCTAATTAAGTGAAATGAATGGCACTTATTTAGTTTATTTGTGCTAACTGTTTGCTCACAACGTTAAAAACATATTTCAAAATTCTAATACATTAAAAAACCAGTATAACAATCTGATATAAGCGTTTAAAAATGTTTTCTTTCTTATGCTCTTTCTCTCTCTCTCTCTCTTTCTCACACACACAAACACATAAATTTTTATAGACATTATTTACAGCAACAGCTGCAGTATGCTTTTCTCTACGGATTAGTTTTTTATGTTTTCCGTTATTAAAATAGCACTTTCCCAGTATTCTCAGAACCCAGTAGCTTTCTAAATCACAATAGCTTGATAGTATTTTCATAGAGATTTCCATGTATAAAAATGAATAAAATATTTCTGGTAAATGTGTGTTTCTTATGCTAGAATAAACTTTAAAAATAAATAAATAAATAAATAAACTATAACAATGTTTCATTATAAGAATGTCTGCAGAATAATTACACAGGTAGTGCATGCACTTCGTTAGAATTAATCAGTCCCATATAATTAACCCTGATGTAAAGTGTGAATGTGTAATACTCATTATTAAGCATGTTAACTGTTTTTACCAATACCTTATTTGCCCAAAATCCTGAGCTAAGCCTAAAATTCTGAGGTGGATTTGAAAGTATGTGTTCTGTTTTTTTGCCAGCAAGCCAGAAAAAAGTCGATCTGACTCTTAACACATACAGTAGATGCTGGAAAAAAATCAGTCTCCATTTGTATAAAAATTACAAACTTATTGTCTGAAGGGATTTTGACTGACAGCATTAAAATGATGCTGCTTTGTCTTCTGAAACATAACTTGTTTTCATAAAACGGTTACCTTTTTGATCTGTAGCTATTTTTTGTTATATTTTATGGTCCTTATCTCTTGCCATTTTTCAATATGAAATGTCAGTTTTACTGTATGTATCTATTTTGTCACTATGTGTTGGATTTAACACTGACAGATATTTATAAGTGATCATTTGTCATACTGCCTCTGATTGGCTATACCTGCCTTAATAAATGGAAGAATAAGACTAAATAAATGTTTTGACAATAACATACTTTCGAGTGGATCGCTGGACGAATTGCCCACAGCTGTTAGCAAT
>JAUCNO010000318.1:7664676-7681022 GCA_032353835.1 Enteromius viviparus | reverse complement strand
GTTTTAGGCTTATAATACTGGTGCTTCTACACGCTTTTTAATCAGCTATCATTTCCCACTGATTTTAGGCATACATTTTGGGTAGTGGTAGGTTTACGGATAAGGATTGGGATAAGTTTATATTTTTGGACAGTTTTTTTGACCCAGGATCATATCTTAGTAAAATCACTGTGATCATATTTCATACTTTGGATAAAGGTATGTGCTAAATGACTAAATGTAAAGTAATTTGGTAACACTTCAGAATAGGGGTCCAAAATAATGCATTAGTTAAGCATTAATTAATTGTTAATTTTTTGAAAATTAAGCATTAGTTGAGCAAAACACACTAGTAATTAATGATTAACTTAACATTTTAATATTTAATTAGTAGTAGTAGTTTGCTCAACTAATGCTTAATTGTGAACAAATTAACAATTAATTAATGCTTAACTAATGCATTATTTTGGCCCCCTATTCTGAAGTGTTACCAGTAATTTTGTTATAAGGTATTATTTGATTTGGCTTTTATTATTGTTTGCAGTTAGCTTGATGTTTAATGTTTCTCTTGAATTTGTTGCATCCAAATAACACTTGTTATTGTCAGATAAGCAGCTGGAACCATGAATTTAAAATTGTCCCACAAAACCACCTGGAATGTACCAAGACAGAATTTACACAAATCAAGAAACACAATTTCAGTTTACTAGAACAACAGTTAAGTATCAATCCAACTGCATAACTCACATTGTCACCCCCTTACTAATCCAAACCACAGTGGCAAGCGAGTCAAACTTTTTATCCACATTTGGCTAATAACTATCTAGGCTCAGAGACATCAGCTACCTTTTGTTAATGACAACTGCAGTAGCAGGTTACTGTCACAAAGCTGTAGTAAAGCTTGACGTCACCTGTCAGCACACAGGGGCTTGTCCGGTGTACAAAGCCTGTCTCCTGGCGCCCCTGTTCTACCCACACAAACACCACTGATAACTAAGCCAGAGCTTCTCAATCGACAACTCATCCTGTTTACTTCAGCCACAACTCAAAAGCAACACCCAAAGAGAATGAGGAGGGGAACATTTCAGGATAGGATTTATGTAGTATCTTCCAATCACTGGGTTTATTACATCAATATTGCTGCAGTTCAGAAATAGGGCCATAACGAGACACACAAATCACTCACAATCTAATTTGCCAAATCTGAGTTGACAAGAATATTTATTACTGACAGCTACTGAAGAGATTGATTCCATTTTATGGCAGTTAATATACATTCTTGAATTTAATGACTTGTTTTTCAGTGAAAATATTTAAACCAAAAAAAACACTTAAAATAAGATAAATTACGAGAAAATAAAATAAAAAACGAGAAGCAACACATTAAGGCTTGTTTTTGTAGACAGTATCTTGAAAAGTTTAGTTTGTTGTACAGCTGACACATAATCTGTAGTGTTGCTTTATAAATATTATAAGTGTTTTATAAATATAATAAGTTAAGGTATATTTTAACCACTTTAAAAAACTAAATGAAACAAAAAACAAAACCTGTTTTTTGGAAAACAAAACAAAACTACAGGTTTGTAAGTATTTGGGAATCGTCACAGCAATTATTGATTTCTGCAATTAACTGTGATTGATTTGATAATTCAGCATATATATATATATATATATAAACTTCCCAAACTTGCTGTCTCTTAATGGTTATTTTTTTCTTTAATGCTTCCTCTCTCCAAGCATGGAAGCAATTTCAGCATGCTGCCAATAACTTGTGATTGCTCTTATTTCACCCCAGTGTGAGTGTTCATCCCTCAGGGAAAGAAGCAAGATGCTATAGAGGAGCCCCAGCTGCTGAGTGGACTGTCACATCTGGATCTGTTTTCACTTGCTGTACCTGTGATGGGACCCTTTTCACCAAAAGGAAGTCCGGACCTTCATGCCTTCCAATCAGATTAAAATCTGCCCAAGACAATGTTTCGGTTTGTAGACTGTGTACCATGATGTAACCTGTTGACTTTTAACTGAAAACATTTATTTCTTTCCCTTTGTACTGTAGGAGTTCAAAGCCTATAATGATTTCACATAGGAACACAGTAATAAATGTAAAGATAAACTGTAGTATGCGACGTCTATAGATTAAGTTTTAATAATGGAAGCGCTAATGAAATCCTCTGGTGACTTTAATAAATATGCTCTTGGACACAAGAAGCAAACTAACATGCATTACTATCTTTATCTTCCATTCTATCGGAATCTAAAATGCATTTTAATTATGTATTTTTGCATGTTCATTCTAAACGCTGTTATTGAAAAGTGTGCATGTGCAAAAAAGGCTAAGGGTTAGGGTTAGGGTTAGGCTCGGAGTATGACGTATGAGGGAACCCGCTATGATTCAAAGATTAAATAAAGCAAAATGACAGTGAGCAAAAATAATAAATTAGGCAATATGTGCCATGTTCAAAACAGCAGCATCTTGGAGATCTCTAATCAGTTTAATAGCAGAAGGTATATCTTCACGACATGCGTGTGACGTCATTAACAATGGCCCTATGTTGCTGAACTAACGTGGTTCAAACGACGGAGATGCTACCGTTTTCGGGAAACAGTCGTGAGTAGCAAGTTAGTTTCCAAAACAATGCATCATACTATGGTGGTTTATCAGCCAGTTACATCGTTGTTCGGGAAACGCACCACTGGCTGTTTTAAGGCGGGCGTACACGCTGAAATCTTTGCGGTTGTACGAGCTCATATGTTTTGGCTATCAGACGAAATAGTCTATTCTCGTACGGTCAGGGGAAAAATAAACAAATTATCTTCAATGTCAAAAAATTAAATAAATAATTGTTCATTAATCGAAATCAAGTTAAAATGTTCAATTAATCAAGATTTTGATTTTAGACCAAATCGGCCAGCCCTAACTTACAGTATGTACCCCCATACAATCAGAGATGCTGGCTTTTGAACTGAGCGCTAAAAGCAGGACATGGTGTTCGTGATTTAAAAAAAATAAATAAATTGAATTTGGACTCAACTGACCACATAACACTTTTCCACTCTGAAACCCACAGGACAGACCAGCATGCGATTTCAAAGTATTTTTGTATTCATTTAATGTCAATTTTTAAAAAACGTCCCAACATTTCCAGAATTCGGGTTGCAAATAAACCATGAATACAACCACATAATTACATTCTGCCTTAATAAAATCATGTGTTTTTTTATTTATTTTTGTATTACTAAAACTAAAAATCTTGTCAAAAAGTTTTGCATATCAGAAGCATGTTAATTTAGTTAGCATTATCTACAGAGAAACTGAAAAGCAGAAAACATTTTTGTGCCCAGGGCCCACGATCTCTTAATCCGTCTATACTTTTCTCAGAACAGCACAGCCTCCATCTTCAGGGCCACAGACAATAGAGCACCAATCAATAGAGCTGACATTGAAATGCAAGCAAACAGATTGAAGGTAAAGGATGCCATGGCAACAGGCATTACTGAGTCTCTAACTCGAAGGACAGTTCCATCAAAATGACTTCATTAGACAGTCTAACATTTTTATTTGCATGCAATTAATCCATACACAAAAAACTAATCCTCTTCAACGAACTTCGTGCTTAAAGTTGAAAAAAAAAAACAGCATTTGCAAGTATATCTTGAAGGATTATCTTAAAATTAACCATTTTATTTTAATAATCAATGATTTACCCAAAAAAATGATAAAATATGTGAAACTTTAAATTAAATGACATAGTAAACAGTACAAAGTAAATTAACTATTTACAAAAGGTTTTAAAATTTAAAAAAAAAAATTGTCTTGGGTGGAAAAGTTTACAGTGCTGAAAAAAAAGAGTGCAATTCAAGTCCTCTTTATGGACTGTTTAGCGCAACACAGTGACACACCTGGTGGCTTTTCATTCCCATTTTCCCTGCACTTATTTCTGACACCTTTAAAAACCAAACCACATTGCTTTTACCTGGAAAGCTAGAATTAGATAGGACATAATTTAAAAAACAGCATCTTACCTGACCCTAGGAGAGGAAAGCAGGAAGTCTGTGCCGTGGATTGGTGTGTGTGTTGGGAGGGGTGTTCTCTGGGGGGGGCTCTCTGCACTGGAGATGTGGAGATATGGAACGAGGCATTAATTGAGCTGCCTGCAGAGGGGAATAGCATAAGGAAGAGCTCATTAAAAATGATTATTAAAGAAACAAGCAGAGAAGCAGTGCTCAAGCATGGCCAAAACACTCAGACAGAGGGGAAACAGCTTGTGCCGTTCTGCTATGAGGACATAACTTACACTAAATACAGAGTAAAAAGTCACAGACGGAACAGGGTAGTCCAAATACATGCGCACAAACAGCAAGTCAAATTAACTATGAAATATCATGTTTTAGGCAAACCTTCTGTGACAGAAGTTGTTCTTAATTGTAATTAAGCGCAAACATGTAGAAAAGCCAAAGGTTTAAAAGCAGCTTTTTTATTTTCAGATGCTGAATATGACCTTCAGCTTACTTCCTGCTCTTGCAGTTCGAAATTCAGTTCACGTTCAACATTTCAGCTAATAAAGACACTGTAGCCTACTGAACTTGTTGCTATGTCTAGTTGTATTGCAGAGCTTCTCAGCTCAGCTGGCATGAATGTCAATATTTTGTACTGTAAATCTAGCAGTGAGCCCTTAAAGTATGTGTGCTTGCACTTTTAAAGTATATAAAGCTTGGTCATGAGCAACCAAACTAATTAAAAAAATATTTAGAAAATGTTTCCCAAAATAAAGGGTAAGATTCTTTCTAGGATTTTTCCATATTTTATTTTCTAGTGTTATTTATTAAGATTTTTTAAGCTAAGGTTAGGTTACATTTTTTAATTTGTTATTAAAGCACTAAATGGCAAATAACATTACATGTTAAATATTGGGCTGTCCATTTAACAATTTAATTTAATATGATTTAAAGGAAATGTGTAAATGTGATTAGATTAAAAAAAAAACATCAAACACACCTGAACCAGCTAAGCAAGGTTTTACTAGGTAAACTTAAAATCTCCAAGTTGCAGCTAACCTTTGCAGGGCACTGGCCCTCCAGGATGAAGTTTGGTGACCCCTGATATACAAGATTGAAAGAGCATGAAAATCTGACTAAATCTTGCATAATAACTTGTGTTGTAACATAAAAAAATATTAATCAGATTTACAGATATAAATGGTCATCTCAAGGTCCATAAGAACAATTCTGAAAACAAAATAACAAATTACAAACGCAAATTTAAAAATCAAAAGAACAATTCTGAAAATACTACAATTCAGAAAACATTATAACAATGCAGCAACACAACGACAAAACATTTTAAACTAACATTGTTAGAACTAACATATGCTTGAATGGTTTTATATCTATAGATTTTACTTTAGGCAAGTCGTGATGATTTAAGAAGGTTAAACTACTCAAACATTGGACTCGCTGCTGCTGGCCGCAAAAAAAAAAAAAAATTAAAAAAATATTGATAAGCTTGTACCTTCAGAAGAAGAAATCCTGCAAGCGCCCCCATCTCTGAGGTACGGTTCTCTGCTGATATGAGCGCAATAAATCACGGAAATGAACTGTTATTAAAAACACACTTATTTTTAAATGTGTGTTCGTTTCACTTACTTTCCTGAGGAACGTGACTACGCAGAGAGCTTTATTTCATTTTATCGACGTTGTGTTTTCTGACCTGTTTTTATGATTTCAGAATTATTCTTTTGTTTTTTAGATTTGCATTTGCATTTTGCTATTGGGTTATCAGAATTGTGATTTGTTTTGATCCTCTCGGCCCCTGTACTAATCCTATAAAATCTATCAAAAAGAGTCAAAAAGCAAAACACTTTCATAGCATTTCAATGAAACAACTATAGTCTTATAGTAAAATCTTTAGATTGTGCTTTCCCTCATCCCCTGCTAGGACCAACAGACACCAGATTTACATGTCTATAAAATTACATGTTTATGACAGAAAAATCTAACTGAGCTAGAGCTGAAAGGTCTACAGGAGCTAATATCATGGGACTTTGAACCCTAAGACTGAAAAGGGCAACATTGTAGGAGAATAGATGGGAAATCTTATCACCTTGCTCTGGAAGGAGACATGGAAAAATCTAGGGTAGGATGAGGGAGAATATAACAGTGATGGTGTGACAGAGGAAGCAGAGCTGCTGTTGAGTGCCTGAGAAATCAGGCTCCCTCCATGGCTCAAGTCTGTGCTCTCCTCCTCTCTGTGACATGCCACCATAGGGTTTCTTTATCAGATAAAACAGCTGACTAATCTGCTAATAGCTAGTGTGTGTGTGTGTGTGTGTTTGAGAGGAAGATAGACAGACATCAAGAGGGCACAGAGGAGCATTTCTTTGAGTTTGTGGGTCGGCGTATTCAATCTGATGCCCTCTGTGCATTACTCACTTCCTGTCCCAGGAGCAAAGAATCTTTTTCCATATATTATAAATAAAAACACAGAACACAAACTCTCAAACTAGCCCGAGGACAGAAAATCCCTAGAGAAAAGATAAATATGGTTAAAATGGGTAATATTCTCATTTGTGACATTTTACTGAGTATAGGGTTATAGCTATCTGGATGGTCATTGTTTTACATGGAGATATGCACAAAAATTTAACATCACCATTTATGAGTGCTAATCAGAGATTTTGTGGACTACCATTTGGACAAAAACAATTATTTTGGCCACTTAATTCCCATCCAAATCATTAATTCTGTCCTGCAGCATGAAATTTGTAAGTGAGCAATAAATAAGGACTGGTAACATGACAGAGGCACAAATTCACTTTCTAGAACATTTTTGTTCGCTGTTCCTTGCAAGTCACTTTGGGTACCACAATTTGCATTAATTCCACCAACAAGGCTCCAAGATATTTGTTGTGTTTCTAGTGTTGTTCCTCAATGCCATTCTGGAATATGTTTGTTCATGTTCATGACTGACCATAAAGGGTTAAATAAGGTGGCCAAGAGAGCTCAACTCACCTCAAACTTCAGAAAACACATGCAAACAGAAAAAATGACAACACATTAAGAAAACTTCTTCATTAGTTTGACAACACAAGTGACAAACTCATCTGAGAGTAACTCTAGCTAACAATGTTTCACAGTTAAGTGTGTAATTCATCAGATTAGTCTAATAATATTCAATATAATCAGCTTGTTAAAATACACAATAAAAACCTCACCTTTTAGTTCAGCGACAACACCTCTGCTCTGACTAAATGCCACATAACAAAAACAGAACATCTACATTTTATTTATTGATAATATTTATAAAATGTTTTAATATTAATATTAGGCAAAATATTATTATTATTATTATCATACAAATCATAAAATCATTCCTTTGATAATTAGCCATGGTATAAGCTGATAAATACCCCAGTATAGTGTAGCCGTGCAATCACACCTCGGCCAAATTTACCAAACTAATGAGCTTTTTTATGGTGAGTATTACAGAGACTTAAAAGGACTGTATGTAAATTCTAATTGCTGGCTCTTTGTTTGTGTGGTAATCAATCCCGTGTGTCGGTCAGGACACAGGAACCAAACCAATAGTTGAATTGAAGGTGTTTAATGAACAGTTGAAGTAGGCATAGGCAAACAGTCTGGTTGTTGGCTTTATATTACATTATATTGAGTATGTGGGTGGGTGTGTGTGTGGTGCTGAAATTAAACAAATAACAAATATAAGTATCAGTATTACAAATTATTATCCATATACATTCTAGCAATAGCTAAACAGTAAATAAACTAACAGTTACGTGCAAATAACTAGCAGCATCATTAGAGTAATATTAACTGACGCACAGATATTAACTGAAGCATTATTACATGTTTGGAAACGGTACCACGTATTGCAATCACTCTCTTTAGCGTAACTGTGCATAACAGTATGCTGCTCATTGCGTGCGCTCAGATTGTATTGAAGCACATCAGTCTGCACCAGGGTTGTGCATACACGATTGCTCAGTTCTCTATGCAACCTTTCTTACAGTGAGCATGCGAATGTTATGCCTGTAAATATTGAAATTAAGGCATCGATGCATGTAAAAAGGGCTACAGATTGCACATTCCACAATACAAGCTATATTTGCTCAATCATTTATCTCAGTCCACGGCTCTAGAATCATTCCTCCCACTGGTCGCTCTTTTGTGAGTAACATTCTCAGTTTGTCGTTAGCTCTGGGGAATATAACAAAAAACCTGAAATCTTGAAATTTTCAAACTTTTTACAATATTCAATATATATCTCGATTTGCTTTCAGATAATTAAAAAAATACAATTATTTTATGCATGATGACCAGACAACCACAATCTCTCCTTATAGAGAGAGGAAATACCTCAGTAGACTGACTTAAAACGCTCTGTTTTTCTGTCATGATAAGTAAATACAGTAGAAAAATTCCACACTAAATAGTGACTAAACACAACCCATTATTAAATGCTAACCCGGAGTCACTCTCTTATAATCTAGACAGTCTGATAAAATCAACATGAATCTACACTAAAGAACGGCTATATTACTTTTTTGTCTCATGCAGCGCACTGCCGGAGTCCGGGTAGCAAACTAAAACAAACAACACACAAAAAAGTGCATAATATTAACAGATGAACTATGCTCATATTTATTATTTCAAACAGTCAGTAAGCGACAGGTGCTTGGAAACGTTCTGCTACAGATGGGCCAACTGAAAATTTCTTGCTTAGTAACACATACAGCGGTTTAACCGGTATTGTGTATAATAGTCAAAAGACTCTTATGAGGGATGTTCCTAAAGTTCTATGACATATTTAAGGACAGCACCACTGCCTAAATGGCTTTCATGGACACACTAGCACACAAACACAAGCTGCTGTTACTGTGGACAGAGCTTCTGCACAATACAACTCATAATAGCCAGTACCAAGGACTGAGGTGGGCTGAAATAAAGGAAGAAGGAGAAGACATGTGGCGAGGTGACACAAAGAAGAATGCCGCGTATAGATGTCAGCCCCTCCCTCACTCCCCCTCTCAGTCTTTCAGATCTCCATCCCCCTGTCTCTCGGTGGAAAAGGTTACTAAATGTCACTAGAGAAGTTTTCATCATCTTCAATGGCTGCGGGGACCAAGGTATGTGAGAGATGGAACGGATTGTACTGGCACGTGTGAGAATGGAGAAGTCAGTGTCACCGCAACTAGACAGCTAATGTCCGGGACCCTCTGTTCAGAGGAACAAGGGGGGGAAAGAAATAAGTTATAAGAGACTCTGAGCACTGCTAAAGAAGAACACATGCAGGGTTCTAATATCTCGTAATGGTACGTGGTCACTCCCCACACAAGTCTTGTTGGGGCGTTAAAACAAACAACACACACTGTCAATGCGGAGGCACCATGATAATGGGTCATTATTTATTTGCTTATTATTAAGCCAATAAACCAATAATTTTTATTAGCTATTTAACTATAAAAATTACCAATTATAAAATACAACAAAAAACTAAAACAGATTAAAAAAAACTAGGGGTGGGCATAGATTATTTTTTATAATCTAGATTAATCTAGATTAATTTTGAAATTAATCTAGAGTAATCTAGATTAAAATGGCTCATTTGAATTCTGCCAAAGGCATTCAAAATATGTGTGCTACCTAAATAAAGGCTAAAATTTAAGCCCTATTATATTTAGAATATGTGTGTTTCAGTACTGCCATCTTACTGTAAAAGGTTATGAATCTTGGTTTCACAATTCAATGCAATAAGAGTATTATTTATCAACACAATGGCCCAGTTTCACAAACATGGCTTTGCTTAAACCAGGACTAGGCCTTTGTTAATTTAAGATATTAATGCATCTTTTTACAAAATGTTAAGATATGTCAGAGGCCAGATATTTTCAGTTGAAGCAGTTCAAACATGCATTTTAGCCTGTGACTAGCTTATGCCTTGTCTGTGAAATCAGGAGAATATCACATTTTCATTCAGGATTACTGCACATGGCTAACATTTTAGATCTCGATATAGATACGATATGATATGACTACGGGTTCAGTGAAAACCAAGAATTTCTCAGAAAAATAAAAACATCAATAAAAAAAAATTTAGAAGGTAGTTTTATTTTTAAGAACATAAATTACCATTACAGCGCGTACAGACGCCGAATTGCGCTGCCGGTGTGCGTACACCCATAAAAAACAATGTGTTTGAATGACATGGCGCGACGCTTTGCTGCGCTTCTCGTCCGGTGTGCGACCCCCTTTAACAGTACTAAACGCTTCAGCAATCAAACTTTGCTTTGGCTTGTTTTGGGATGACTGAGAAGTCCCCGGTGTTTCTCTCATTGTCATCCACTCTTCATGCAGCACGCGATGGTGTTTCAGGTGGTGAAACATTTTTGTTGTGCTACCTTGCTTGGTCGCAATTTTTGTTAAGCACGACCTGTACAACACGTCACTCTGGTTTACATCGTCTTTACTGAATCCAAAATATCTCCAAATAATGGAAGATGATTTATGTTTTGGCTCCAAGTCAGATTCTGCATTACCACCGGCTGCATTATCTCCCGCACTCATTTTCTTTCTTTTTATTTTCCCCGCTGTTTCTGTGGTTGTGCGCGCGCTGTCTTTAGCGGTGCATTCAAGGGCACTCGAAAAACTGATGTTCGTTGTGTGACTGCAAGAGATGTATGCAGGCCGGGGCGAGCGCCGAGAGGGGAAATCTATATTGTCTATATCGTTGCTTTTTTCGATAGTAATATCTTGAAAGTTCATATCGAGATATAGATACGATAACGATGTATCGTTCAGCCCTAATACTAAGATATTCCTTAAAAAGCTGATCGTGGAGTAATATTTATCGTCCAGGAACAAAAGTTGTCCTATCGCCCACCCCTACATCAGCCTCAAAAACAAAATACTTCCACACGTGGCTCTTTCCTCTTTTCTTTTCAACGAGCAGATTCAGAGCCGCCTCATCACCGCTGGTCGCAATCTCTCTGCGCTTTTATGAAGACGACGCAACTGCGCAGTGCGCACCTTTCGAGTAGCGCAGCAAGAACCGGTTTGACCCGTTGCTCGGTACTACCGGTACTTCAGAAAACCTGGTACCGTAACATAAAAAAATTTTTAGTACCGTCTTGGTACCGAAGTACCGGATCTTTTGACAACACTACACCCAACTAGATTAGCAGCGATATTTTTTTTAATCGCGCGATAAGACTCTCGCGTTAACGCCGATAACGGCCCACCACTATAAAAACATTTATTTATTCATATTCATCTTTATTAATATTGGTATATATTTATTTCATTTTTAACACAAAAATTACTATATTCTTGTGGACAAAAATATATATTAATATTTAAGTAAAGAAAATAATTTTAAGTGTAATATCCCTAATAATGGAAAAAAAAAAAACACTGTCATCTAATGACTGCATACCTAATCATCATGTTAAATGTGGTGCCAAAAAGCTACTGAGATTGAGCTTTTTAGAATAACATAATTTGCTTAAATGCAGTTCAGCTGCAATTAAAGCAATAGAGAATTAAATTCACTTCAAATGACTGCGTCAGATCGTAACCCTCTTGAAACAACGAGAAATATTACGTTTGAGCCCCACTTTCCTCTTATCCGCCCCTCTGAGCTGCTTTCTGCGGCGTAATTAGGACTTATCTAAAATACTTAGGCATTCATACAATTATTCTCCTCTCTCCACATAAATTTCCCCTCCCTCCATGGTCCTGCATCCATATTTGATGACTTGTACATTTGCAGCCCTTTATAGTAATGACAAACTTGTGCCTGGTGACAGTTTAAGGGCTGCTAAAGAGCTCTTAGAAACGCGTCAGGAAATAAATGTAATATTCCAGTGCTTTGTGTTTTCGCTCCATTCAAAACCAAGTCATTCCTCCCAATTATGGCACCACTCAGCCAAATCATGCTCTCTCAATCCACACTCCCTTTCTTATTCTCGCCAACTCATTCTGACATCTATAGACAGACAATTCACAACATAGCACAGAGCGAATGATGTTGATATTTTGTGAAATACAGATGTTTGATAACAGCTTAACTCACACTTTTGTTTCTTAAGTGTGGTAGATGGCAGACTTGGTGTATGCAATGAAAATATGCTTAATTTGATTAAAGAGATAATTGCATTTTTTGTTTGTAAACAGAAAACACATTAACCTGCTAAAGTAAGTACAACAGGACTCGGATAAACGCGCTGTAGCTAAATGAAGCACACATAAACTAATTATGAGCATGATTAAAACCTCTCTCTGTCTCTCTCTCAGTTTGAGCATGCCGGTGTTGTTTATAGGAAGGGGATTAATTTGCACAATGATATCATTCGCCGAGCTAATTTGTGACACTAACATTCAATTGTTCCCCATTAACGTAATAGGCCTTCTCGCCCACAAGTTATAGAAGGCAAAATAAATAAATAAATAAACCTTACAGACCCTGAACATTACTTAAATTGTTATTAGCCTATTGATAAAAAAAGAAAATCTGAATCCTTCCCGAGATAACATAACATGACATGACAAAATAAAATCGTTGTCTGTTCAAACTTATGCTGCACCAAGATAAAATGGATGTATTTTCTAAATAATTGAAGACACAAGCAACCACTGAAGCCCCTTTTCTATGACACGTCTCTAACTGATCATCTGACTGACAGTGGAGAGCGGCTGAACACTTGAAGTGACATATTGTCTGGCTTTAAAAGGTGACACAATCTGCTGAAACATCAGTTCCTAGCATTTTAAATATTTAAAATGTTTGTTGTTCAGTCATTTGACAATATCATCAATATCCTTGCAGTTCACGATCTTATTTCCCCATGGAAAAATTAAGAGAAACGATAAATCCCCAAATTTACTTTAAGCCATTAACCACATAATTCTTCATGAAATGTTTAAATGTGCTTATATTTTATGACTCAATTGCCTTTGCTTATTCGTGGCAATAAAAACAGTTTTTTTTTTAAACGAAATATTTAAAAAATGGGATGATGGTAAAGATGGTAATCATCTCGGTAGTGCTTATTAACAACAAATATGACGAGTCCTTCAATTCACATCCAAGTTACCATGGTTTCCATTTATTCTACAGTATGTAATTTTCAGACATTTGTTTAAATACGTAACCACTTTAAAAACATTGCCATACATGAAAGCACCTAACGCAGTAGAAAATGTACCTGTGAAAAACCTTAGGTTGCCATGTACTTTACTGTAAATATACATGTTCTAGGAGACTGAACATAAATGTATATATATATATATATATATATATAAAAATATTCGCCAATTAATAATATTTATATTCTATCTAAAGGGATAGAATCCCTTTTGTACCTTTATTATACTGATATTCACCATAATAATAGGCAAGAGAGACAAAATTCTAAATTAGAGTTCATTGCATATGCCTTTTCATAAGCTGAGGCGAGTACTTATATTAAATAACGATAGTGTAATACACAAAAATACAAAACATGGACAAATTAAATCAATTAGGTAATTCAACAAAAATGTAAAATAAATTTCAAATGTACAAAATTGATAGGAAAATACCAGTTTTTCTTAAACGTTATGTTAAAAAAATTGAAATACCATCAAATGTAAAGTGTTATGCTGGGAAGAATGTGGTTTTTCACTATAAATTACATAATGAGAAAAATTAATAGGCTCTACTACAACCAAAGTCTTTCAATTCTACCTAAAAGTAAAATAAAAGGAGAAACTGAAAAACCCGAAATGCATAACTCACCAAATGTCAAGCTCTAAAGTTGAGATTAAACTATAGGGTGATTTAGTGAACACTTCAAAAAGCAAAAATGTCTCTATTTAAATAGTGTTGTCTCTCTCATTGAGCTATATTCAGGATTTGAGGATGATTTACCACCACATAAGGAAGGAACAGTCCACAGACTGTTATTGGAGGCATGCCTATTTTTGTCTTTATCAAGCGCATTATGGGTCTGAAATACTCAAACAGCACTTCTCTGGATAAATAACACAGTTATATCAAATTAGAAGCAAAATACCCCGCACAGCATCAAGCTCTCATAAACTGAGCCACCTGCAGCAGATGTTGATGATGCTGCGTAATTATAAGCGTTGGTGTGACGTGAGCGCATAACCCTGATAAAACAGATAAAATGATGTCAACATCTCTGTCACTCGCTTCTAAAGCACAAATCAAATTCAGCAGGCGGTTCATTTAATTTCAGAGGCCGTTATAATTACTTCACTCCTGTTCGAGCATCACAGTTAAAGTAAACATCAGTTAAAGTAAACATTTCTAATATGGTTCCTCATATGGCAATTAAAATTCAATCTGCAGTGTCTCACCGCTTTCCCTTTTAATTGCTGCTCTCTCTCACCTCTCTTTTTGCCTTAGCGTTTAAGGAAATAACTACCACTGAGCCATCCTCTAATTGCTTGTCACTGGCCTTGGTTTTAGGAGCTATATTTTGAAATTGGCTAGGTTTACAAACATTGGGACCGAAAGACATTGTCTATTGTCAAGAGCCAGTAAAGAGTAATTTTGCTGATTTATTTAGTTATCAATGCCTTCATGTATCTTGTGAGTTATGTGAATTTTTTTATTCTACGAAAGAACAAAATATCGCTGAAATATTTGAAATATGAAATATAAGTTTTAGATTAGAACCTTACATTTAATGATTAAGGCAATACTGCAATTAATTGAAACATAAGTATAGTAGTGTGGTTTTATTTGTACTATAGGGAAGACCAGCAGAAACGCTGTAAAAACCTCCGGACCAAATACTGAATAAATGTGTAAAATGGAAATTACTTTACTTTTACTTAAGTAATTTAAAAAAAATTAAGTCCAATAAGAGCAGCCCAAAAAAAGCAGAATATTGCACACCAAACTGTAGAAAATATTACAAAATGCTTTTATTCAGAAGCCAAACAAGTGAAAAAATAAAAAATAAATAAAAATAAATTTGCTCAGTGAAAAGGCAATATCTTCTAAATAACATTACTGGCATTAATATGTATAACTTTAGTAACATTTGACAAACCTTCCAAAGCACAGCATAGCAATAAGGCTTGATATTATCTGAATAAAAGCATTTTTGTATGAGTTTTTCAATGATCATATGTGTGCGAGCTTTCATCTAGCTGGACCTTTCCAACTTTGATTCAGGTTGGAAGCTCAAAGCATGATCAAACAAAAGGAAAATACACATTAAACCTTAAAGGCAAATAAAGTGAGAAATAAAGGCACAGAGCTATCCTGAGGTGGAAATGAGTTTTTAAAAAATGAAAAATAAAACTGTGTGGTTGGTTTAAGTACAAGTAATATAAACAAAATGGCGGTCAAAACCATCACATTTTTGATCGAAAATTTTAAGCAAGACAACAGCATTTATAGTTTTTTTTTTTTTTTTTAAGCGCTAAGTATTTGCCGTAAACCAAATTCCTTGCTTATTCGGACTATTCGGTATATGCAACCGTTGCCATCGAAACACTTGAACAAAAATCCACCTTCTTTTTTTATCTCTTCATGTGAGTGTAACCACCTCAATCCCCCCTGTATCAATCTTAAACTGAAACTCACTTCTAGGAGAGACACCATATGGCTGTTTTTCGTCGTTATGGGTCGCTCTAGCGTCGCGGTAATGAGCGAAGGCCGAGGTCTCTGGAAATCTAGTCAGAGCAGGAGAGATGGATGACGAGCCTTCCTCCAGTCAACGGACCAGGCTCGCGCCCAGAGAGCCACCTGGCACGTGTCACAGGAGGGAGCATTTGGCGCGTATGTCGCGCGACCTTTAGGCTACCCCACTCCATAACACCGCGCTCACACGCCGACACCAATCCAGATGTCTGACTTCATATTTTTTTATTACTTTTATTTTATATCTGATTTCAGAGTATAATACATGTTGGTCAGCCATATGAGTTCAGCATGCAGTGCAGTGCAATAAGTGCACTTTACTCCGATAAAGAACAGGATTATTGACAGTGAATCTTAACCCTATGAACTACTATTTCATAGTAGGGAAAAAAGGCTTTTGAGGAAGATTTATCTGTGTAATTCTTAGTCAGCATTGCAATGTATATTTGCCCCAGACAGTAAAAAATCATAGAGCTTTCATCTTAAAATTCCATACATTGTGACAAATTAGATTTATATTTAATTTATACAGTGTTTTAAAAATTTATTATATATTATAATTTTGGCCATATAAATAACTACTGCTTGATGGGATATTTTTGCTTAGTTTTGGGCCTCTGAAAATAATGATGGGGGGGGGGGGGGGGGGGGGGGGGGGGGGGGGGGGGGGGGGGGGGGGGGGGGGGGGGGGGGGGTG
>JAUCNO010000318.1:7643557-7664666 GCA_032353835.1 Enteromius viviparus | reverse complement strand
GGCCTCTTAAAATAATGATCCCCCCCCCCCCCCTTTTGATTGTGAGCTCAATATTCTACTACTAATATTCTACCACACAGTGTATACTGAATGGGCTATAAAAGTCTGATGTTTCAAATAAACATCAAACACCTTTTCTCATAGATCTCCTTTTATACTGTTCCATTTTCTGAGTGTAATCTTATGTCAAGCTTTGCAAAGTAACCTTTGTTTAAGATATAATGCAATATTCAAACAAATGGTAAAGAGTGATCTTGAATCATAACTACACCAATTAAAAATACGCATTGCCCTTAACATAAACATGCTATAATTATCACTCAGCCAATTTTTCGTTTCCTCTCACTCTTTTCCTCTTCACTTCCCACATGCCCCTCAGCTCTCATTCCATAGCTCTGCTCAGACAAATGATAAGCGTGCAGACACTAATGAGTGGTTTTAAACAGGCCTGTACTGTCTGGGTGCAGGCCAGCAGGGACACTACGGCTCTTATGGTGCTGTGTTAACATTTCACAGCTCAACACTTGTCTATTCACCCTCTTCATATCCTCTGAACGGTGAGCACCGAAGCAGCAAGTTTTCTTGAGAGGGCCCTCAAATGCAGCATTATTTCACATTGTGAAGAGATAGCAGTATAATGTGCTGAACTGAGCTGAGCGTCGCCTGTCAGAACACTCCACTCTTGTTGCTACACTGGAAGGGAAGGGTGAGGGTTCATCTCTGGTTTCATTTTTACATTTGTTATGCAAATACAAAAATGACTCAATTTCAACCTTTCTGTCCAATTATTTTTAGTTTGGTTACAGCTCTTGTGCATGGTGTGGCTAAAATAAATATGGGATGATGGAGACTGTCATCAAATAAAGCCAAGAATCACATGGATCAAAAATCCCTTTCATGGTATGAAATGCCTCAAAGACAATGCAAAAGTTAAATTGAAAGAAAAAGACTAGGAAAGATGTACACGCAACATGATTTTTGTGTAAACAGGGGGTTTTGCTTATTATGCAAGTGCTAATTTCCCCCCAGGAGCTCATTAGAGCCTTGAGTGCAGCAGAGAGAGGCCCCAATCACCCGATAGAGAGAGAAAGAGACAGAGACAGGGAGAGAGAGACCAGCCAAGCATATCTACATCATGAGAGAGCACAATGAGACACACTGAGAGTGCGTCATTGTGTCTCTGTGGCACACACACACTTTGTCAGGAGTCGTTTTGGTGAAATGATTTGTGTTTTTAGCTCTCAAAAACCTGTAGACGACAATCTTAAAATTTCAAAAGCACAGAATCAGATTAAGAAAAATAAAAAGTACCATTTAATTTTTATTGAATCAAAGAAAAAAAAAACAATGGTTAATTGATTAAAAGGGAGGATTTTGTCTGCTAAATATTCACATATATCTTACAATCAATGATAATAAAACTTTGTACTTTATAGTATTTCTGATATAGTTTCATCTTAGCCACATTTTTGACCGAAACAAAAACAAGAAGCATTGGTAGTTGGACAGCAGCCTGAAAATCCACACACAATCACTAAGTATTAACACTGAAATACAGAAATACAGAGAGTCAACCAGATTCAGTTAGGCGTTGAGTATATCATAATCATATAGAAACTTTTTAACGTATTTATATATGTATATATCCAGTATGCAGTCTTTTCGTGGGGGATTCAGAGATCCTTCAGTCATGACAGAGCAAAGACACCCTCTCAGTGACAAGAAAGGGTGAGCTGGAGGAAGTCAGAAAAGAAGGGGCGACTTGACTGAGAGGAATGACAATGGCATTTGAGACTCACAGTATGTATGTATGGAGAGAATATACAAAGATGTGACCTGTGTGAAATGGGGATCTAGGCTGTTGAAGGACAATCCTTAAAGCAGATGAAGACTTTTGAGGGTGGATTGTGATGGGATGAGTAAGAGAGGGGGGGGAAAGGGCTACGGTCCTCTGTACGCTTTCTTTCCGTATTATTTCAATTATCATAAGGATAATAAAAAAAAGTTTTGGCTGTCCAGAGCTGAAGTCAAGCAGCAGAGCAAAAGTGAGTGCGACTGAGAGCCTGCCACACTAAATTTTCTCTTCCTATATGTTTTCTTTACATTCTCGCTATCATTCTATCTCTCATCCGCCCTCATATCCCTTCTATCTCCCACAAGCCGGCGAGCTAAAAAGCAATAGTCCCTCTGTGGCGTGCCCCTCCTCTACAGAGGGAAGACCAAGAAGCCGGAGAAGGTGGAGTACTTCCAGCCGCCCATCAGGTTGCCTCGCTCCAGCTTGAGGTAGGCGCGGTCACCTTTCTCCATTTGAATCAAAACGCCGTTACTGGCCGCTTCGCGTGTGACGTCCTGATCCCCGGCGAAGGCGGAGATCACCGGCCAGCCATTGTGCATCAGACTCACCTGGAACATGGAAGCATAAATTAGCCCAGAGGTGTAAAAAAAAACCATGCTCAAATAACACGCAAAACCCCAAAGGGGCAAATGGGAACTGTAATGTTATTAGAATAAATCAAAGCCCATTTTAATCTCCTAACCAACAATAACATGCATAATCTATACATGTTTGTTTCCTTTCTTTTGCATGCTGACAAGCCCCTTGATAATACATTAGGCAGCTCCCCATAAAAGTTGATCAAAGCATTTATAGGCTTTTGCCAGGGGAAATGAAAATTGCACATTGCTTTATTTGTGTCTGTTTCCCTATGCCAGCCATTTTCAGACCGAGCCATAAGAAGAGCGAAAATGACATTTGATACTGCAAAAGATCTCTCAGTGATTATTGGAAAGGCATTTATGAATGTTGTGCGTGACCATCAGATGGACGAAATCAGATGCTATCATTATCAATATGCAAAAACACTGCTACACAGTGAGAAACCACTATTACACAGAGATAAAAAGCCACAAAGGCTCACCACTAACAAACCCTCATCATGACTCAATGCATATTTTCGCAGAATCACAAATGAGAAAATCATCATGCAGTCTACGTTGTTTTTTCGGCTGCCTTTGCCCTTTCAAAAAACCAACCTCCAGCTTTAAGGCCCTGAAATTCTAATTCGATCCTTATTCTTCAAGTACATCTAAAATATATAAATGGGCCATTGTATAGAAGAAGCCAAAAATGAGATGTAAGATAATGCAAACGGATCTCAACACACAATTTAATGCTGCATTTAACAGAACCGACAGACAGCTTCCTGTCCAAATGACGCAGTGGAGTGATGGAGGACAACCCCCCCCTCTTTCTCTCTCTCTCAGTCCCTTTGCCTGTCTCAGTCATACATAATGGTTGGACATGAGCGACGACAAAATGTTTTTCCTCCTCCTTTGTCATATCTATTCACAGGGTCATTATTTTAGGTCAGAGAGTAATTTTCTTAATTACCGTCTGTCACATCTGCGAGTTCAAAGAGAATTGTGCTCCACAAAATATGGGCAGTATATCTGCAATCAATATTCAAATGCATGGCTGTCTGCTGCTTTGTCTATTGAAATGTGTTGCTTCAAGCTTTGCATGAGAAGAACTTTCTGTGGTAATTTGCATTGCATTGTGCTACACTCCTCAGTCTATGTCAGTATCCCCGAAGCTCGCAAAATATGTGTTAACTAAATCATGTTTGCGAGTTTTATGATACAATTAACTTATAATGAAAAACACTGACTTGAATTTTAAAAAGACAATGTTTATTCCTTGATTTCTATCCTTAAACCAGACCAGAATTTAAAAAAACTTTTGCACATCAGACACATATGTTGACGGATGGGCTTGTCCTTTGAGTACTGAAATACATAAGTCTGTGACACAATGAATAATTGACTATATATGACCACAGGTTTTGCAATAAAATACATGCCAAAGCATGCAGTTTTACCTCTGAACTATTCATGGAGATCCATACAGATACTGTGTGTGTTGCTGGATTATTTATGGAGACTTTTAGATCACTGTGTGTGTATGTGTATGTGTGTGTGTGTTTATTATGTTCTGCATGCTAATAGAGAGGCCTGCCCCTCCTTCTCAGATCAAGAGTGGAATTCATGTTTTCTTTGATGTACTAAGTGTGATGTGTATATAGAAGAACAAAGAAAATATTTATTCTATCAGCTAAACAAAGCATTTCACACATAGTCAGCTGTGTTACTCCAGCCAAAAATATGGAAGGAATTGAGAACAACTTTGTTAAAAAAAAAAAAAGATAATAAGCTTAAAAAGAATACAAATGCTTCTTCTGTTTGTTCTGGACACATTACTTATGAACTAGTTATAATTAGTTAGTAAAGAATTAATAACTAAGCCTTATTAGAGCAATGTTTTTATTTGAAAAGAATCGATTGAAAACAATGTTCTGTCCTCAAAAGTCTGGCCTTTTCACAATTAATGCACAACACACCCTAATAGCACCAAAGCTCCTTTTTTACCCGACTGTGCGCAAAATCATTACAGCCAAAGTATAAAAATGTATAAATATATATATAAAGTACAAATATAATTGTTGTAATTCCTGTGAACATGGTAGAAAAACAGAAGCATTTAAAAAGACCATCCAATGCAAGACTATTCATGTGTTTGCTTGTAATATTTGCCCTAATTAAATGATTTTGTTGGATTAGAGCTTTGGTTTCGCTATATGTATCGTTTCATCTTATATTTATTTGTGTGTGTGGTATACAGAGCTCCAGCTCATTGTCTTCAATTAGTCAACGTTTCTGTGCATTTCAGTGATGAATAGGGAAATGTGTGATTTGACTGGCTTCTAAATCAGCCTTCGATCAGAGCGGAATAACGGGATGTAATTGTGAATCCTCTGAGAGACAAGACAGTGAGTGTGCTTAAATTAGCCAAAGACAGCCCACATATTTACACGCATCGCATATGTGAATATATTATAATATATAAAAGTATTTCATTATTTGCGCTGTGCAGACTTCAACAAAAACAGGAGGCGAATCTGTCACGCGCGTTCTCTGTCCATGGTCCTGAACACAAGCCAGTCTTGTCTACGCGCCAAAATTTTTGGCTGGTTGTTAATCTCGTGCTAATTGAGTGCATAAAGAACACGTACCTCTCTAGGCAACTGAAAAAAAAAAATCACATTTTCTCACAGACTTTACTGTCCCACGCGCACCACAGTTGGTAATACACTGTTAAGCATAAAGGTATGAGCACTTACCTGGATCGTTTGACGATTATACACTTTCACTACGTGGAAATTAAAACTGTATATCCCTTTGCGCGGGGCGAAGAAATTGCTCCTTTCCTCATCGAAACTTTTACCAACGTTCACGAGTACCTAAAGGAAGATGCAGACATCAGAAATGGAAGTCAAACAATAGGCAATATCGCGCCTTTTTGCTTCAAGTTTTGGCTCTTATTTGACGTTTTACAATGGAAACTCGCTGGTATAGAGCAGCAAACCGTTTCAAGCATTTCGGGATTTATTACATACACAAGAGCAGATGGAGAATAGTTTTATGACACAAAAAAGAAGTTCACGGCTATTAGATATAATTGAAAGCCATTAGCCTGTAATTGACCTTTAACGAAGTGGAAGGGAATGTGTCACCTCCCCAGACTACACATACCAGTGAAATGTTTAAATGCTGTGATATTTCTTTGGTTTTGCGATCTAGTTTGTACTTGTAACCGTAACACAAAAATCCTCCCGCAATTCCCAACCGGCGAGCGCGTAAAAAGTAACATCAAACAAAACAAGTGTACATTTCCATAGTGAAAATTTACCTGATCGAAGTAGATCACCATTGTTCGGTTGCTCATCTCCGACGGCTCGTGGTTCGTGTTCCTCACCACGGAAAAAGCCACTTTGGCGCTTCCCGAGCGCACCGATATCCCAAGAGCCGTTCCAGTGGGATCCGAGGTGGGATTTGAGTCGCACACGACCAAGCATTTCCCCTCCAGTACGATGGGTTCTGTCTCGTTCTGTGCGTATGCATGGCACACTAACCACACTGCGCCTAGCACCAACGTCAACATCATGCCAACTTCACTCCGCACCTAACAGCAGTCTTCTCGCAAAGACGCAGCGCGCTCAAATCCCAAACCAAAACCACTCCAAACCTGTCCTCACTGTAAAGCCAAGTCCTTCAAAACAGTTCAAGTCAAAACTACAACAGCTTTCCCCCTCGTTCCCGTCTCAGTCCGTAGTGGAAGAGCCGACTGAAAGCGGATCAAGGCCCTTACCGAGCTCGCGCGCAGTAGAATACATAGCGCGTGGGGTCCGTCTGCTCGCGCGCTCAATTATTGATATGTGAGATATTAGAAGTGAAACACAAAGGCTCGTGAGCGCAATCCTCCCGCCCTCCTCGCTCTCCCCTCCGGGCCCCCAATCAGCGCAGGAGACGGTCTTTACTTTTCCAATCCTTTTCCAGGCCAGCGCACGGACCGCCTCTTCTCGTGACAGCGCCGTTGGGGTCCCACCCCTCAAAAGAAGTATCTTACAGGTGAACCCTACTCAGCAGACAGAAGGGGATGACACCCCGATCCTCTGCAAATGGGGGCGCGTTATTTTTGTCATCGTTCTACCGGACACAAGGACGCGATTTGTCCTTCCGCTCCATGTTAACACTTTACTCAAGATGAATGGATTGTGAACGCGAGGAAACTCTGCGGAGGATGTCTTCACGAACACCGGGTGGAAGAAGTTCGCAAAGTTGTTTTTGCTCACTATCGGACACCTATTGCTGAAAAATGGACACTTCACGAGAGCAGTGATGATTAGACATTCTTCTACAGATGGACAAGCCAACTTTAAGCAGGGAGGATTATTGTATTAAAAAGAAGTAATTTTAACAGAAAAATTATGCTACAGTTTAAACAGGTTTTAACTGGTTACCTTAAAATGTAAATAAAACGATATTAGATTTAAAGGACAATAAATGTAATTTCACTATGTTTAAAATAGTAAAATACATTCCTGGTAGAAAATATTAAAGACTTTCCTGTAAGATTTTATTAGGCTATATTTTTTGAAAAAATTACTGTCATTATGGTGTTACAGGTTTGGCTTAGATGTTTGTTTGTTTCATCCATTCGAAAGTCTGGTGTTTTATGATACTCCTGTCAGAACCTATTTGATTTATGGTTCATAAAAAACATCCGCGTTTGTTCAACAGAAGTCATACTTTGGCCTTCTGCTTAAACACCTGTACAAATATGGCGGTTACCATTAGACTATATATTTTAAGATTATACAATCTGCTATATTCCCCAAAGAAGATTTTAATAGCTCAAGTAGCCTGCACTACAATGGTATGTTAACATAAGTTAGTTGTAAAATACAGAGGCACAGTGCCTCCTATAAGGCTTAAAAGGTTGAGAGGTACTGGCAACTACGAATGAGAGCTTTTTATTTTACATTTAAAATTATTTTAAACAAATGTACAGCACTAATGGAACTAGTCCAGTTAATTCAATCGATAGCAAAATCAATATCATATTACACTTCCAGCTGACTGTAATATACTGACGTAATAGAACTCCATCAATCTTTACCGCATGTTGCTCATGAATGATGCATTGTGAATACACAGGGAAGCCTGCTTAGGATATATATATATATGGCACAAAATGTAGAGCATATGCTGTTGCTCACAATATTTTGCCCAGAGTTTGAACACGTTGATGGGATGTGGCGTCTGAGGCCCGCGCGACTCTCATTTTTCTGACAGCATTCATTCTGCGCCAGCGCAGTTCCTACATGACATTTAATAAATGAGATCACTGAGCAGGTTTTAGCAGGAAAAGAGACATGGCGAGCTAAACAAGAACAGAGGACGAGCTTGACATTTGAAAGAAACAGCGACAACAAAGCGTGTATGAGAATACGTGAGATGAGCTGAAGAGTTCATTAAATTGGATGCCATATCAAGGAGAAAGGAGAAAATTTTTTTGTTTGGTATAAGACCTAAAGCTTGTACAGAGATGAGTGATATATATATATATTTCTTGAGTCACAGAGTTTTTTTGTGTATGGACACCTGCTGTTATGAAAGCAAAGAGAAAAAACAATACCTTACCACCTGTATCTCACCACTATATCTCAATAGGAGCGGACAGCATGCTGGTTTGGAGTCAGCAAGTCACCTATTCACTTTATCCAAAGAAATGTTCTAAAGAAGAGATGATGAGCTGTAGGCACAGCTTTACTGAGGTCAGCCACCCACAAGACTGCACCGTTTAAAAAAACATTTGAAAAGTTGAAATTCTACCTCAAAAGTGTAAAAAAATAAAAAAATAAAACCAAAGTGAACTGAATGTTACACAATGCAGCTATACATTCAATGGATTGAGAGAACTGAAACAAACCCCTAAAAACTCAAAATTACAAAATAATTGAATGAAAAGGAAGGCAAAGATTTATAGATTTTATAAAATTTATTATTATAAATATTTTTTAATTTGTTACTCTGATTTGAGAGTTTGGTGGTTATAAATACATACAAATAACATTCTCTTAAAATTAAATATTCATAATAACAGAAACACATTTTGGAAGCCATTTGTCACTTAATGATTGTAGGTCCAAAGTAGCATATTCATAACCTGCCCTATGTCATTTAGAAATCATATACTGCATGAAGTAAGAACATAGATGGACAGAAAGAAAGACAGACAGATGAACGGATAGCTAGCAAGACAGACAGACAGATAGATAGAGAAGTAATGACAGACGCCTGATGCTGTAGATGAACAATGAAAGCCAGGTTAGTGGAGCGTCAGGACAGATGTTGTCTTGTGACAGCTTCCCTGTGAGGAATGTCCTGTCACACTCCGCATCCCGCAGGTCTAGTTGCATCATTCTGTTGCCTAAGGTGCTTCCATCTCCCTGCATCATGAAGCAAGAATGGTGTAAATAAAGAAATCCAGCCAGAGAGAGAAAGAGAGGTGTGTCAGTGGCATGTTGGGCGTGACGGTGTGTGTGCTGGTGCCAGCTGGCTCGCAATGCCTGGCTGCTAGTGCGGGAAAACACCTCTAGTACATAATAACAAAACGCATGTCTGTCTAAATGAAGAGAAAAAGAAAAATCAAGGTAAGTATATATCCTTCCCAGTAGAGTAAGACTACCCAGTACACAGTCATTAAAGAACAATTAGCATGCAAACACTTCAGTTCTCAAAAGGAGAAGTTAACAACCAAAGTAATTAGCACACTAAAATATTTATCACCTTGCAAATGACATGTTTTCCCTAAGAGCCTCCATATCTCCAAGCATTCTTTAGTTATTGTTTGTTTATGGAGAACTAGAAATCAAGCTTTTCATAGAGGTGCCTTGGCTTTGCAGTTTTGTAACTAAATACAGATTCAATTGACTGCAAATAATCCTCCGAGCTAAACTGTTTTCAATTCCAAACAGGATTGGAAGGCATAACTGATATCGCTGCAAGCTTGTTTCCCTTTTCTGAAATGAAAGATTGATACTAATCATATTAAAACTTAAGGGCTGGCACAACTGTATATTTAATGAACCTTGTTCTCTTTTCATTTTACACATTTTGAGGTGTAAGTGATGATTAACTTGATTAGGAGAGGACTGCAACCAATTTTTTTGCGGTGGGTAATCCAATCAAGAATGTAAAGCGTTGTAAATGCAATTTGACAAATCACATTAGTGTGTTATTGGCGGCCTGTTGGTGGCTCGTCAGAAATATAGTTTCGGTCCTGTAGGCGGTTCGATAATATGATTTTAAAAGAGTTTGGCTCAAGGCCACTCCAGAGGGGACGCACAAGGACAACAGGGAAGGTGTACATCGGTGTCACCGCTTTAAACTATTTATTATGTGTCAGCAAGGAAAAGGTGTGTATGGTTGCTTACCCTTCACAATACATTTTAAATTCCAATCTGATTTAGAATTTTGGTAGCAAACGGTGTATGAATGTAAGGAAGCACGATTAGGCTGAACTGAAATTCATCTAACTATTGGAAAAAGCCAATTTCGGGAAGCAAACTGCTTGGGCAGGGAGTATGAGATTCAGTTCTGAATTTTGCACAACATTGGTGCACAGACAATCAAGTTAATAAAAAGGCATACACTGAACACTTCAAATAATGAACGCTTTGCTCTCTAAGCCAGTGACAATGAGGTTAAATTATTCAAATTGTGTCTTTTCAGTCAAAAATCAGAAAAATCATCGCCTTAATCAGAGTTCGCAAACATAAAATTGCGTAGTCACAGCATCATGAGCGTATAAGAGGCTTTTATACGAATGCATTCTCCGATTAGACGTTCTTATCTAAACATAAAATATCCCTCTGATTTCCATGTTCCCTGCTGCTTTGCTCTGGAGTTATGGTGCACTCAGCTGGCTGGGAAAATAACCATTAATGCCTTGCAGTGGAATAGAATAAATATTGCATGCAGTGATATAGGACTCACTTGACTCTTAAAGAGACAGTCACAAACTTCTTGAGGGATAAACTGCAAAAACCACTGAATTACTTTGAAAATCTCCACCAACTGTTGCATTTGCGTGAATGAAAAAGGTTCGCCATCTTTTGATCTGCCACAGCAATTATACATCAGATTGAAGAGTCTCTTAGAGAAATCCACATGGTATAATTTTTAGTATACAGCACCATAAACTTGTTATGACTCATATGTCATTGCATATAAAAATAGAAGGCTATGTCTATGCCCTGCTGCATGTAATATAAGTCAAAGCGGTTATCCTTCAGTAGAGGAAGGGAGGAGAAATTTAGATGAGGAGGGAGGCCATTAGAATAATCATTTAAAGCAGCAGCGTGCAAGTCCTCTGTGCACGATTCACTTTTATGGTTCAAGATGTCTCCCACCTGGCGCACAAACAATAAACCTCCATAACAATAAAGACAATGTTTTACATGCAAGCAAGTCTGCATATGTGCACCCACACGCACTCTGAATACCCTGCCGAGCCCGGCGAATCTGCTGCTCAGGCCTTTTTTTGGCGCAGAGGCCTCCAGACCCCCCTCCGCCTGTAACGTGTGTAATCATGGCTTTCATTTGGTTACAGCAGCGGAAAGGCCGCCCAGAGATGGCTAGATTAAATCTTCCATGTGTCAGAGGAGAAGAGAAAACAGCATTGCGCTATCTAGGGAGGGCTGGTG
The DNA here is from genome assembly GCA_032353835.1 of Enteromius viviparus. Taxonomy (NCBI): domain Eukaryota; kingdom Metazoa; phylum Chordata; class Actinopteri; order Cypriniformes; family Cyprinidae; genus Enteromius; species Enteromius viviparus. The sequence continues at coordinate 7,653,558 of JAUCNO010000318.1, read as the reverse complement.
AAAAATAACCTGTCATCACTTTCGCTGGTTTTGGCCGCTCTCTCAGTCCTCTATCGGTTCGGTTGTTCAGTCACTCAGTCTCTCTCTGGGTCTAATTCGCGAGGCGGGTTTTCAGGGGACAAGGTGAGAGACGCAGGCGGTCTGTAATAAAGAGAGACAGCCTGATAGGAGGCAGATGGAGGATAGGGGAGAAGGAAACTAAAGTGGGAGAGAGGGAAGATGCTCCTGAGAGAAAGAGAGAGAGTTTAGGAATGGGAGAGGAAAAACAGGAAGAGATACTATGTGCAAAGAGCTAGTCGTGTATTATGAGGAGTATTTACCTTTGTTACGGGGCTGGTAAAAACTCAAGACAGCTGCATAAGTACTTATAAGACCTCAAGATGCTACTGAAAGACCCAAAAAATTGTAAGCCGAGAGGGCTTTTTATAATAATCCCAAGTGATTGTTGTTCTAAACCCCACTTTTGACCCTGGGTTAGGGAGGGTTTTATACTTTTTTTACAAACTTATGCAGTGTGAAAATGTTATGACTTGATGTGCGACAGACACTCAATCCCGTGCCTATTCACAAGCTTTCGACAGTCACAGAAACACAGCGTAAAAACACTGTGTCAGCATGGAATAGAAACATGTCAAATCCTAACTGAAAATATGTCAACTGGAGTGAAGAAATTACCATTTGTAGTTTTATAGTCGGAAAAATCCATTTAGAATACCTCAAATTCATCAGCCACTGTAGGGAAATAAGGAGAAGAATAACAGCGTACAGTAAATGGTAGAACAGTTTGCGCTACAGACCAATTAAGACAATACATTAAAATAATATGGTGAGAAAACACCAGCTTGCAATAATAAACAGCAAAACGAGCTGTTTTGTACAGCTAAAATTAGCTTAAAGTGGATGACACCGGAAGCCAGACAACATTAAATTTACAAATTGTCCGAACCCACTCTTACTGGAAAAATAAGACGGCAATGCACAATGCTAGAGCCATTCTGTAAACAGGTTGTGTGCTGCGTTCATCCAATTAGTAACATTGCACCGCAAACATGGAAACAAGGTTGTTAACTCAGGGTTTAGGAATTTACATCAGTGTATGAATACGTAGGATTAATTGTTAACTCTGAGTAAATAATGAGCAGTGTGAAACATGAAATGAGATAACCCGCTATGATAACCCAGCACAACCCACAGACGTAAAAGGGATGGTTCACCCCAAAATGAAAACTTTATCATTGTTTACTCACCTTTCATGTTGTTCCAATACTGTATGAATGCATTTTTCTGTTAAACACAAAAGACAATATTTTGAAACAGGAGATGCATTTTATTTGGCAAAATCAACTCTTCAGCTCATTAGTAAAGATTTGTAGACCTCAAATATGCGTGATAGATAAGAGAGATATTCAAACTGTGCAGTGTTGGGGGTTATACATTTGATAATTTTATAATTGTAAATAACCAACTATTCCCTAGGTTTTATGTAGTTTTAAATCACTGTAATTTTTTTTAAACTCTATAGTTTTTAAGGTGTTATAAGGGCATTATATTAGCTACTCATTCAACAGCACAGAAGTGGTAAATAAAGAGATCTGATTCAGAACCCATAAGCAAACAGGTCTATAATTCGATACTAAATATAAAAACATAAGTGCAAAGAAATATGTAAGATATCGGAATTCACAAGAGTGGCACATTTTACTTTCACATTTCTAGTTTATTTATTTTTCTATCACAGAGTTAGCTCACACCACTAAACGAAGCTGTCACCTTGTTGTCATACTAGAAAATTAATCAGAAGCATGTACAAAAAATGTGTGAAGAGAAAGATATGGTGAAAAAAAACTTAGTTGGATGAGACGTGATGAGATACCTAATAAAGCAGAAGATAACTTGGGTATACAGGTCATGTTTTGAAGTGGTGTAATTATTAATATCATGAAGTAAAAGGTTTGTTCTAAAGTCAAAATCAATAAGTAGCAAATTTCAGCACAAAACTCGTCCCTTACACCAGAGCTGTCTTCATCATTTATGAGGCCAGATATAACAACCTAAAATATTCCAGCATCACAGCAACAAGTGCGTTCATTACTTACTGAAATAGTCTGTATATTGATGAGTGAGTGGTGGAAAATAACTGGATTGTATAATGAAGATCATGATTATGAAAATGAGGTGTGAGTATATCTATTTTAAGTGGGTGAGGGTAGTGACTCTGTGAATCTGTGACTGCGATATGTATGAGGAGGTTGAGGTTTTGCTGGTTAGTATGACCCAGTTAGCTTACACCATCTGGCAGCAAAAAAACATCTTTCTCCACAGACAGCTATATAAAACTGAGTATTATGAAAAACTGTTTTGCGATTGCAAAGCCAAAAATGACAATTTGCTGAAAATGTACTCATCCTCAGGCTATCCAAGATACAGTATAGATCAGGGCCGTGAACAGACCTATTGAGGGGCATGTGCTGAAGCTGAAAAAAGGGCACTTGCTCCCCTCCACCACCAAAAAAAAGTAACACACAATAACATTCCTATATTATATTTAATTTGTATTAATAGGTTATATACAGATAATATATAGAGGGTATCTTTAAACTAATTACAACAAAACTCTTCTCTGATCCATGTGTTTGAAGATGTTTATGACCTTACTGTGAACCACTGGGATGTCCCACTTAATGGCTATAAGGAGAAAAGCATTTAAAGACCATTTAATTTCTAAATTATATTCTACGATAGCTTGGCATTAAACAGTGCAAACACACCTGGCCTTCTAGTAAAGTTAGATTTACCAATATGCCTCCTGGGTGGTTGTCTGTGTATTATTTGTCCTTTGTTTGTGCACTCTCTCTTATTTAGTTGTGTTAGATGTTCAATTTCTTTTTTTTTCTTTACTTTGCATACATGCAGATTACATTCTGCAGGATAAAAAATATATAGAATGCACAGTGACCTATTGATTTTCATTCTCCTTGGGTTAAGTTTTTTTTTTTATTATTTAATGCAAGATCATTAAAGTAGTAAACTATGTTTTTCTATGTTTATACAAGTGAAGATGAGCGGGGACTATACAATTCTAGATTTATTTTTTCAATCTAGCCATCAAACACGTACATAATACAATAGCATCGTAAACTTTAACCTACCATGTTGGGACATCTGTTGCATCCAGTGGGGACATAATTACTAATTATAATAAATTTTACGGTCTTTTTAATGATCAGAGAAATTACAAACAACAAGTACTACCCTTCACTGCTCAAAACTTTCATTTGAATAGTAAGTGGCAGATTCTTTAATTTTTGAAGCAGTAACTTTCTTACAGGTTGTGAGTCAGAAGCACCAGACTGAATTGCCCCACTTTATAAGCCTTTGTGTACAGCCAGCACATTTGGGTTGAACTGATCTAGAGCGGTGTTGTAAATACTAATTAACCTGATGTTGTCTAGTTGTGTCATCTTATGGAAGCCTAACAAAGTAGTTTCAAATCCAAACACAGCATCTTCAGAACATGGTGCGGGCAGCAACACTACAGTGAGAGTAATAGCTCCGCCTTCTTTCTTTTGCTATACTTTTGGGTGGTGTTTTTAGGTGGTGACTTTTTAGGAAGGCATGTTCAAACCTTAATTTTTATAATGAATATCTCTTTGGTATCTCTGAGACTTGAGACATTGAAGTATGACTGAAGTTTACTCCTTGTGTTAGTGTGAGCAAATGCACAGGTGGTGCGTGATCACACAAAAGAGCAATATGTTTGTGCGAGTACTTTTTGTGTGTACAGTGTGTGAAATGTGTGTCTCACGTTTAAGACACACAAGACTGTTTGTATAAATACTGTAAACACTCGACAGCCCCTGTATAGCATGCAGATACAGTCGGCACTCAGCACATGAGGTGTGTGTATCCTCAGTAAACAGAGTATAGGAGTGGTGTGTTGACAGAAAAGATCGATACTTGGGCCACTGCTGATGGGAAACGGAACAATCTTCACTTCTGATCCCTCGGTAATAACACCGCCAGTGTCACAGACACACACACGCTTGTCACTCAGCCTGATGAGCATCTTACAATCTCTCTCCCAATATCTGTGTGTGTATATGACACACATTAACACTGCATAACAGACACTAATACACTAATAAACTTTTGTGAGATGTTGTTCAGAGTATCGTTGAACATGCACAGGCATTAAATGACATTTCAGGAAAGTAAAAAGAGGCTAAAACACAAATGCAGCCAGTCACGCATATAAAAACATGCTCATCAGCTTTGGGCTCGAGTCAACATCTCAAGCTCTATACTCATTCCTGGTGGCCACAAATGTAAGTACTGTGCTGTGTGCACTTGACTGAATTCATGAGAGACAGGATTCTAGTGGGAGAGCTAGATTGGATGGGTACTTTGGCTGACAAGCATAATAAATTCTTAAAAGTATCAATCAAATGTCTGTCAAAGATTGTCACCAAGCTCATTTTTCAACTTTTTGAGATTCAAATGTTGCCTTACATTTTCTTCATATTCTGTTTCACCCCAAAATACATTTAACTACAGAAGTGAACATTGTAAATACGTACGCTAACATTTGTTTGGGGTGAGTACAATTTTTATTTTAATGTTTTTGAGGGTTTTTGCATCTGCTGTGCTTACCAAGGCTCAAATTATTTAAACAATTGGGAAAAACAGTAAGATTAAATATCTTTACAATTGCTTTTTAGCTGCCATTACTCCAGCCAGTGTCACATGAACAGTTAAAAATAATTTAAATATGCTAATTTGGTGTACATTTCCTGTAATAATCAATAACGAAAACAGTTGTGCTGCTTGCTATTTTGTTGAAACCATAAACATGCTGAATAAAAGTGGATGACAACTCATAGTATTAAAAATTAAGTTCTTAAATCTAAATTTGACAGCTCTGAAAAAACTATAATAGTTTAAAATTAAATAACAAAAAAATAATGAGTTTGAAAACCACTAAAAACCTCTTGTTAAAAACCTCTTGTATTCCATTTCACAAAAGGAACATTATGTACATATGGATTCTAAAATGAGACTGCAGAGAGAAGCGAGAAGTGTTGCTCAGGTAGCAATTTGCATTCTGAGAGTGTTAAAAATTTACCTTATATGATTTTAAAAGTAAAAAGCTGTCTGGTACATGCGTCCTAATGAATCTAAATGTATGCAAAGATACGAGCCAACTTGACCATGTTAACATTGCACTGAGAGAGGTCTTCCTAAAGTGCACTCTTTACACACATTTAAAGAGAGAAAGGGAGTGTGCGACAACCAAACAGAGAGAGCGTTTTAAAATGCTGTTATGAAGAGAGATGCACACTTCAGCTTTTCCAGACCTCAATAGCCAGCTAAGCAGAGGCCAACAGGACAAGGATGAGGAAGAGAGAAAGGAGAGAACAGGATGGAAAGAGATGTGATGTCATGGTAACAGAAAACCGTTCTTAAAAAGCCACAAAGGAAAATGGCTGTGGACATGCAGAGAAGACCCTGATGTAAGAGTAAACGGGACTTTTTCTATGTTGCTTTTAAAACAATTAAAAAAAGATTTAATTGTAATAGAAATCTTTAAATTATTCCTAAACCATTCGAAGGAAAAGCTTTGGCAAATATCCATACAGCTATTTTCTGTTCAAGAGTATAGTGGACTGCAATAGTGGCCAACAGATTGAAGGTCCAAACAGCAATTTTAACGCAGCTTCAAAAAGCGCTACACAATCCCAGGCAAGGGTGCAAATATAGAAATATCTTGGGTGACATGAGGTAAGTAATTTATCAAGAAATGTACATTCTGGATGTACAGTACTATCTTAAGACCACTTCATATGATATGTGCACATTTTGTATGCTTAATGCAGAGTACAATAGCTGTTCTAAATAATTAGTCCCTTATTTTTGTATCTTTTGAAACTTTAAAAAGCTCAAAAACTGTTTTAAGCATTTTAAGGTAGGCCTATATACATAAAAAAATTCAATTGTGGCCAGTTCTATTTCAAATAAAAGGCTTTCATCACAGAATAAAAGTATTGTGGTGTCCACAAAACTACTAAACCACACAAGCATTTTAACTGTAGCAATAAAATGAGCTATATTAAATATATAATATTATAATGATTTCTGAGAGATAATGTGACACTTAAGCCTGGAGTAATGATTTTAAGAAGTAATAATATTTCATAACGTTACTATTTTCACTCTATTTTTGATCAAACAATATAAATTGAACCTGTTTGGAGATTAGCTATTATAGAGAAACGCTCAGACAACAGGATGCTAAACAAGCACACACAAACAAATTTGTATCTTTGATTACCACAGTATGGATACACAGGAAGTGTATCCAGCATAATATGGGTGTAAAAATCGATGTCCAGGAAGGGCGCAACAGAAATATCAACACTAAAACTATTCCTAAAACTCCTTCCATGTCTAAGTTCAGGTTTTTTGTCAGCTGGTTTCTCTTGCCCCTAAATCATAATTCAGTCTCTTCTTGCTCAATAATTTCTTGAAACACTCCATTGCATTTCTCTGTCCCTCTCATTCCTTTCTTTCTGGTGAAACAGAAGAAACAGAACGGCCTCCTGCTAGTCGAATGAGGAGCAACTCCGTACAGCTGGAGAAAGGTCACTAATGACAGGCCTTCAGCACGGCTGTCAGAGTAGCCCACAGATATCTGACACACACACACACACACACACACACCTGCCTCCACCTGCACTGAGCCACTCAGAGAAAAAGGCATAATAAACTCAAATGATAGATAGTGAAATGGATAAGCAGATGAACAGACATAAAGGACAACCGAACAAAGGAAAAAAGGGCAAAAATGAAGATAAATAAATGGGTGGATGGATAATTGATGGACAAATGAATGCATATTGAGAGCCACTCTGTGCCACATTTTGTTTAATTGTTGCCATCTAGTGGACAAAACAAAAATTAATTGCATAAAAAAAAAAAATCAAACCTATGCTTAACAACCAAAATTTTCTTTCCTCCATTGATGTATTTCCTATTGAAACAATATGTTTGGGTTAGACATATCAATATAACATAGGCCATGTCCCTTTTTTTAAGTAGTCAACTCTGAAATGCAGTGTAAAAATCTCTGCTTCAGTATTAAATGTAATTAGGAATTTGCAATTTGGATGTCATGAGGTCTCTAAGGGCCACTACTACTGTGGTATGCATCTATCATCACATAATGAACATACAGTATAGAAAACACACTCTCTCATTCAATCACATTCACTTACTGTCACTAGTTCCATGTAGCCCCAAGGCTTGTGTGGCTATAGTGAAACAGCGGTTCAGCACTACATCATACTGTTCTCTGTCAGTGATATCACATCACATCTACCCTTCAGCCACTCGCTCAACATCAACCGACCAGTAGGGCCACATCTACTCTGCTACAACTGTTCCAGGTCTCTGGAAAACACTCATAGAATCAGACACTCAAAGGCCTGTGGTCATATGGTCATATATTTACAGTACATCTCATGTCAGATGTAAAAGTCTCAGAAAAGTTGCATTTTTGTATATTAATCTGTTTATACCAGTAGCTATGTCCCTGTAATATAAAACAAAAACAGTCTAATTATACAGTACTGTCATTTATGACAGAATATTTTCTTTTTTGCTTAGCAGTAAACAGACTTACAGGTTTATGAGGGTGCAGAAATAATGACAGCATTTTCATATTTAAGAGAACCTTTAATTAGCAGTCAATTAGGAATGTATGATGTTTCCACATTACTAGTCTAAGCCTTCAGTTCTGATATTAAAACACCTTTTGAGTTTATTGATAATTGATTTCATTGATTTTGAAGGGGACGATCAATGGAGTGAAACAACAACCTCACTTTTATTAATTTCTTTCTCCTTATTAATTTCCATTTTGTTTAATTTTTCTTTCATACTAATGTTTATTATTATCATACAATAAATCAGTATTTTACTCATTAAATTTGATGAGTAAATTTGGTGAGTTTTCCTTAAATTATGAAAATGCCATGTGATCATCATGAAGGATACCTTTGAAAAGAATCGGGGAAGCAGAGAGAACACTAATTGCAAGAAGATATGGCCGAGGAGAAAAGAGAGAGATGCGAACGTGTGGATAATTGGGATGTATGAGCATAGAGAAATGAGGAAATATGATGGAAGTAGAAAATTGTGGAGGGAGGGTATAAAGCAAGTGGAGCAGGTAGCAGTGTATTAGAGAGCAGGAGGGAGGTGCATACGGGACCTTGGCAACCCGGGTGGAGGGCATCTGTGCGTTCTGCTGAGGAGAGGAGCATTGAGGGGAGAAGGTGATGAGATGAGAGAAGGATGACAGGAGAAATGTGTTGTCACTTCACTCAGGGCCCATCATCTGTCTTTTTTACCCTCACTGAGCAACAGATTTTAACATGACACACACACACTCTTTCACACACACCTTTACACTCTGCCTATGACACACCGTGTTAGAAAAGACATGTATTTATGCCCTTCTGCTCTATCTTTTTCAAACAAACACTGTAAATTCCCATCAGGCCTTGGAAAAAGACAAAGACAGAGATCTCAGAAGACTCATTCTAGTAATGATTATATGGCTGTATGGTAAAACCCAGGTAAATAGTAAGTGCATTTGGATTAGACCTGGTCCATCTCAATCTGAGACCACACAGATAAGAATCACCTTCAGGGCAAAAACATCATCAAACACCCAATCTCTCTGACATATCATCAATATTTTGCCTCGTATGAATCATTAAATATACAATTTGTAATGCACCTGTATGTTCTTTAGATGGCCTGCAGACCTGCTAGAATCAGACAGTCATGAGGAAGATAAGCTATTTTGTTACTACTAAACTATATTTTATTACATTATACTATTTTATTACTATAAATGATTAATCACATCCAAAATAAAAGTTTTAGTTTACATAATATATATAAAATATATGTATACATAGATATTATGTATATATAAATACAAATATACATGTATATATTTAAGAAAAAAAAAATTATATATTAAAAATATTTATATGCCTGAATATATTAAAATATTTATATATAGCCTGAATGATCCTAGAAGCTATGTTGTTGGGGGCTATATGCCCCTGGTAGGGTCTCCCAAGGCAAACAGGTCCTAGGTGGCAGGCCAGACAAAGAGCGGCCCAAAAAAACCCTTATGGAAAGGATCACAGATAAGATTATAAAGTCGCCCGGTACAGTGAAGGCCTAGGGTTGGGTCTCGTACGCGAGGTAAGACCTGGCCACCAGGCACTCGCATACGAGACCCCCACAGGATCTCACTGAGATTCCAAATACAGGCTGCGGAAATGAGTTCCCTCCGTAGGGTGGCTAGGTTCTCCCTTAGAGATAGAGTGAGGAGTTCGGTCACTCAGGAGAAGCTCGGAGTAGACCCGCTGCTCCTCCAGATTGAGAGAGGCCAGCTGAGGTGGCTTGGGCATCTGTTTCAGATGGCTCAGAGTGTTCCGGGCATGTCCCACTGGGAGAAACTACCCTGAGTTTTTGTGAATAAAGTAGAGTTGGGGTACTCGGACTTGCACTCGGACTCGAGTCCGGACTCGAGTACAGTTTTTAAAAGACTCAGACTTGTCACGGACTCGGATGCATTTTTACTCGGACTTGACTCGGACTCGAACCTTTTGGACTCTGAAAATGTTCCGAGTCCAACCGAGTCCAGGGAGTGTTTAAGGAAACGTCACCGTCTAGATATTCAGTATTTGTTTGTGTTTTTTTTTTTAGTGTTGTCAAGTATTTGAAATACGTTTGCATTCATTAATTAAATGCAGGGATTAAATCGGGCTTCAGTGGACTTTCCTCTTAAATGTATATTTTTAAACATTTATCTTATTCTTACCAATTCGAACAATGATGCACCGCGGATGTTTTATGGGAATGTATTTCTGTATATTTTCTTTTAAGGGCATAGGGCATTGCTGTCTGGTGCAAGCGTTTAAAAC
>JAUCNO010000318.1:7596573-7629807 GCA_032353835.1 Enteromius viviparus | reverse complement strand
CGCGAATGAGCCCCTTCCGCGTGATACACACTGTCAGGGCTTATTCCTGCGATAACTACCGGCTGCCTGTATATTATCCCTTACTTATTGAATTGTATTACATGTTACTGGACATTGTTATTGGCCAATGAAAAACGCTTATTCAACCATTATTTTTAAATTTAACACATTTGCTTAAGACTTAAAAAGATTATAAAGATGGAAAACATTTTAATGTAATAATGATAAATACTTGTTTCAAATACGAATACAGAAAGCCTTAAAATGACCAATTACCATGGTCCATTGTACTGTACCATATTCTTTGGGAGTAGCATGACTGGATGGTATAGTTAAGAAATATCTCTTAATATTTTTTGCTAAAGGGTGCTTGTTTTTTATCAATAAGAGGAACAACAAACGAGAATCAATATACAGTACAACAGTCAAAAAGTCCAGCTATTTTCATGCAGCAATATAGAAACCATGAAACATTTTTAGTACAAATCTATCTACCTACAGATGTATAGGTGTGTATATATAAGATTTTTTCTCACAGTTCAGCTAAGCTTCCATTTACAAACTTTCTAAAGCATCAAAGCTATGGTGGAACGTGCTTTAAAGTGACAGAAATCTCTTTCATTCCTGTTCTGAAAATAAACAAAGGTCTTCCTTTAATTTAAGAACTATCCTTAAATAGTCTAGTAACAAAAACACATTATTATAAACCCGATATTCACAGGAACCTTGATTTATTACATGGCTCTCTGGAATGCTTGATTCTGATTGGTCAGTTAAGACATTTGCAGGTTCGTTCTTTTCAAATAATAACCGCTCCAAAGTAATAATGCATAGCTGGTACTACTTGATTGCTTAAAATCCCTCCGCGCCAACAAACACTGGACAACCACAATTAACAATGGAAAATACATCCGCTGTTATATATTCATATGCAGATGTTATAAATTGTCGTACTAACATTTGAATGTTAGTCATGTGGGACTATATAATTTCACGGAAGGATAAAAATGTTAATTTAAAACAAATATGCCAATAAAATGTTGCAAATTCATGTTTATGTCCAGTTTTTTTCCTTAAAAAAAAACGGCAAGTAGCCGTGTAATAAGCGGGATAATGTTCAGGCAGCCTGTAGTTATCGCGAAATAAGCCCCTTCAGCGTGATACAAGATCACACTGTCGGGGCTTATTTCTGCGACAACTACCATCCCTTTGTGCAAGTACAATGGTATTCCTAGAAGTACCACGTCAACACCAAGGTAATGGCATAGAAACATGCTGGTGATTCAGTACCAATGGTATTTCCACCTGACCGCTACAGTACTGGTTTCAGCGCCCCCTAAATATGACATCACATGGTCCTCCATTGCCCTTGTATGTCTGTATATAAGCACCACACTGTTCCTCGGTCACGTCTGTGTCAGCTGTGTGGGCGCGCGCGCGTGTGTGTGTGTGTGTACCTTCTCTCAACAGTGACCCTTTTGGTGCAGGAAGAGAGCAGAACAGCTCATCATGTTTGTTTGATTTTTCATCTTTGTCAAACCCACACCACCCCCCACCCCCCCTTCGCGCAAGCCTATTTGTTAGCACTGACAGCAGGTTAGCATTAAATATACATGGAGGTTGTCAGCCACTGGCACACACAAAGGCGGGCCCCGGCCCCCGGGGACTCGGGCAGGGAGGGTGGAGGAGCAGGGCTCACGCAGAGAGAGACTCCCAAGCGTGCGCGTTTGTGTATGTGTGCGAGAGAGAGAGACCCTTTCCTCTCCCTTCATCAGCGTCTCCCAGTGGGATCAGGGAGCAGCAGTGGAAAGGAAAGAGGGAGGGTCAAAAGGACTGGTCTGTGCTCTGGAGCATGCGTGCGCACACACATCTGTCGTCCGCTGGGGCGCAGGGTGACGCACAAGAATCCTCGCTCCCCTCTCTCCCAGAGACGCACGACGCATACTGAGTGCTCGAGCTATCATGGGAGTTTAATGCCTTCACACACACATACACACTTATGTGTGTATCACACACAGCTGACTTTAAAAAAAGTTATTTTAACCCACTCTTCACAGCTACTGGCGATGCAGGCCACGCTCCGTGGGAGAATCCTTGCCAGATACTGAAGGTTACCATGATCAGCTACATAAAAGGCTCTCAGGAGGAAGTTCACTTACCTCATCTAAATCTAATCCGCTAAGTATTATTGCTGTAAAGATGCCTACGGGTATTTTTAAAGGTATAGTTCACGCAAAAACATCATTTACTCACCCTAGTGTTGTTCCGAACCTGTGTGACTTTGTCAACGAAAGGCAATGACGTACTGTATATAGTTGTTTTAGACAAAGTTTTCAAAACATCTCCTGGCATGATATGAGGGCGAGTAGATAATTACAGAATTTTCTCATTTTTGGGTGAACTATGCCTTTAAGACAACACTGACACAAAGCCTTTACCTTCAAGTGAAGCACGAGTGTTTACCTGTGGTGATGCAGTAGTACGTCTCATGTGGCGATACATGATGGATCCGGTGGTGTTTCCGTGGCAGCACTAGGTGGCAGTCCTGCAGTAGTGTGACCCAGCGTGGCAGGCCGAAGTAGGAGTGGGACCACTTGTGGATCTGATTAGTCATGGTTACAAAAACCGCCAACGCAAAAACAAAACATTCCCAGGGGTAGGACTCTGCAAGGGCATCTGGGAAAGAGAGATAGTGAGGTGTATGGAGAGATAAAGGAGCAATGGCAAAAGGTGGAGAGAGAGAGAGAGAAAGAGAGAGAGAGAGAGAGAGAGAGAGAGAGAAAATTATATGCAAATTAATACAACATGCCCTAACCCTGTAGTGAAGTGCTATCCTTACCCTTTAGCATGAGAAACATCAAATCAATTGACCTTTCAACTTTCTTAGGATGGAGTAGATCAACAGCAACAGAAATGTTTAAACAGAATTGAATGCAATTCAACTGATTTCATGAAATTTTTTTTCTGTCATTTTTTCTTTTTCTGTAAAGGATGACAATTTTCATTTTTTGGCTGAGCTCCTCCGATAACCCATGCAGGGCAAAAATGCAACTAAAAACATTTTACCCTTTTCAAACCATATTCTCATTTGTCGATTTCCCAGTTTTTAGGTATTTTAAGATGAATGTGGGACACACCAACGGCTCCAGGACAAGGAGTCGCACTCGGGTCACACTCATTGCTTCTAAAATAGTCACGCTGACTCACTCTCACGGCACACAGGAAAAGTGATTGGATGTGTGTGTGTGCGTGTACCTGGTGGGTAGGAGAGGAATTTATAGGCCATGTGGGCCAGAGGCAGGATGGTGATCATGCAGTTGTCTCCATTAGTCTCTATGAAGTCATGCCGTGTGATAGCCGTCGGATCAATGTGGTGCTCCCGGAACGGGCGAATAAATGCCTGAAAGAAAAGAGAGAGGTAAAAAGAAAATAGGGGAGGGAGAAAGAGAGGTTAAGGTTCAATTGAAAAACGGGCAGGGGTGTCTAGGGCTGTGATTTAGATCCATTATCCTGTGGTAATGAATGGGTACGTCTATGATAAAGGCAGGGTCAGACTAGAAGCTACTGTTGTGTTGCAGTAGACTGTAAGATAAAGCTGTCACTGGATGTGCATTTTGAAGGCGAGAAATAAAAAAGAAAAGGAGATTAATCTAAATAATACTGATAATGAGCTGTAAGCCCAGAGAAAATCTGTGTGCAGAACTCTTCACAAACATCCGTCACAAAGTTCCACACATTTGAAAACCTGTTTTTTTTAAACAAATATTCTTTCAGCTACTGTGTAAGAATGGGTCACAATGGTCAATTAACTAGATGATCACGAAGGTCAAATTAATTCATTTTAGTTTAGTAAAAAGTTTAAGTCAATTTATAAAATGCACGAAAGTAAAAGTGTAGCCACCGTAGTTTTACAACAAAAAAACGGCACTGAAAATGCGAAACGGCAGATTTCGCCCGGATCTGGCCATAAGACAGGGCTGGGTGGGGTTAGATGTTGACTGATAGACGCAAATTGGCCTGTTAGTGGTACTAGGTCCTAAATGAAAGATGACGCATGCGGCACGAGCTACACGTTACGGAGCGGAGAGATAACCTGGCATTAAACAGCACTTCCCCACGGTTCAGATCCAGCATCATGAAAAAGCATAACCCAGCAGCACCTGTCACTCACGCCCAGGAGTGCTGCTTTGAGACGGGCACCCGTCTGCGACCGCGCGGGTGTCACAAAATGAAAGGGAGTAAGAGAAAGGATCGTATAAGCACAAAGGAAAATACAAGAATGAAGGTAATTTATTTTCCACATAAAAAGGAGGAATCGTTTGGAGCCACATTACCATAGCGTTTCAGAGACGGAGCGCGGGGGGAAAAATGTCATTATCGCGTGTTTGTGGGCTGAACTCAATCACACCTATATCTGAGAGCGCGTGGCGACACTCTGCTGGAGCGGAGAAAACTATCTGTTGATATTTCGACAATTATGTTCCCTCCTGTTCTCCTCGTTTCCTTTCCGTCTCTCTGTGCACGAGATTAAAAGAGCGCTAAGCCCCAGACAGCACACGGCGTGCATGTCGACTCACCGGCACGCTGCGGCAAACCTGTGCCTCGCCGCCGCTAATCCCACACCGTTTAACGGCCTGCCTTGCCTCGCCTCACCCACCTTCTGCCTAATCACGACTCACATCTTCGGATTGCCCTAGCAACCCAGCCAAAGATCGAAACCCCCGTCCTCCCCCACCCTTAACCCTGAGCGCACATGAGAGATCCATTTCATTTCCCTTTCATTTTTTCCTCCTCCCTACGCTCTTTGCTCTTAAGTGCCTGTTTAATCACGGTCATTAATGATTCTCCCTCAAGTTGGTGCTTCTTGTTTGAACATGTGGACAAAAAGCCATATATATCGGTCCGCTAAGTGCCGCCTTTAATCTGCTGGTTAAGGGTCTTAAAGCGCGGCGTTCTGGATGTCTGTAAATTCCCTCGCTTTTTTTGAAGTTCGATCACTCCCAGGTGGCGGATCCTAATTATCCTCGACAGCAGAAGGATCGGCGGTGGCTGCGGAGCCGGGTGGAAACCCCTTCTCGGTGGGGCGGTGTGGCCGAGCCGTTTTACAGCACAGACGGACGATGATGAAAGCGAGAGAATGCAGGGCCCTCGGCCTGACCCACAGCGGGAGCTGGACGGCCCTTTCAGATCACCTGCTCTCTGCAATCCTGCTCTTGGCCTCAAAGTACAGGGCATTTAGGACAACTCAGCGCCTCAAATGACAAGCATGTAAACATTTATAGAAGCAGGGCATTAGCAGTGGGCAGTATGACCAAAACTAAGGTACATGGGTATGGTACAATAATAGACAATATCTCTCAAAAATGCTTCATTATGATTAGTCAGGTGGGACATTCTTAAGTCAGTCATTCCCAGCTGACTAATGTCCGCTCATCCAGGTATTTAAAGCCAGTGCTACGGCAGTTTAAGTTTTTTTTTTACTATTGCAGAACTAGAATTCAGAATCGATGGAAACTATTTCATTAGCCCATAGATAAAAGAAGCAAACATGCTAAAAATGCTCATTGAAGGACATGCATTTAAGTAGGAGCATAACATGACTAAACTACATGTGCTGTGCACAGTTCAGTTTCATGAAGTTTACTTTAAAATAAATAAAAGGGCATGAAGTTGCGTTGATTATTATAGCAACACTACTGTTTGGCCTGCTTCGAGTGCAACATTTTATGACAGGAAACTTGTTCAAAATGTAGTCAACTCTATTTATCAGTAGCCTACTGTACATTATTGAGAAGTCTGACATGCAAGACCACAGAACCACCAAGAAAATAGGAATCAGCTATATATACGAACATGTGCAGTTATTTGAAGGTGTTTAAGTGTGACACAATAATACCGAATTAGGTGATTTCTTTACACAATGGAGTAAAAGATCTATTAAATCGATTTTCTGAAAAGATTTTTATTGAATTAAATTAACCTGTTCACAGAAATGAATCTGGCTTTTAATCACTATTTGCGAAGCAAATGAATAATTAGCTCTAAATTATAAAAAGGGCTCTTACAGAGGAGTGAATTGAACCCCTGATAGTACTAATTTCAACTTTTAAAAAGGACTTTGGATTTCCAAAGCCTCTAAATATATTCTTTTGGAATCGATTCCCAGCGCTTCTTTCACTTGTCTTATTGTATCACTTGACAAATGCACGCTCTCATCTCATTCAAACACAGCTGCTACCGTCTTGCACCTCAGTTATTAACTACATTTACTGTAAAACGGATGCAAAGTGTTTTAGGATAATTGTAGGTCTACATTAATATGTTGAAGTGTTCGACTTGTGGCAAGAGCAATTGTTTTATACATTTTTGACTTTTGTTTTGGTAATTAGACAATGCAAATATATAAAATATATAAAATACATATATATAAAAATGATATATATAAAAAAAAAATTTAGTACAGTATTTAACACTAGATTATGGAGAATAAAAGATATATCACATCAAATCATGTCACAATATAAATGCTATAGCAGACTAATTGCAGTTGCAAAGTATGAAGCGTCATACCGCCCAGTCCTTTACATTGTCATTTCTTTAGAGAACAATAGGAAAGATTGTTGTTACTTAAAGGACAGGCCTCAAAATGTGACAATTTTATGGCTGCACTCATTGTCAAGTGTATTCTGATCATTGCTAAACCTGTATACCTGTCATTTCCTTTTGCTGTAATCAAATTTAACAGTCCATATTCCTGAAGTAGCCTAATAATTGGCACACGGGACGGGATTTAGCTTGGGTTGGCCATTTTTCTACTGCCAGTCTGCTGCCCCCTTCCACATAATAGCACAATGACCCCTGTCAGCACAAAAACACATAAACGCTCCCAGATTCATTGGCCCTACTTGTCCGACACAGAAAGCAAGTGTCGGCTGCTTTTTAATTGGACAGCGAGGGGGTGACCTTTTCTCTGATTGGGCAAGGAGAGTGCAACCGTACTATGCATTAATGCAACCCCCCTGAGTATCCCCAGCACCCTTTGGGGTTGAGAGTGGGTGGGGTTAAGATGTGGCGCTCCAGGAAAGCAGGAAGGGCTGAACTCCCCAGGGTGGAGATGGCATTTCACACTCGCCGTTTTTTGAGCCCGGTAAACCACAACAGGCCAATAGAGCAAAAGCTGATATGAAAATTAAACAGGGTAATTTGTTAAAATCAAACAAGATACTACGCTTAGAGACTACACCATGCATATGAGTGTGTGTGTGCCAGAAAAATGGTTCCATTGTACCTAAATGTGCCCACACACCTACAGCCAATAATATTCATATAGTATAGGAACAGTTAGGTCATACATATTGAACTATGCACAGGCCTTGGTCCTTACCTTCCCAATTACTGGGATGTCCACTGAACCCCACGTATCGGCTCCCCAGTGTACAAACCCAGAGGCGAAGTCTGCTGTCACTATGCCAGTCACTTTGAGAGAAAGAAAAAAAAAAAAAAGTTAAATTCAGTCAATACTGAAATAAAGTGACTATGAGACCAAGACATGAGAAAAGGTGCGCTACAACCAATGGCTTTCTGTAGAGATAATGAAAGCAGCACTTTACTATAAAACAAAGGAAAGACATGAACAGAAAGGTCACAGGGAATGTAAGACTTACCAATGCCAAAGATGATTTTGAAGATGTGCACTGTGGAGAAGTTGAAGAAGAGGAAGGAGAGGTTTATAACAAAGAGCGAGAGGCACAGAATCACACAGACCCACTCCTGCAGCCGCTTTCCTAAAGGGACAACAAACAGATTAGTGTGTATTTTGATTAGTACTAAAAAATGTAAAAGGAAGAAGAAACAAAAAAACAACAGACAGAAACAAACTATGAATTTGAAGTCTATCATTACATTTTAGAGGCCTTAAATACGATTTAATAACTCGTAAATAAACATTCGTAGATACAAAATAGAAATAAATCGTACAGTCTTTAAACAGTACAGACTAGTCAGTAATTAAATGAATACCACCATAATGACTCTCTTCAGGTGTTAAATGCAAAAAAAAAAGAAAAGAACTCAAAGTGCCATCTTTTGACTGTAATTAATTCTCCTTAGTAACAGTATATTTAACTACAGTGTCCACTGCGAGGTCACAGACAGCAGTGAACTGACATCTCTCAAAAGCAGAAAAGGTCATCGGGGTCGGTGGACAGGAGACGAGCCGAACGTGTGTAACAGAGTGTGTGTGTCCCATTATCTTGTGTGCTCAGGAGTCATCGATTAGACTTGGACATGTTGTAGGTAGAGACGAGGGTCAGGATCTCTTGCGATGGTGCGTTTGCCTGACACAGCTAAACGTCCCAGGTCAGGGCAGAGGGCACTTATGGAGGGGCCACAACGGGCACTGTTCAGACCACCATGACAGCGGCGTGGCACGGCGGGCGACCGTGGAGGATGATTAAAGTGCTAATGCATTATTCACAACAGAGTAGAGAATTAGTCTATATGGACACCGACCACATCTACATGTCCCCATCTCTCCACAGCCTACATTCAATCTCCATTTTTAAAAAAACTTGCATATTCAGTTTTAAACCGCACTCAACCACGTCTTTCGCTCTTTCACTGTGACTCTTTCTTCCCGTTCCATCGCTCTCTCCTTTGCTCTCCTGTTGGGCGGATGTGGGCACGGAGAGGCGCAGTGGACTCAGCTCTTTTGAAAATTTAATGCCATTAGAGGAGCCGTCCTGAGTGGATTGGGAACGTGAGGAGGTTGAGAAGAAGATATTGATGACAGCTATTTATAGCGCCTCAGTGGGCCAGCCAACATCGTGTGCCTGAACGATGGACCACGGTTCTTATAATGCACTCCTAATTCTGAGTTATATTTTGTGCAGTTATAAGAGCACCAACCTAAAGGATCCTTTACCTTAGCTAGTATCCCACAATGCACAGGTGTAGACTTGAGTTTAATGAACTGTAAAACTGTTTGCTGTATTAGCGTGAAAGCTGTCTTTTGAATTCGATTGCACATCAACATAATCCTCGGTTTTAGCTAAAATATACTATAGCACAATCTGTGTATGTGGCGAAATGCCATTGATTACATATGGTATGCTTTATTGTCCTCAAATACTTTTTTTAGTGGATCACCTTCTTATTTTTGCAGCCGTTACAAAGAATTCAATAGAAAAAATTTTTGTTTTGCCATTATTTAACAGCAAACAACTTTGGGTAGACACAAGCATAAAAAAGAAAAAGATTAGAAAGATTAAATTATTTTTCATATCTCTATAAAGGGTTCTTTAATAGTACTTGCAATAAAAGTAAATATTTCTGGGGTCCAACTTACAAAAGTACTACAAAGTTTGCCCTGATATAAAAAACAACAAAATACATGACATTAAAAATCTTTCCATTCTGTCATTTTTATTGGTGCTCAAAAACCCACTGTGACTAGTACTGACTTACAAATTAAACAGATTTGTAAAATGTTACCAAAAATACATTTGATGTTAATTGCAAGCTCAAAATATAATTTTAATTTTTTTTTTTTTTTTTTTAAATATGATTCCTGTGATGATGAAGATTCTATATACCAATACCACTGTACTGTAAATGCCATCCGGAGGAAAAAGAATACAATTCTGGGTCTGACTCATGTCGTACAATAATATGTATGAACATAAAACAAGCTCAAAACACTTGTTTCTATATACAAGTGAATATATACTGTAAGGGAACAGATGATATAGAGCAGCTGATGTTATAGAGCACATAATCACTTTCTGATGGCACAATGAATTGTGAAGTTGGAGTTAATGTGGTAGCTCAACAGGAAGTGGAGGTAAGAGAAAGTCCAGGTGCAGTACATCCAGGTGTATGACCGCGAGGGCTCAAACTAGACCTAGTGCTCTTTTCTTTACTACATTATCACAGCAGCTCCAAACGGTCTCGAAATCTGAACTTGTTCTTTTGTAAAGGAACAAAATTACAGCTCTTTTGACAGAATATCACGGAAAAGGAAAAGTGGGAAAATATCTACCGCTGATCAACACTTCACATGACACCATCTCTGAGAACTTCCAAAATTATTCAGAGACAGAAACCTGAAATGAAAAAAAAAACATCATTTACAGCACTTGCGTCCTCTCTTTACTGCCTTTTTTCTTTCTCACACACAGACTTGTGCGTACACACTCTCTCGCAGCAGTGGGGCCGCTGTCAGGTGATCAGCGTCAGTCCTTGGATCCTCCTGCTCCCCGGTGAGGGCAGAAACTAGGCCAGGCCTCGACAGAGCCGCCGTCGCCGTGCACAGCCAGGAACACCGTCCCCCTGTCCACGGGACCTGAGCGGCGCGCTCATTAATACAGTCCTGACAACAACGTGCTCCCCTGCAACCCCCTGCACCATCGCTCACACCCGCAGCCCCCTTTCCCGCTCGCTGGCGTGGGGAATTAACCTGGGAGGGGCGGGGGGAGGGTAGGGGGTGCTAATAGGCTGAAATTAATCAACGACGCCTGATTCGACGCAGAGGGGCGGCTGGAGTGCCAAACAACGTCCGTGAATGCTAATGGCGTTCTTGCTCTCTCGCTCTGTCATAATGTGCGCAAGTTTCTGCGGAAGGCTGTAATACGCCGTCGTCCATCCTTGAGTTTCGCCGCGTTTCACCTGCTCATGCAAGTAAGCATGGTTACACAAGCTTGAGGCTTGTGAAAAACCTAGCGAATCTTTCCAGTGCAAGACATTTTGTTCAACGTCACACACAGGCTCCAAAAATGACAAAAAGAGACATTATTAAAAGGATAGTTTCAGTTCTTCTGTAGACCTTATGGACTGTAACCCCTTTTTAGTGTTGCTCACATGTCTTCTGTCTTTCACTTGTTTTCTATTTTAGCATTAAGGTAAGATCTATCTTCCCTGGCTGCTGTCGTTCGTTGTGACATCCATTTCAAACATAACAATGCACATTAACTTTTGTTAAATCTACATTAAGTCAATCAACTTCACCAGCTAATTACTCTTCAACAGGTAATCTATAGAGCGACATCAAAAAATCCCACAAACAAAACAACATTCATAATATAGCTGTTCTCTAAAGCGTTGCATAGGTGAAAATTAGATTGAAAGCTAATAAAAACCAAAACGGCTTGGTAATCGAAATTCTTCATATATATAGTTTCTGAGAAAGGTTTGGAATAACATCTCTTTAAAAATTCCCATAAAAGCCATGAAATAATAGTTAAGTGTTTTCTAAAGAAACACAATAGGAAGAAACAGAATAAAAAAAGTAAGTCATTATTAACTACAAATGTGCATTTCAATGCTAGCTCATAAAAAGAGCATGGAATGAAATTAGATCTTTTCAATGAATTAACTGATAAAGTTCACAAAATTGGTCTGAATTTTCGTTAACAGCTACTTAAATTCAACTTTTTATGTCTTTAAAGTACTTTACAATCTTTTCAGCTCCTAAGCTCTCCACCTCGTTCAACGTAATTACATAGGAAAAGAGGAAGCTATCACATTACTGCAAACATCCTGCATTTTGTCCTCTTGAAAGTCAAACAAGTTTTGGAAAGACTTGACAAATGACGGCAGTTTTCTTTTTTGGATGAACTAATCCTTTAATAAATTGGGATAGACAAACTTTTACGGCTCTAACAAGCTGATGGGACATCTGATAGGACGCTTAGATCCCATGCCGAGTCGGGGTGAGCTCAGATGAAAAGGGGTGGGGTGCGGGGGGGCGTGGTGGCGGTTTATCACCTGTCACGCTAGCAGAAGTCAGCGAGTGTGAACAGTATGTGTTGTTTGTGCTGTGGAGAGATGGGTGTTTTTTCTGTCTCTATCCTCGGAGAACAAAGGGCTCTTTTCTTCGGCGGGCTCTCCTGATGGGGCTGCGGTAGTGCGCGGGCCCCTCTGTTCTCAGCGCAGCCGCGGCATTGAAAGAACGGCTCTCACCTCCTCCGGAGAGGCAGACAAAAAACAACTCACAGACTCAGAATAGCAGCCTTTCAGAGGGCCGGCCACGGCACAAAGTCCTGCCAACATGCCATGACTGAGCCATTCTTTACCCCACTTCACCTCCCCCCCAACAATGCCAAGGGCATCTACATGTGGGCAAAAAGGAAACAGTATTGATTTAGGAACATCAAATGCTGGCCAGGAAAATGAACCTCATATTAGCACACACAATTATATTTAGCGGGATACATAATGGCACAGACGCACACACACATTGTCCCCTTGCCAGCTCTCTGTAGGCCGGTCTTCAGAGGGGACTTTGGGAAAGAAGGGAGAGACAGGAAAAGTGGGTCATACATGGCGAGACGAAGAGAAAGAGAGTGAGAGAGAGGGAGGTAGAATTCCCCTGATCAGGACAAATGGATCAGTCACAGGCCTTGTTGCTTTCATCTGTTCTCAGTGGACAACTCAACCTGGGACACACACGCTAACACATGTACCCAGACACACTTACACACACACACACACACACAGACTTTGTGCCATACAATGCTCTATGTTATTTTCAAAAAACAGCCAAGTATGTGAGGACTGATAGACAGTCTTTTTTTCTGCTACACAAGAGAGACAAAAACATTTTGGACTGGCTGAACATAAAAGTTCGCCATCAGGGACTAAAGTTGATTACTAGGGATTTGGGGGAAAAAAAAACCTCTCATTCTGTACTTTTAAGGAAGCAAATAATTTATTTCTCCAATTTTGATCTGTAGGTCAGTGAGCCACACAGAACAACTGAGTTAGGCATTAGATTGATTCAAACTTATAACTTTGAAACTGTTTTGGGAGGCATCTTGACCAATTCATGAAATGCAGCCTTAGCGTGCATTTATTTTGAAGGTATTATATATATATATATATATATTCCTTTAACTTACCCCCATTTTTAAAGAGAGATAGGTAGGCACATGTGAGTGTACCCAGTCAGACCGACCCTGATAAGGGCCACAGATGACAGGCTTAGGAAAGAGCGACCCCCGAGACCACTCCCCCCACACACACTCACACACGCTACCTTTTAATATCTCCAAATCTCCAGAGTGACGAGCACTGAAGGTCACAGCCAGAGGTTGTATGCAATCAGTCAGGACAGACAGATTGAACGAAACGCATGTCATCCCACAGACTCAAAATCCTGTTTCTCACATTTTTACGTTACGAACTAGAATCCCAACCTCTGACCTCGGGAACGCAAAGAGTTAAGCAGGTTTATGGCCTTTAGATTGAAATTCATTAATAAGGGAGAGAGGGATTAAAATGCAGAAAGTGGATTTTAAATATTGAAAATTCACAGCGGAGCCACTTCACAGAGAACTCCATACTAAATACAGCACTGATTGAGGACGGCGCGGGAAGGGCCGTGTTCAGAAATGGAATTTAGATAATAGTAATTATACGGCTCACCCACTGTCCCTGTCCCCAACTGCCACAAACCACCTGAATTCACACAGAAAGCTGATGGAGAACTCCATCAAATATTAATAACAGGCTGTGTGGTTCCAGTCCAAATGTATTTGGGCGCCCTGGTACGCTTCTATGTGTGTGTAGGCATGCAAAAGAGACAATTTTCTGTGTGCTGTTAACATCCTGCTGCATTTGACCCCCCCCCCATCCCATCCCATAAGCACTCAAATGTGTGTGTGCGTTTGTTTGAGAGAGCGAATCCGTTTTTGTATCATGTATACAGCTGAGGTCCTAATGCATTTAGCTGCCCTGGTGTGTGTATAATTGAGAAGCCCAGCAGGAGAGGTTGCAGGTAGCCAGGTTCCCCTCCTCTTCGTCTCTCCGTCTCCCTCTCTTTTCTTCTCTCCTTCTTTCCCCTCGAGAGCCCACTTGGCTTTTGTTTACGCTGCCAGTGTGCAGTTCATGCTGGACAGAGTGGCGCAGTGAAAACCAGAGCAACTCTATATGTTTTGCATCACATAGCGAGTGCCAGATTCTGCTGCGGCCCAGCTCACAAGACCATCTCAGGTGTATGGCCGAGAGCTAGCCATTCAGAACCTTGAACCTGCAACCTTTTGACCCCAGGGTCAGCATATGAGAGCCAAAAGCACTCGGAAGGCATGACTGGGTCAACTTGGTGTGAGTTTGATGGGAGGGCAGGATAAATTATACAGCAGGTCAGACTCCACTGATTAAGGGCACTCAAATGTGCACATAGAAAGAAAAGCATTAAAGATCGGGCTCTGGTGCTGCCAGGGGGCAGTGTTGGCCTGGCAGTGGGTCGGGCCCAATAAGATTACATGGCTAAGCAACTTTAAGTGTTTGACTGGGCCGGTGTGAATGAGCTTCAAGAGGAACCAAGTTAGAAATGCAATAGTTCTGCAGTCAGAAAGTGACTATGAGATTGGAGTAGCTGCGCACCCAGAGGTGTCCGGCTCTCTAAATCAGTGAAAGCTGCATCCAGCAGCTTTAGCAAGAAAAACCGCGGTCATCAGACTGCACAGACCATTAGCTGGAGTCTGCAGTTTGCCACAGGAGAGGACAGAATCTGCAAGAACCGGAGTGTAAATTAACAACCGACACTCAGGAAAGTCTAAAAAACTTTGCTACTGGAGAAAAAAAAAATATCGTAGTAATATATATCAACATTAAGATTCCAGCTCTTTCAAAACATGTATGATTTCCTTTCTTCTGTGGAACACGAAAGACATTTAGCAGACTGTGAAGTTTTACTTTTCCATACTGTGAAATTAAATTGTGAACAGGGCTTTGCATCAGTAAAAAAGTAAACCATATTTCAATATTCAAACTCACAAATAGAATTTCTGAGCTGTGGCAGAGAGAGAAACACTGTTCCATGATAAAGCTATTGTATGGCTTCTAAAGACTAAGTACAGTGCAAAAGTCCTGTTGAAGTCCCTAGCCACCATATAATAAAGTCTGAACATTCTACTAAACATACTTATAATACAACTAAAACTTTTGCTCTAGTAATAGACTACTGTTCAAATTGTCATTTTATTTTAAGGTGTCTTTGATACAGTGTAATTATACATTAAGTACTGAGTAATATTCATTACCTACATGTAACTACACACGGTTAGGGTTAGGATTAGGGCTTGGCTTAGGGTTACTTGCATGTTATTATGCATAATTTATTGGCATTGCAATGGTAAGTACATGTAACGTGGACACCTTAAATAAAGTTACATTTTTATTAATGCTTTTTTGCTTGTTTATGTAGTAAAGAAAGAAAACAGCACAAACACTGAATAACACTGTATATAATATTATTACACTTTAAAACTACTGTTTTCTGGTTTAATGCATTTAAAAGTATTCCTTTGATGGCAACGCTGAAGTCCTGTCTTCAGTGTCTCATGATCCTTTAGAAATTATTCAAATATGCTGATTTGGTGAATAAGAAACAATTTTCATTATTATCAACTTTGCTGCTTAATTTCTATTACATGAAAACATACTTGCCCAATAGGTTTTATTTAAAAATAAAACAGATTACTGGTCACAAACCTCTGAATGATGTATGGAACGTGTATTCATTCATTTATACACTTTTTTTTGTCAAGGCAGACTTCTCATTCAGTTTTTATTGCACAGTTAAATCAGTACAGTTTAATAATGCATTATAAAAAGTGATGTAATCTAATCAACAGATATACAATCTATTAGTAGCACATACTCATACTGTAGCAGGAGGAGTTGATCAGACTGTGGGTGTGTGGTGCAGTGCAGCAGGACTGAAGGCAGGGTTATGCTCAGTGTCAAGCAGACGTGTCTGGCGTCTCATTCTACTCCGTGGCCCGGTGCTGTAACACACACCCCTGGCCCTGCGCCACAGACCGGAGAATTTGCCTACAAGGCAGCAAGTCAAAAGATCAACTGCTTCCTTTTGGCTCAGACTCTTTTGTAACTTCTTTCTTCCATAAAAATATTGCAGCATTTCTGTTGCTAGCTTGCTAATAACAGATAACAGGTGCAGAACAATGGAAATATGCTTTACTGTAGCTGACAACTTCTTTGCTGCTTAATATTTTTGTGGAAAGAGTTCATTTACAGGATTTTTCGATTAATAGAATTGGGTAACATTATACATGTCTTTACTTGCACTTCTTTTTACAATCCATCCGAAGCTGAATTCAAGTAAAATTGTCTTTTTCATGGTGGTGTATGTTCGCATTTCATGTAAAGAAATACCATAGTGATTATTCTGCTGAAGTAGCACATCTGTGGGAACATCTGTAAGAACTGGTGTCATACGTTCACCAAAAATCACCTTGAGAGCAGCTGGAAAAAAAGTTGGCTAAGAAAATTTCCAAATGCTCATTAGAGCCACTTTGACTTTGCCTACAGTACATCTAGGAGATGAAACAGCGACAGCATTCAGAGTCAGTCAGGGGTTAGATAATCAACAGAGAGTGATAGGGGAGTGAACCTAAGTTCTCAGAGTTAAAGGTGGACATAGCAGCTGCGACCTGGAGACACTCAGTGTGAATTTCTTTAGTAAATTTCCATGTCCAAGGCCACCAGATGCCCTCAGGCTGATCTAGGGCAAGAAGTCACAACTTAAAGTGACAGGAAAGCAAACAGCTGGATTTCAAAAGGTCAGACTTGGTGTAGACTTTGAAAGAGGCCTGTCTTCAACCCCTCCAGTTCTGAAAAGCCAAAGTTATAATTGTAACAAAATGATCACTCAGGGTTTTTTTAACGCAAGAGGTTTGTTGCAACTGGCAGACAGTTTACACATACTGTAGTTTATATTTCAAAAGGTTTATTCAATAGCAAAGATAAAAATTAAGCTAAAAAGAAAAAAATATTATATATTTCATTTTTGATGCCAATCTTAATATATAGCAAAACCTTTGATAATTTCATCAAAATAAAACACAAGGGCTCACTGGCAAAACGATTAAAGAAAAGATGTGTTCTTGAATTGACAGTTTGACATTAACTTCAAAGCCTGCATGTGGAAGAATCAATTTATTCTCAAACATAAAGGTGTGTATATAACAGGAATGTATCTTCAAGCGGACTGTTATGGCGGAACGGATTCAGGCACAAAGAAACGCACCGCTCCTGGTGTGCAGTGTTGACATATTGTTGGCTTATCTGCAGGATTGCTACCGTAAATAAATAGCGGTGTTTGA
This sequence comes from Enteromius viviparus, assembly GCA_032353835.1. Lineage (NCBI taxonomy): Eukaryota > Metazoa > Chordata > Actinopteri > Cypriniformes > Cyprinidae > Enteromius > Enteromius viviparus. The sequence continues at coordinate 7,612,681 of JAUCNO010000318.1, read as the reverse complement.
CAGCTGATAAGCTCAAAATCGCATTCGCACTTGTAGGTCAGTGTGTCTATATTGCCGTCCGCCCATATTTACAGCTCGAATCATTCACCTTTCTGCACGGTTCAAGCTTTTCTGTAGTCAAGACATCAGTCTGCCACAAATACGAAGCGACTAAACCAATTGGAGTCAAGATCGCTGACTGCATAGGAAACTAGATCTTGCGATGTAATACTATATTGATCTCTTTTTCTCTTGAACACACTCTCGAACACACGGCAAGCGCCCCGGTAACCAGAGCATGGCGGCTGGCAGAGGCGATGGGGGAAACAGAAAGTAGCCTGTAAATCCTGTTTACTTTGCGGCGAATCTGTAAAGTGGGATAAGAAGCACAAAGAGCAGTCAGTGGTGCATGACACGCAGACATATGGTGGGGAGAGGCGTCCAGCTGTTTCGCTGTCCTGGGGTTACAGTAATGAGCCGGAGGCTTCATTGAGCAGACTGAAGCCTCATCAATCCCTTTTCACCAGTAAGCCTCAACACTTCCAAACGCCATTCCCGCTCACCTCATCTCAGGCACAAACCAGCCTCAGACAAGCCTCCGGAGCGTCTGCTTTTAGCATCCTTGACATTATATTCTGTGACTCAACCCTCTGCTTTCCATGGCCTCTCCAGATGGACCTCAGTTCAGAATCAGCTCATGCCAGCTGAATTCCATCAGATGAACTCAAGGGTCTCTCGGGTAACCAAACCATTGGATTCCAAGTTTGTGGCACTTTTTGTGGATAAAGGATCGAACTAAAGGTAATATACAAGAGCTTGAGGTGGACAAGTCCGTTTGGGGACGGTGTGAGCCCCCAATCCTGAAAGAGAATATGTATCATTTTTTTTTTCTCCAAAAAATATGCAGAAAAACAGTGATAATAATAATGTCATGTTTTCAAATGACCAAATCAGCATATCAGAGTCATTTCTGAAGGACTGACAGTGACTGAAGACTCCTAAAAAAACAGCCACAGTTTTAAATATTAAAAGTAGTTATTGAGGTAAAATGTTTCAATACTATGATGTCTTATTTTTCTCCCAACCACAATCCTGTACGTCACGGACGATAAACTTTAAAAGTGTGGTAATTACAACTGCAAACAGCATGCACACCACAGCACAAGCAAAACAAGAATCCCAGCGTACTTTACTTGAGAATCCCACAGATAAGCCTCTCCGACATGCACTTCACAGCTGGTGGATACTAAACTCGACTGAGCTCATCCAAAAATCCCATCCACAACCCCCTCCCACCCCATTCACAGAGAGAAGCATCACAACATTATCTTATTAACCTCGCAAAACTTCTCTCAAACGTTCTCAACACGGCCAAGTAATTTACATGCTGGACGTGCCGGTGGTGGGTGCATTGCCAAAGAAAATGGAGTGGTCATTATCATTCTTAATAGCATTTTGAGTTAAATCGATGTAGTTTTAATTGCAGCTGCAAACTACAAGCGTCCCATGACACAATGAGACTGCTTCTGCAGCTAGAGGACAGTGGAGGGGGACTTTCAATGCTAAATCTTGTTTTAGTTGGGGGTAGAAGGATGGCATGGTGGGGTTGGGGGTTAAAGGCTTTTCCTAACGCTGCTGATCTCCGGCTCATGATGTGCAGAGATGGAGCTGTTTTCCATTAAGCCAAAAGTGGAATGAAGTCAAATCTGAAACATGCATTAATTTGTTTATTTGGTGTTCTGTGTCAGACTCCCCACAGCGGACACAGGTCTAATAAAAAATATCAGCAAAAGCACAGCTTGTCGACGATGTGTAGTAACTGGGAAAATCTCAGATTTCTGCTGTCATTCTAGATTATTGCATGCTTGATTTTTAAGATCATTGTAACACTCTTAATAAGGTTCTATTAACTCCATTAGTTAAAATGAAGAAAAATAAGCTACTAAAGCATTGCTTTTAATGTTACTTTTAACATTTATCAATACTGTAGATTATTAAAAGCAAAAGTTGTATCCTTTAATAGTATTGTGATGTAACCTATCATGATCGAACAACAAATGGCTTTATTTTGATTCAGGTAAACAAAGAATGATAAATACGGCAACAAACGTAATGCTCATTGTTAGTTGATGCTATTAATGCTGAATAGATGAAACCTTTTTTAAAAAGGTTACCATAAAAATGTTTTTCTGAAAAATATTTCCTCTGCATAGCAGGCATAAGACCTTCACATTTAAATATATAAATAAATAAATACTTATCTGTGTGAAAATAAAATATTAAATTAGTCGACTGACAATGACATTACCACATTTCTGATATTACAAATATATAAAAAGCTGTATAAAACATCCCTAATATTTCCTGTGAATATGCATGAGCATTTGTTAAAAAAAAAAAAAACAATATACAAAATATGAATCATAAAGCTATCAAAGTAGATAAATATGTAACTGTGGTACTGCACATGATAAACAGCTCACCCAAAACAAATCATCATTTACTAGAAACAGAATGTCACAATATACTTTAATTTTTAAGGAGGAAAAAAATGGTGATAAACTGCCCAAACTTTTTTGTTCCAATCAAGAAAATAATTCAAAAAGGTCTTGATAAATTAAAGGGTCGTGAGAAAATAATGACAGAATGTTTTGAGCTGACAGGGACACTTTCTAGTGTCATTTACTTCTAAGGGTTTAAACGCAGTGTTACAAGTTTTACAAAGTAGCAAATACACAACACACGCAACCCACAGCTACGACGTCTTGTATGCAAGTTACATGAGGATGTTATACAAGCGCCAACATTTATTATATTATGTCGATGTTATTCATGCGTTGCGTTGCCGTCACATATAATTGATCGGAAACTGACCTCTATGCACAAAGCCGCACGTAACTTTTCTGTGTGCGCGCGTGCTTTCCTGGCCTTTATGTGGCCCGATGATGGTACAGCGGGAAACAGTGGAAAAACGACTCATATAAACACACACGTGTTTAATGACACCCGATGTGCTTGTCTTACCCGGAGAGTAAAGCTTGGCGAGCTGTCGGGCCCCGGCGTGCTGCGGTCCCCAGCGAGGCGCGGTGCTGCGTGCAGCCGCCCCATGTTCATTGCCGTTCGGATCCTCCTCTGCCATAGACCGGTGCCTGATCTCCGTCTCTGACAGTAGCGCCGCAGCCATGCTCCCTTATGATTGCCAGTTTTCAGAGAAAATGCATTAATAATTACGCTGTATCGTGCATTTAGTAACTAATACACAGGGGTTTAGGTTTAGCGCTGAATGACACACCTTTCCTGGTAAGCCCACTGAGGTTCCTACTTAAGTGAAACACACCCGGAACTAAAATACGCACGAACTGCCTGTCTGATCCTTCGCTAGAATAAACAGACCTATTCAAATAATTATTGTTCACCTCGTTTCATCTCATGAGCTGAGTGACTGATAAATATTGCTCCCCACAGGAAATCCGAGCCCGGTCTTTAAACTGTCCGATAGCCAGAAGAAAGTGAATATTTGCAAAACTTTTCTTGTGCTCCGTGGTGTGGTGTTCTTAGGGACCATCGTAAAATGTATGTTTGCGTTGAGACCCGAAACAATCGTTACAATCACTGGCTGTTACTCTCGGAGGATTGATTATAATCGACAAAAGACATTATATTTTAAGTGTTCAATAATGATTTTTTTTTTGCGTGTGTGATGTTGTACAGGTGTTGTTCATTAAATGTTATAATCGTACAAAAATGAGCAGTATTTTATTGATGGTCCCTAACAGCTCATGCGAGTCTATCATAAGACTTTTGAGATGCTGATAAGAGAAACAAGCACCTTGAAACGAAATTACGAGTACTGCACTACCTGTTGATAAAAAACAGATAAGATAATCATATTATCTCTTGTTTATGTTAATCTGTTTGATTATGTGCTACTGAAACGCAGAGTCAAAATATAATACAAAATAATAATATAAAATAGGCTACATCACTGTATATTCAAATATATTTAGCTTTTTAACGGATATATAATATAATAAAATATGGTTTAATATAATATAGGCTAATCAACAAAACAAACAGAACAAGAAAGAATATGTCACAAAAAAGAAAACTAAACAAAACAGCACACAATTGCATGTAACTGAAAAGATTTTTTTTTTTTTTTTACTTTTTTTGCTAATAACGCAGTAAGTAACTACTTACTTTGTAAGTAATTACAAAGTGTATAAATAGAAAATCTGTCATATTGAGAGTCCTTGGGATGCTGAGTGCGGGGGTCTGTATAACCCACTGAGGATATGAAGATTGGCCACGCCACGACAGACAGATAGATTTGTTAACTGACTGACTAACTTAATCAAATCCTCACATATCTTTAATTTGACCACAACATTTGGAAATCTCCATTTACCCTTAAAAAGCACATGTGCACAATCCAGCAGAGATTTGATAAACTAGTGCAGTGCAGTGAAACACTTAACTGAAACACCAGTAGCCTATTAAGGGCATCTTTCAGCACTATTGGGTATTTGTGGCTGATTCATAAAATCACATGCTATAGTTTTCAAGTATTTAGGAGTTACTCAGATGGTGTGCTGAACCCTGTTTCCCAAGCGGACAGGTTCAGAGGCCCCCCGGGGCCCGTAGTGTATCGATGCGTTCTGATGGCTGATTTCTGGGAACAGCACCGACCTTCTGTCCAGCTCAAGTTATGAGACTCAGCGGCCGAACCAGCTGCTTAAACACATGGATGCAATTAAAGCAGAAACTGCACTGGTAAAAGAAGAAACCGTACTTTAAATAGATGTTTCTGCCCTTATTTAGTGAATCAGAGGCTTTAAATCATCTGATGTTCAGTGTTGGGTTTTTCCTTCCTTACAGCAATCACAATGCTAAATATTAAGGGAAATTTGCATTATAGTTCTGCATTATGATTATTTTTTACATTATAGGGGATAAAATCTTTCCCTTTAAAACCTGAAGAATACATTTGATGATGTACCAATGACAGATGCCATTTTCCCATGATTTTCAGATCATCATATTTTACAGTTGAATTCATGTGACGGCGAGCTGTGTTATAATATTCACATAAAATTGGCAAAGATTCAAGTCTTTGATTCAGATCCTCTTGCATTGAATTAAACACTATGAAAGCAGTTTCGACTCACTGTTCTCTCCTGCAGATGAATCATAGTAGACCTGAATTTGTATCAAATTCATTAAGTTGTTAACATCTATAACAATGTCCACTGCAGATATTTCCATTATTATCATTTAATGATATCTCTTATTGTAAAAATAAACTAAGCCCGTTCACACCCGTCCAAGAGTTTTCATCATTGTCATTATAGTTTATTTTTAAGCAAAATATCTGTATGTTTTATGAGCAGCATTACTGTAGCTCTCGGATATTTATTGTTAAATAGAAAGCATGACAAGAAGAATAGAGCTCACACAGCATCAGGGGAACAGAGCCACTCTACGGAGTTCAGCTGCTTCAATATGCTTTATCTGCGCTTTGAAAGAACACTCACTTCAGATACACGGATTCCCTTTATTCATGATTTATTTATTTGTTTATTTTCAACTGTACTAGTTTATTGCAAACTGGTAATTCACATTTAAAAAGCAGACATCATCCAGTTGCACTGAAATCAATGATATTCATTTTTACAACATCCATAAGGCCCATGTACTGGAAAATCCAATCAAAACCATTATGTTTTTTATTTTTTTCTTTATATGTTTTTTGTCTTTTTACTGTAATTAGAAAAAAGAAAATATATAACAATAATAATAGAAAGGAAAAATATTACGACTGGCAAGCAATCACAGCACAGCACAAGTACCTATTTACTGCAAGAAATAAATGGTACAAATAAATCAACAAATAAAAAGGGCTGAGAATATATGCATTGAAAAAGAACAAAATTGGCACGTATGAAGTTTGATACATGAAGCAACAGAGGACAAGATATGCATTTCTAGAGATTAAAATCAGGCAGAGGGTGTCTTTTCCTTCCGTTGTTTTTTTTTTCATCTTTTGTCCCCCAAAAAATCAAGAAAAAGCAAAAAGAAAACGGGGAGAAAATAAGGAACACACAACCAGGAAGAAGGGACGATAAAAAATACTGCACGTAGAATACCTTTTTCTCTCCATCTCTTTTTTTTTCTCTCCTTTTCTTTTTTAATAGCATATCCCATTAATATTCATTCCCCACCGTTCGTAATAGCTGTGCCTGGTGGCGGAATCGTTAGAGTTTTACATGTGAGTAGCAAATGACACTTTGATTGGCTGTGATGTTGAAATGTTCCTCCCCCACCGGGCCTGGGTCGGGGTTCTAGGCTGAACCGGGAGTCCTGCGGGGCCCGGTCTCACTGTGCGTGCTGGCTCAGTGTGTGGTTCTGCAGGGGAACAGAAGAGAACACATGAGGAGAGAAATAATAAGCTACGTGCCCACACCTCCACCCGTCTCCTTCGCTCTCTCCCTCTATCCATCTCTCTTTCCATTTACCCACCAGGCCTGTCCGTCCATCTCAAGGCTAGCAGCCCCACTTTGACAGAGGAGTTCGAGCTCTGCAGCCACGAGCGAACACCTTCCTTTCTTCCCATTTTCTTTCTTCTCCACACCCTCCCATTAAATATTGGGCACATGTGCACTTGCGATCCCATTCATCCACCCACTCGCACACGCGCCGCACTTCCGCAACGTTCGCCCTCTGTTTGATTTAGAGTTCTCTGTTTCTAATGCAAAAACACTGATTTGTTTATTCTGGAGTAGTGGATACATGTTTATGAATCTTTTAAGTCTTATGAGGCTCTCGTTCTATGGACTCCCGAGAACATAACATACATTTATAATAACATATTAAGTCTCTCTGTACTGAAGTGTAGAGGAAAAGTAGGGAAGTTTTATGTCAAATTAGAGTCTTAAAACAAGGCTCCAAAAAGAACCTTTTAGTGAACAGTTATAATAATAACTTTTTTTTTTTTTTGTATAAGAACATTTAATAATTCTAAGAACTTTTTCCCCCAGTATAAAGAACAATCTTGTGCAATTTAAATTTAAATTTTAAAGGTTCCTTATATAATCATAGATTCTAAAAACACTTTATTTTTAAAAAAATGTTACAATTAAATTAAACATGAAATTTTGATTTCTTGTCAAACATACTGCAAAAACACTGTTCCAAAATGCCACAGAAGAACCATTTTTGGTTCCCCAAAGAACCCTTTCAGTAAACAATTCTTAAAATACATTTTATTATTAGGAACATTTTAATAATCAAAAGAAAAAGTATTTTCTTGTAAAACATACACCAAAACGTAAAAATAAAGGTTTCAAAGTGGGATTTTCTAATCAATGCCGTAGACAAACCATATTTGTTTACCCAAAGAACCTTTCAGGGAGCATTTTATAAAAAGTATTGAATTATATTTTGATAATTTAAAGAACCTTTTGTGCAACTGAAAGGTTACATAGAGATTCTTCACAAAACCATCAATGCCAGAACATTTATTTTTAAGAGTGAAATCGGTTTTAATTACAATTTAAAAAAAATCATAGTTTATCGAATGCACCACCGTGCACAAAGGAAGCCATAACGACCTAAAACCAGGATCACAAACAGATCAATCAGCTGTTGAGATATGCACAGGCTAAATAGTTATTGTGTTTCTCTCGGCAGCTCTGCTTTTCCAAATGCTTTTCCCTGGACCATAAACCCAATTCCCAGAGAAGAGCCGGCAATCATCCCACTTTTCCTCTCAAAGCTCCTTTCCCAGATTAATCTCTCCAAGAGAGATAGGCTGTGTTTTTATGCCCCGATATAAAAAACCGGAAAGGGGGAGACAAATCTGAAGGATTAAACATGGTTTTTCGTTGATAAATACTTATTCTTATTCTTCGTCCTCTTATCTTGGTGCGCATATTTCGCAAATGATTGCAGGCGAAAGGGGATGGGCAGTTCCATCCGAGGAAGGCCAAACCACTGGGTCTTAAAACCCCAGACCGAATCAATGGCAGCCTGTCAGGGGATGCGCGTCTCGCGTCCTCCTTCTCTTTCCATCCCGGCCTCTCTCTCTCTCTCTCTTCCCGCCCCTCCTGCATGGAACAGAGAGGAGACGCGCACGAGGAGGGCTCTTGAGCGAGGAGACGCATCTCTCTGGGAGCCACTGACCCCATTATGAGAGCAAAGCACTTCTCCTTTTGCATTCTGTTGCCTGCGCTGCCGCCCCCCTTCCAGCAGAGGCCAGCCTTGTCTATGTCTCGCTCTGAGCTCCGGCGGAGAGATGAACGAGACGGAGGTGCACATCGGACAAAACCCAAACATATTGCAAATCATTTGTCCTCATCATCAAGCACCTGTTTCACATATCCGAATTACAACAAAACAGAACGGGAATAAGCAACTGCACGGTGAAACGTAACCGAAAAGAATCCTGGGACTCGCATGACAATGAGCAATGAGTCAATACGGCGTACCTGCCCGCACTGTCACATGTGCACATGTCAAGAGCAACTAACGACCCAATTTACCCAAACCTGCCTTAGCTGAGTCCCCAAGAATATGCTGCTGCTCAATCAATTATCAGTTATTCCCCACAAAGCCAATCCCCCTCCAAACTCAATCTTCAACTGCTGCAGAGCCAAATGCAACTCAGCCATTGTCATTATATACCTGATACTACGACTCGATGTGAAACCAAATCAACATCTGGGTCGCCTATCTTTTCATTTACGCTGATGATCATGACAACAAAAACAATAAAAACACTAATAATAGTAATAATAATCTAATGTCATTTAATTTCAATTCAGTACTGGCATTGATCATGTGTTCGTGACTTGTTTTTCACGTCTTAAATTAAGAACAAACTACTACATGTTGTTAAACAGACAGTTTCATTTCTGGTTTCTGATTGGTCAGTAGTTTCAGGACCCAGGTCTGACTCTAACATTGTCCTGAAACCGTTACCACACGCTCAACCATACTTGCATTCAAAATTATTTTTGTATATTGTGTGTACTATGTATTTTTATGATGTATGTATATATAAATACACACACATACAGTACATATTTTGAAAATATTTACGTGTATATAATTTTTATTATATATAAATATATTTAATATATAAATGTATAACTTTTCTTAAATATATACATGCAAGGATGTATATTTATATATATATATATATATACATAATAAATACACACACACATATTGTGCAAACAAAAACTTATTTTGAATGCGATTAATTGCGATAATTAAAAAGAATTAAGGTTTATTTTTTTCCAATCAAAACCCAAATGCTAAAGTTTTATTAAATTATTTATTATTTATTTTTTTTTTTTACAATACATGATTATAAAATGACATATATAGTACACAATGTACACTACAGCTTATAACCTGCACTATATACACTGTGTGCATTGTGTCTATATTCAAAATGCTGGCTAAAGTGAATTTGTTTCAAATACTATTGCATCTTACTGTGTTTGTGTGATATTGTGTATATATTCGTCATCTTTAACAAAGTGAATTTGTTTCAAATGCCGTTGCATTCTTGGGATTGCTTTTAAATTATGTGTAAATAAGAGCAAGTCTGAATCGAAGCGTCCGCATTTGTGACAGAGAAAGAGGGAGTGTGTGTGATTGAGTGTGTGTGTGTGTGTATGGTCTCCCCCAGGTTGTCAGGGCTGTGTGGAGCTGTATTGATTTGGAGGTGGAGGGACAGAGAGGCAGTGTTGTTCCCTGGGGTCTAGGGTTACACCAGAACTGCAGTGGCCTGATGGAAACTGCACAGTAGGATTGGAGGGGTGCAGGGAGCCCGACCTAACATACAGTACACAACCTCCTTCACACACACATAGATACTTCACTAAAACAAAAGCGCACACATCTATGTACATACCTCACATATACACACACACACACACACACACACAATCGGCCACTAGCCACAATCAACAGCCCCCGTCAGCTTATTTCATGATCTCCGACATATACGAGCCACGGTGGTATCATACATCTGCTCGGTCTAATCACACACACCCTTATAAACACAACACACTGTCGCACTTCAGCTGCCCACCGCACGCACACCCCAACACATCTATTTCCATCGCTCCGATATCTCTCTTGAAAGATGGCAGCTGATGTGTGGGCGATCAAACCGGCAACACTTGTTTAAATTAGTTAATCAGTGTGTTGGAACAAACACATTTTCAGGCCGGTCGCAGTTTGTTCTCTTCATCCGAGCGCGTCGTCGGGGGCAGCGCTATTGATTAAGCCGCAGGCGATCGATCGCCAGAATGGTGTGTGTCTCTGAATCTGATAATGACTCGCAATATGACATCAGTGCAATGCAGCTGTAATTGATATATTCTTGAAGGGGGGAAGTTCGAGCGAGAGAGGTGGGGAACACAGAGGAAGGCTGTTTAAACAGTCATGGATGAACTGCGACTGAACGCACTACGACACGTGCAATTCGTCGAATCAGTTGCACGAGAACTTCACCTCGCTCATGCACTGTTGTTGTTGCAACAGGAATGTGACAACTTCCTCTACATTTCAAGTACAGTTTTAGGTGGTTATTGTAGTTTTATTCGTACACCTGATCGCTGCGACGCGAGGAGGGCACTGAGTAATGTGCGGAACAGCCACCTTACCCTTCCCTCCCTTGGCTTGGCGACGGAGCGGGGGGAGGCGGTGCGGTGGGCAGAACAGCCCCTGCGAGCTCAGTCAATATCTACGCTGTCATTGTTTTCCTAAACTGGTTATAAAAGAGAGGCTAAATCCTGCGGAGCTGTGCACTCCTGGGAAATATGGCCCAGTCACATTACTGATGCAGTGACTGCGAGACTGCTGCACTCACCGAGGGGGAGGAGGAGGAAAGGGGGAGGGAGAGAAGGGGGAAGCGGTGGGGAGATAAAGATAAAGGAAAATCAAATCTATGTTTCCCTACACAGCCTCTTTTCACACACAGAGCATGCACATACAGCCGGACCGAGCGGCTGTCATGTCACTTTCAATCAGGGCTGTTCTTGTGCGCGAGTGTGTGTGTGCCGCAGGGCCCCTGGCTCCCGGCTCCGTGGTGCCCCCTGGGGACGGTGCAGTGTCAGTGAAACTCTAATGTGTTGGCTCGTTCTGCAAGAGCGAACAGAGCGAGAGAGAGAAAAGAGTGTTGCTGGAGAGGGTGGTCGTTCTGTCAGTAAACAGTTTTTCGTAACAGGATTCTTTGGTATTACTGACGTCTATGAGTAGACCTTTAGAACGATGCAAAACGGCGGCTCCCCAGCGAAACCCATGCAAAGACACGTACATCTACTTCTATTTGATTTGGAACCAATATTATGTAATACATTAATATCACAAAAATGTCTTAATTTTAAACATAATACAACATATTTTAAAATTAAATAAATTACATAAATTGTATTTAAAAAAATTATATTTTTTGAATGTATTTTATTATTAATTGTTACATTGTATATGTAAATACATGTTTTACTTTATAAATTTTTAATCCTATCATTACTATAAAATATATATATATAATATACAAATAATTAAAAATGTTGTCACAGGTATATGAATATATTCTATATATATATATATATATATATATATTATTTTCTCTATCTCACATAATATATCAATATATTATGATAGAGAGGAGAAAGAGCCACTCTTCAGTACACACTGTATTACTGTATCTAGATGCTCATTCACACACACAAATGAACAGACAGTGTGTCTCTGTGCTATCGGGTTTATAAAGTGCTCTCGAGTCTGTCTGCTGCCTGTCTGTATGGCTAAACATAGACAGGGAGAGGAAATACTGAAGCTGATACAAAAAGAGAAGAGAAGGGGGTTTAGAAAGAAAGAGAGAGGGATCATGAATGAGAAAGACAGAGAAACAGAGTAAAGTTGTCAAAAAGAGAGAGTGTGAATGAGTACGAGAGAAAGAAAGAGAGGTGGGGGCTTTGCTCTTAGGACGCTAGTCTGTCCCTCTCTGCTCCGTTTTTAACACAAAATGAAAAATCACCTTTGCCGCCTGGTGCACTTTAGAGTAGCTTATTTTTAGACCTGCTTGACAGTCTTCCAATGGCCGGAGACTAGCAGATGGGCTGTCTTAAAGCTTCATATGCTCCCAGCTCTCACCTCCCAGAGACAGGAAACTCACTTGGGAGTGTGCTACAAATAAATGCCCCCCTGCCCTGCCCCTGGATTCCCTCATCCCTCCCCTCTTCCCACCTACTCACACCATTCTCCACCCAGATAGTGCCTGTCCCTGAATTTAGCACCTTCCCTGCAACTACGTCCTGCTGTACTGAAGTGAACTACACCCATGTCACTGCCCAAATAACCCCTTACCAGGACTAGAGGCGTACGTGTCAATCTGAATAAATTGTAAACATAAATATGCTTATGATAGATGACCTAGAAATGAGATCCCACAAAGTATGTATCAACTTTTTTGTATATACTGTTTGTATTATACGCCACCATATGCAAATAAACGATACAAGATATATGTACACCTAAAATTGTGCTCACAATAAAGGTATAAACACACCTGTTCACACTTTCACATGGGGTTTGGATTCATAAACTTTCTTTATGCCTTTTGCATCTTGGAGAGAAAAATCCAGGTGATATCGGTCAAAATCTGTGTGGTCGTTTGGTTCTCTGTGAAAGGAGCAGAGGGAGTGATTCCACTATGACTGACCTCCTCTGACCTCTGTGCTCCAGGACGGCCTTCTCACATTCATCACACACACACACACATACCCCACCATCACACATGCTCTGTTTACACTCATACATACTGTAGAGCTGACATTGGTACGTCTCTGTCAAGCACCAGGTTGCCAAATAAATACTAAATATACAGGGGATTAATTATACAGCGATGATGTACATAAGCAACTCGATGATGTAATCTTCAGCAACAGAGTAGAGCTGGCTCTAAAAGTCAACAAACGCTGTCGGCTGTCTTTAATATAACATTTGACATATTCTGCAGGCATCAAATAGCGGCACATGACTGGCATACAGACAGACCCTTATAACAGTAAAAAAAAGATCATTAAACTATTATTTGTAGTAATATATATATATATATATATATATATATATATATATATATACACACACACACACTATCATTTAAAAGTTTATGATCAGTTAGTTTCCTTTTCGATGCTCAGCAATGATGCATTAAATTGATCAAAAATTACAGTAATCATGAAAACAACTGTTGCAGAATTGATAATAATAATAATAATAATAATAATAATAATAATAGAGCACCAAATTATCAGCACATTAAAAAGATTTCTGAAGGATCATGTGACACCTAAGACTGGAGCAATGACTGCTGAAAAGTCACACAAGAACAAATGATATTTCAAAATATATTGAATTACTATTTTAAACTGTTATAATGCTTTACACTATTACTGTTTCTACAGTTTTATAATCAATGAAATGCAGCATAACAGACATTAATTTTTTACGATTTCATTCATGATGGACAAACCTTTCCAAGTAAAATGAGTTAAAAATGGCTTTTCATGTTAAAAATGGTTAAGACTAAGCTTCCTTAGTTTACATATGTTTACTATGGTATTATGAACAAACTACAGTCACCATAGTAAAGGCTGTCATTCGGTGGTAAGCAGTCTCTAATATAAAATTTCACACACTCCGCAGGCCTCAAACAACAAAATGCAGACATAAAGACAGACTACATACAAAAACAACCCACGCATACATGCACAAGCCCTTATGGACATGCACACACAGTTGTGCGTTTGTGAGATCTGTGGAGTGTGGAGGTTCGAATCTTAGATGAGCTCGGTGGCCTCGCTAGAGCCGTGTCATGGGCGATAGCACTGCGCTAGGCTAACACTAGGCTACGCTACGCTAGCTGTGTTCTGCCACTCAGAGATGCACTCAAAGTACGCACACTCTCTTTCCATGTCATAGCCTCACTAAAACCCTCTCTGCTTCCCCTCAGGGAGGTTTTGACTCCAAAGCAGCCCTAAACTAAGACAGAGAGAGAAAATGCATTACGCGGTGAACGATGCGGCGTGCAGTGAGTGAGAGAGAGAGAGGGCTAGTGTGTGTTATCTACAGCCAGTCAACGTCAACACTTTGTTGTCACAACGATATGTGAGCCTAGCAGGCAGAGTGCGGGTGAGAGCAAGGAGGAAAAGAGAATAGGAGAGTGTGTGAGGTGTGCTGTCAGAGCTGTGTGATTTATAGAGTGTGCTGTCAGACTCCAGCTGCTGAACCAAAGTGTCAGGTTGAGAGAGACCCCTACCAGTGTCTGTGTGTTGAGAGAGAAATAACCAGACGGAGAGAATAAGAGAGGAGACAACTTTTTAAAGGCCATACTTTACACTTCTGCAGCATTTTTCTTGTCGACTTGTAATGTTAGTGAGGCTTTCTTGACATTAAAACACTATAGCAATTTGGTTTTAAAAGACACTGTCCTACCCAGGTGTGACATAATTTGTGTGTTGACATCAAACATAAAAATAGGGTCTGATGTGAGACACAAAACAGCCAATCAGAGCACTTCTCTGTTTGCTCACTCACACATTTGTTTTTCCTTGTGGAACGTAAGGCTTTTGACATTTACCTTTGGAGAAAATGTAATATTCTAAATTTCTACAATCAGTTTGTCCTCACTTATACACGTGCGAACATAAACGCATTTTGGTTGATCAAAGGCGCATTTCCCTTCAGAACCAAACGTAACGTTAATCTTCTGCGTGTTCAGTCACTCAGATGTCGGGGGTAAATCACTACTGCTAAATTCATTAATACATTCAACAACAAAACACTTCAATCGCTTAGGAGTCTTGCTTGTCTCTTCGTCTCGGTTTGATGACGGCTCACTCAGGGGGGGGTCTGAGGTAAGACACCAGTTTGGTCTGTGTGACACGCTGCTGTCAATCAACTATTGCGGGAGTGGCCGATGTCAGTGTGACGTCACACCAACATGCATTTGAGAATGGCTTGATTTCAGAAGGGGCAACTTATTCTTCTTTTAATTTAATAAAAATACTTGTAGATCTTTATCATTGTAGGGTGGATGGGTACACACACTCCCAACACACATTTCAGTCCAAACAGCTTGTAAAAGTGCATGTGGCACTGGATGACCCCTTTAACACACATCACACCACAGGTAAATTTCATAAGATAATCTTTAAACCATCAAGAAAATAAATGGGTTACCTAGGATTGTCGGAAGGGGAACCCAGATTATCTTGTGGTGTGTACTGAGCATAAAGATTATAAAATAGATCAGATGGCAGATGAGAACTTAGATATGTTAGGTATGTTTAAGAAGTTGCTACATTTGTTTCTAAAAAAAGGAAGGGAAAAAGTGGGGGGAAGTCACTGATCTAGCCACAAAATATCTAAATTGGCAACACTGCCTATTTTCAGTCTCCACTTGATTGTGTCCTTCTGTTCACCTGTGTTAAGTTTAGTCTCTCATTTGCCTGTGCCAGCTTCCCGGGTTGTCGGGTTTTGGTCCTATTACTTCATTTATGAAGTCACTCGATGTCACTTCATATCAGTGTAACTTTTCTCTTCTTTATGCATGCTAGATATTTGTTATTTTGTGTTGTAAATACCATATTTCTTAACATTTGTGTGTAAAATGTATTATTTATTTTCATAGAAGAACATTTGAAATCGTAGACAGATTCTGGATAGGATATTGACTCAGAAGGCAGCTGCCTACGTAGGCAAGAGGTTTTGTAACAGAAGAATAGGTTGACCTTTTTCCACCAATGATTACAAAACGCAGGGGTGTGACTTATGAAAATAACAACTAGTTTGTGTTTGTCTTTGTGTAGTCAACTGAACATAAGAAAATACTTCACAGAAGTCTGAATGGACTCCTTTCTTCTCCTATTTACATTGCTTTATTTAAAAGGTATTATTTTAACTTTGGCTAACTGACAGTGATTTCACTTTGTCGTTGTTGACCAAATGTGTATTTCTAATACATGGCATAACCTGTATTTGTATTTCCAGCAGATTTCAGTGATGGTGTTCTGATCACTCAGTGGCCGAAGAACATAATCAGTCT
>JAUCNO010000318.1:7571457-7587165 GCA_032353835.1 Enteromius viviparus | reverse complement strand
GAAGAGAAGAGAAGAGAAGAGAAGAGAAGAGAAGAGAAGAGAAGAGAAGAGAAGAGAAGAGAAGAGAAGAGAAAATAACTAAGATGACATGAAAACTGGTTAGATCAGATGAACATACATAAAAATATATAAGTACATAAAAAGTTAACAACTGACAAAAAAATGAGATGGAGAAAAAAAAAAATTAAAAAAATGAAATGAGACAAGAAGACAAGACAACAGTTACGATTAGAAGGAGACTGAGACAAGAGAAACAGAAAGACAGCAATAAAAGAAATAGAACAAGTAGAGACAGACGAGAAGCAAAGAGAAGACAAAAAAAGAAAGACACTTCTGCATGCTGTCCTACATGAGGGATTGTGCTAAATGGTGCTTAATTGACTGCAGTTGGCCACATGCATGACCATGTGACCGTACACTGTGTGCAGTTACCCTCTCATCACTGGCAGTGTGTATCCCCACCACCTCCCCCACACTCTTTGACTGCCCCTGACCCTACGACCTCAACCCCACCAACCCCCTGGGCTGGACCCCTCACCTGTAAAGCAGACGGGACACTTGAAGGTGCCTCCCATGCCCTCGAAGCTGTGCTCGATCAGGTGACACAGGAGCTTGGCCGGAGAGTCAAACATCTGGTTACACAGCTTGCACTCATGATTGATGCCTTCCTCTGCAACACAAGAGCACGATACAACAGGTTACACACACCAGCAGGGTCAGATGGAGAGAATGAGAGACAGAGAGACACAGATACACGCTGCCAAAAGACGAGGCACGACATTTTTACACATTAACCGTCTGCGAGGGTGTCTCGTAAGCAAGTCTTTTCGAGATCTCTCGAGCGAATGGGGTCATTTTTCTGTTTCTTCCCGTCCTTGCACATCATTTGTGGTCCCAAGCTTATAATCTTCAGCTCTGGACAGTATGACCACCCGTCCCATCCCTCCTCCCCCTCCTCTGCCCAGTGCCGTCTCTTTCCCGGCCGGTAATTGCCTGCTGCCCCCCCAGTGCTGCAGGCTCTGTGCCCTCCCTCTGCCCGCTGCTCTATTTTAAGCTTGCCTGAGTGACATCAGTGCCGCCCCCTGCTGGTGTGGGACAGATGAAAGGTGGGCGTCGTGTCCTGGCTGGACGCCTCTGCTCTCGTCTTATCACCCACCCGCCACACAGGCCTGAGCCCAGCCCGCCTGCCTGCGCTCCATCAGACACCCACCGTCGGACTCCCACCCCGATCCCCCAAACCCCTAACTGAGCCCTGGGGTACGGTAGACGCCAACACAGACCCCCGTCTTGCCAAAGCATCCAGCACCCCGCCAGCCCATGCAGACAGGCCCAAAGAGTCCCGCTGCTGAGCTACGGGGTGCGCGGAGGGTTAATAAAGTCTTCAATCATATATCCCCACCATCACCCTGACCTCCACCTCCCACCCCTCCCTTCCAAAAGCCACCTCCGCCGATTCCAATCTCCGCTCCGTCTCAAAGGCCCACACAAGGGTGCTCTAATCCCCGTTTGAAAGGAGCGGGAGGAGAGGCAGAGGGGGCAGCGAGAGTGAAAGGGGGGGTGGAGGGGTGGGGGATTGGCAAGGGCACCGCTTTGGTCTGTCCTCCCCCACTGCCTCCTAAAAGACATTACGTTTGGGAGGGGTGGAGCATTCCTTTCTGGGAGAATGAAAGCAGCAGCGGACAGAGGTTACGACTGAGTTTAATATGTCAAATGCCTTTTTGGAGGAAAATCTGCTCTAGTTCGGGGGGCAGAGGTTTGAACGAGACCAGGCTGTCTCAAGATAAAAGACAGGATCTGGTTTTGCGGATATGGACGCTATACACAAAGATAGAGAGGAGAAGGATACAATACCAAGTGAAAAATGTATTCTTTTCTGGGAGAATGAAAGCGGCAGCGGACAGAGGTTATGGAAAGGACCTTTTTTGAAGCTTTTGGAGGAACTACAGTAGTTAAGGCAATGTTTTGTATAAGAGGAGATCTATTGCACAGTGGTGAATGAAGCAAATACTACGGACACAGATAGGGAGGCAAGACCAAAGTGAATGCACTCAAAAAAAAATTCTTTATAAGCAATCTAAAAACATTTCAGATTAGTGGAGATTTTTCTGCAAACGACATTTGACATACTAAAGCTAGTCACACTGCAAAAAAGTACTGCTTAATGAGTTTTTAATGAGTGGTTTTTGACTTGTTTTCCACTTAAAATATGTAAACAAGACATTTACTTGAGGAGCACCACTGTATAAGATATTGAGAGAATATATCTTGAATATAAGTGCATTTTGTTTATCCACATTTTAAATATTAAAAACAAGTGATATCTTTTTTATTTTTTTTTTCTCCAGTGTATTTTCGAAATACTGAAGTAAATGCATCTATGTGAATGAAGCTGAAATGCATGAACCACACGCAGAGAAAAGCAAGCCAACCAAAACCAAAAAATGTAAAGAAGACACAAGGACAGGTAAAAGAAAAGGATTCCTTTCTGGGAGAGAGGAAGCGGTGACAGACAGAGGTTATATCCGGGTTTAGTATATCAAATGCCCTTCTGAGGGAGGATCTAGACTGAAAAAAAAAAAAATGAGACCACATCCGTTCCGCTATTACGGATGGACCAAACGACATGCAGACACGCAGAAACGAGAGGAAAGCGAGACCAAAGTGAAAAATTGGGAAAAATGAGGGAAAGAGAGTTAGAGGAAGAGAATTCTGCTAAAGAAAGCAGAAAGCAAAGGGATAATTGGGCTGTCCAACACAAAGTAATGGTAGCCAAGGGGCCTGTGAGCATGTGTGTTTCCGCATGCGTGTGTGTGTGTGCACTAAAAGTAAGCCTTTCTCTGAGAGAACTGCAGTTGATCAGTAAGTACGGAACATGCTCCATCATCTATTTTCCAGTCTGCGCAGAAACACTAAGCTCTCCACTTCATTGTGTGTGCGTGTGTGTTTCTATATGAGAGAGTGATGGGGCTACGTTGGGATTACAGTTGCTTGTTACTGCAAACCAGACTAGTGCTGTCAGGGAGAGCATTTGATCAGTGAGGCTGACACAAAGGTCTCAGAGAGGGGGACTGCAGTGTGCTAGGGGAGCCATCACACCACTAAAGAGGAGAAGACAGACGTGTAGAGTGCAGCAGAGGGCCTAGGAAGTGCATGACAACAACACGCTCTTTCATAACTGAAACTAACTGGGGGTTAAAAAAAGAACAAAAGGACTTTACAAGCACTGCGACACATTGTGAAAGGCAAACCGAAGAGATTTCAGAATTCCTTCATCTCGGAAAGCATTGATGCTTGGCATGTTGTGTGTGTATATATGTACACAGCGACGTTTGCATGTCACCACGTAAAAAAGCTTGATTGAAAGCAACCGGTTTCTCCCCTTTATCTGAAATCTGATTATGAGAGGGGTTAAACGATTCTCCTAAAAGATTTTCACCCTATATACATTGCTTATTAGAGCCTGGGCTAAGTAAAGCAGGAAGAGAGGAAAAACAGAAGGGAAAATAGAGATATAAGAGCAGCTAGAGGCAGGGATGTGCGTCTGAGAGAATATTTAACTGGAATTGAGAGGGAAAGAACAAGAAGAAAAAAAGAAAACTGGCCGCCTCTAAAGGTATGCAGCATCTTAATTGAGAAACGGCATGAAGCCGCCACACATTCGCAGAATCACTGATGAGGGCTTTCCAGGACATCGATAGAGGGAGGGAGGCGGAAAGAGAGCGCGAGAGAGAAACGGCAAGAGGATCGAATCAAGAAAACAGCGATCGCGCAAACAGATAGGTGGAAAGCAAATGAGTAAAGGACGTATTCATGTGGTATTCCAGGTTGTTATTCCACCGACTGAACAGGCCGACTTTCCTTGCCGCTGCTCCTCTGCAGTGGCTGCTGCTGCAAAGCTTGGCCAATGTGCTTCCAGCTAATTGACCAGGGGGAGCCAGGTGGCGCCCTGGCCTGTGCCGTTCCTCTGGGACAGGCCCATCTATACGAGAGTGCCTCCCCTCCTTCCATCTTGCTCTCTCTTTCTCTCTCTCTCTCTCCACCCACCCATCACCCCCTGTAGCGTGCACTGGCACACAAATGAGCTGTGTAGATGGGAGCTGCACATCCCATGTGGCTCGGCACCTCTCGCCTGGCCCTGAGGCCCGCGGCCCCGGCCCCCGGATTGATGGCCCAAGCGGTAGAGAGGCAGAGCGGGAGAGCTGTGGGAGAGGAGGGGAAGGAGGGGAGTGAGCTGGGGCGAAAGGGGGTGGAGGTAGCGGGCTTCTCTAGGGGGCGAGCTCAAGGTGTGTTGCCATGGCAACTCAGAGAGGGAGAGCAGGGAGAAGCGGCGGCGTGCTGAGCTTGACCCGTGCTGGTGGGGGTGGCAATGTGGGCCAAAACCGAGTGCACACACACACACACACACTCCTACTGCAGGGCTAGGGGGGTCTCGAGAGCTCTTGCTTCCTACTCTTTCTTTCCTTCTTTCTTACACACAAACAGCGAGTGCTGCATTGCTGAAACAATCCCAGGAGCCATCTCTCTACTTTCACACCGTACACGCACACAGTGACTCACTCCGCAACGTCTCCTTTATACAACTTTCATTCATGCCCGAAAAGTTCAACCCAGCCCTCGTTGACTCGACAAAACATACACACGGCCCGGCGGCGATGCTGAGAGCAAATTGGGGGATACGACTAACTCATCCGTGTTCTTTCCTGGCTGTCGGTCTGATTCACACGTTTCCTATTATCTGCAGCAAATATTTCCGGAACGCTCTCTCTCCCGCGCTCTCTTTATCTGGCTGCCAAACGGGATGGAGTCTCCGGCTCCAGATATTTTTGGCAAACGTGGACGGCATATGGAGTTGACCAGCTTGGAATCTCCTATCAGATTACATAACAGTAGGACGCTGGATCCTTCTACCCTGCAGAAACCGACCTTCATGCAAACAAGCAAACAAACAAACTCTACATCCAAAGCGTACGCCATCTCTTCGCTCGTCGACTTCCTCTATTGCCGTTGTGTGCGTCTTAACTCATGGTGCGTCCTCGCTTATTTGCCGCCGCCTATCCTGCTGCTGTGGTTGTCTGTTGACTCAGGCTGGTGCACGGATGAGTGTGGTAAATTTCTACCAACTGTGGCTATTGACTCAGAGCTTATGCAAGCCATTGAGACCCATAGTCCTCTATGAAGTGGCGAAGTGTCACATTAAACATTCACATTAAACCTGGTGCCAAGCAGGACATAAAAGTATGCAGATGTGTAGGTGAATGTTTGGTAAACACAGCCCAAATTGTATCACGTGTGCCATTCAGAACTGAATTGGAAAAGCCTTATAAATTTAAATTCAATACTTGACTTTGAAATAAAGTAGCCAACACAATGTAGAATTGCAATTTGCATGTCAAAGTAAGGAAGTAAAACTACAATGAATTTGAAATTAACAACTAATTTTAAACTTGAAAAACAAAAATTTGTTAAAAGAAAAGTTGAATGATTGTTTCTAGACAGATGTGACTAGTGTCTGTATTCATGTAAAAATGTGTTTCAGGTTTAAGGGTTAATCTTCCTGGGAGGTCTTGTCGATATCACACTCTTCATTATGACTGCTGCTTCAGGTCTCTGAGCGGCACAGAATCAAATTAGCTTTCCAAAGTCTTATTATGCCTTGTTACTACCCCGGTGCTCTCATCCAGAGAACTTCATTACCCATAATGCACTACAGGAGCAGCTGCACAAGTCTCACACTGTGTTTAGTTTTTCAACCAATGTAATAAGCCAACCACATACTCTTCCAATCAAAGCGCCCTGTTCTTAACAAGAGCCACCCTCCTAATTTCTTCTCCACCAATCAGTACGTGTCAGCAGGTCTGGCCCCCCTTTGAGTCAGGCTGGTCTGGCTGCAGTGTTGATGGCCACCCTGTGCTCCCACTGAGGCAGCGCTCTCTCATTTCCAGCACACACAGATAAAAAGACTGCACACTGTGCTGCAGATAGAGTCTGCAATCAAAACAGAGCTCAAATCATAGATAAAACATGCATGTTTACTGCATACAGACCTTGCAGTGCCTAAAAAAATGGAACAAGGCGGTTTTAACCAAGGCTTTTTCACGGCTTAAAGGCTGAAAGTAAATTAAACGAATTACGAAAAATGTATAGGTGTGACTCTGTTGCCAGGGCAAATGATATGCGTGCCCATGCATACATACGCACGCACGCACACAGTAACCCACCCACATCCTCTTGTACATACAAACCACCCTCGACCTCACAGTCATACACACTCGAGGACCTGATTGTTAGCGTGTAATATATGCACAGCTATTTGTGTTTTGAATGTTAATTGAATGCTGGAAAGTGCCGGTGGGGGAATAGTTCTAATCAGCATACCAATAAACCCTTCACATGATAAAGTCTTTATAAGAAGCACTTACTCCCATGGCCTCTATATACCTCAACAGTCACTGTACTCCTCCTCCTCTCACTCTCTCTCTTTCCTATCATCCACGTGTCCTCGAACCTTCCTAGATGGCACGAATGCAAAACAGCCGCCTTACAACTGAATCCAACACGTGTGACCATATGCTTTGGTGATGAAATAATAGTAAATCTAGACTGTAAAAACAAGGAAACAGAGGCAGAGTCACCATGGCAACGCAAAGACATGAACAATACGCTCAATGAGAAATTATTAACCCATATAATAAACTCCTCAGAACAGCAAGGTGACTTGGCCGGGGCCTTGTTAAAACAGAGAGACGTAGAAGCAACACGTAGAAGACACAAATCTACATTTCAAGGTCAAAGTGAGCTTGAACTCCTTTGCCAACTGCAAACTTTTATTGGAAGTGGACACATGCATGAGCGCTCCCGCGCACGCACAGCCCCAGATTGCTAATTGCAGTATAGAGGGTAATTATGGCTCTGGTGAGTGGTCAGCGGAGTATGTGCTGGCCAGTGCTGTTGGCCGGACCTGGTCTTTGTGGGGTCTTATTGAATTTGAGGCCTGGTGCAGTGAATTTGGAGTTGGCTGAGCTGTTAGCCGGCTGCACACACACTGTCTGTCTCTCTCTAATGCT
Organism: Enteromius viviparus; assembly: GCA_032353835.1. Taxonomy (NCBI): domain Eukaryota; kingdom Metazoa; phylum Chordata; class Actinopteri; order Cypriniformes; family Cyprinidae; genus Enteromius; species Enteromius viviparus. The sequence goes on along the minus strand of JAUCNO010000318.1, from coordinate 7,580,101 downwards.
GCAATCTGCCACACGACTTTCCGAAGACATGACGGGTTGCTTTCGAACACAATGGCTGCCAGAGGACGCAGCTGCCTTTACTATTACAAACACACAATGGTCACATTCAACAAAGTATACACAACAGTCCTCTAAAAGGGACAATATGGCTCTGTAAACAGTAAGCGTTTATGCTCTTTGTGTGCATATGCGTGTGTTCATCTGTGTATATGTATATTTATATAATATGTGTATGCACGTGTGCGTTTAATCCACGCCCCTAGGTGCACCAGGGGCTTTTATCCATGCAAAATCTCCCAAATGCCTCTCAAAAGCAATAACCATGAACCATTCCACCACAATTGCTCATTGTCGGTTTGGCCTTTTGGGACACGGCGGATTCCTGGGACTTCATTTCTGTCCTCCCCCTTCTCGTTCAACCCATTGAACCCAAAACCCATATCAGCTGTACAGAAAAACAATCGGCAAAGAATCCCTTTATCACACGGATATTTGAACCACGTTCCCACAAAGGTCGCCTATGCCTACTTTCTACATCTACTTACCCTTGGCTTTCATCTCCTGCTTTTTTTTCTGTATTAGGACACGTCTACATCTTTGGTTGGCTGGTTGTGAATTATCTGCTCACTAAGGAAGGGGGAAAAATTCTGAGCAAATATGAGGAAGCAGCAGGATGCTAATAATGCACCTCCAGCTGTTCAAGTTAACCTGCAAATGTGTCCATCTGTACCTCCAGAGGAAGAGGGAGACAGAGAGAGAGAAAGATGAAATGTAAGAGAGGATAGAGAGGGAGGGAGTCATACAAATGAAAAGAGATTGAAAGGATAAATGCGCTCACATGGAAAAAACAACAAAAAAACAGCGATGGAGGTGGAAATAAAATGGTGGATATTTTGAAATAACTAAGAAAAGGGGGACACAGTTAGATTGAAGGGAAGAGAGAGAGAGAGAGAGAGAGAGAGAGAGAGAGAGAGAGAGAGAAAAAGAGAGAGGGGTCCTGGCAGTAAGCCGGCTCTATGTGGATGATTGTGAGCAGTCGGAGTGACCTTGCTGCGTCTGGACCGTCCCCGCCCCCTGCCCTGCGTCCGACTGTGACCTGCCTTTGGACCCTCACCCAGGGCCAAAACACACACACTGCCATCCTGCTGTGGCCTGCTGGGAACACAGGCACCGTGAACATATCATATTAAACCAACACACACACTTAATTTCTTACTAAATACCGCTTGCACATATGCACAAATCCCACATTTAATGAAGACACTACATCATTTGTAGGTCATGTGTATGAACCTCTGCCAAAAACTCCCATGGACGCCCCCTCCTCTCCCTTCCGTCACAATCTTTCCTCTCGCTGTTCTCAGTTGGTGCGTCTATAGACTCTTCCTCTGTAAATACTGTCATATCAAAGATCTTCAGTGGCTGTTTTATGTGGATGTTTACAAACTGATCTGAGACACATCATCAGCACCAATGATCAGAGAGCCGAGACTGTTAGGGGAGTTCATTGAAAAGAGAAGAGCTGCGGTTCCCTACATATCTGTGGGGGAGAGAGGGGAACGCTTGAGCGCAGCGACAAAGGGGAAGAATGGAGGACGGTGATGGAGAAGTGCAGAAATCCAGGTTATCGGAGCTGGAAAGAGTGTGATAAATGTAATTAAGGGATTAGATTAGTCACATCCGCTCGATCCGCTCACCTACAAGGGTGCAAAAACAAGTCTTTTTTGCAAGACTTTTTAATTAAAAGTGAGCAGCGTTGTTTCTATGCCACTAGCGGCATCAGTGGAATTGCCAAAACAAGAGTTTCTAAACAGGTTTTGCAAAACACTCTTGCCGCCCCCTCTCTGCTGCCTGACACTAGTAACTCATAAAACGCACAGAATTTAATTTATAATTAAGGAATTGACTGTGAATTTCACTACACTTTGCCTCGCGTCACATAAAAGTGCAACAGCAGGAAAAAGAATTTACTGAATTCAGGTACCTTAAATCCAATTCAAAATAAGACACTAAATTAGTAGTAATTTTCTTAATTGTTGGCCACATGATGCAGCTTTCCTGATATAAATGTTATAATGATATATGTTACAAATGTACTTATGTTCTACCTTAAAATGGCAGCACTCTCTGACGTAAGCCACTTTTTGTTTAAACACAATGTTCTGAAAGCCTTTGTGTACACTCTCTGAAATATCAGTCTACAAATGGTAACTACATATCTCCACTTGTTTAACTGGGATAGAAGAAAGTATTTTAACATCGAAAAAAAAAAATACATACACAACATTGTTCATTTCTGTGCTTCCTCAAATCATGTGCAGGAGCTGTGTTTGCGTCTCAAATGACTGTTCTATCCCCTGTGCAGGGCGCTGCCTTTGATGTGACTTAATGGAAAGGTTTCTTTCTGCAGATTAGGGAATAGGGAACGACTGAGCAGTTTGAAAGAAGGCCCATCTTCCCTCAGGACTGCAACATGCTCTATGCCTGCATGATATCTTCTCTGCATGCCACTTCCTCTGAGCCTTCATCTCCCAGCATGCTTTGCCCAGCTCCTCTGAGTCTAAATCTCCCAGCATGCTTCTCCCCCCCTACCCCACCCACAGAGACTGGCCAGGCCATGGTGCACCTGTGAGTTACCATGGTTACCCAAACCCTGTCTTTTGTGATGCTAGTATCACATACTCAAATACAAACAAATCAATAAATAATGTTGTTTTAATTATTCGAAGGCCAGGATTAAATATACATGTGTTTAGAGATTTGTTTATGCGTTCAGACAGCAGCAGGGCTTTTATAACCGCCATCTTGGATACGCCATTCCCAATTCGGACAATGATTCCCAGACGATGCTGACGTACTTACAGACACAGAAAACAAAACCCCTCATTTCCTGCTGCTGGAGAGAATCCTAGTCGACTCAGGTTTTAAAAAGTCTAAGAATGCGAGGGAACTGTTCGAAAAATAACTAAAAGATTCTGTACCTGATCATACCTGATGCTGCTAATAAAGTGGCCGTTCTGAACAGTTCAGACCCTCTGTATGTTTTTAAATCAGATGGGATGCCAGCAGTACGTGAACCATCAACTGTTTCCAGAAATGTTTTGGCAAAAAGATCTACATTCATAATGAAGGTGCACTGGCAGAGAAACTTAGGTCAAAATAAACCAGAAGTTGTATCGTGAAAAATAATATACCCCAGACATTTCTTTTCAAATGGGATTAGATACCAATCCCCATAGTTTCAAAAATAAGTAATCAATTTTCTCCATTTGTCTAATTTTCCACAAGCATTCAAATCAGGATTAAAAATAAAACACAAATTTACCTTATCTCCTCAGGGAAAACTAGTTCTGTCCAAACAGTTATTTTGTCACTTTTACTTGAATTTTTTTCCTTTCTGTCTGACTCCTTGTATCCCAGTCCATGCAACTCCCTAACGCTTGCTTTCTGTCCCAGACAGACTGTTTGAAGGTGAGCAGAAACAGAACACAAGCAACCACAAAGAAACACCAAATACTAATATTAATATCAGGGTGTCAAAGATTTGAGTTATTACAGATGACAAAGCATTAATCGGGTGAGCACAGGGCGTGTTCCCCTGAGGGGTGACACCAAACTGGATGTTCAAAGACCCCAGTTGAATAAAAATCAATATTAATGCGCACACATCCAGAACAAAGGAAGTATGTCAGTGCTTCTGTTTAGAGGATGCTTTTTCATCCTAACTTTAATTTTTTTTTCTTCTTAAACCATCGTTCATTCCCCCACTGGGTGGAGGGAGGGGGTGTTTGTCCCCCTGGGAGAACTCATCTGTCCCACCTAAAGAGTCCTCAGTCAAATCAAAGCTCCCAGCAGCCCAAGGGCCCTAATTCAACATGTCACATACACACTCACGGGAGTGAAATGAGAAGGACAGCGCAGGAGGGGGTGTATACTCCACCCCCCATTTCTTTCACTTTTCCTTCCCAGTTTTCACACATTTATTTACTATCTTCATTCTTTTCTACTTTTTAAGGTCCCAGACCTTGACAGACAGATCTGGATCAATGTCTGGTGCGAGTCTAAAAAACATGTTTTAAAAAAAATAATGCATCTTAATAAAATAGAATCAGATCTAGTTATTTTTTTTTTTTTTTTACAATTCCTTTACTTACATTTGTTCGTACTACATACATGTACCTTAAAATGTAAAAACAAGTTGTGAATGTTAAATAAAGTTTTAACAAAATCAAAGTCAAGTGGCATCTTCCAGATACAATAACAAAACTCACAACCTTAGAATAACACCAAGAGCTAAGCTGAGGATCAGCAGTCGGTCTAATTTCATTGGAGGTGCACGACAAATTTGTCGAACACATGCAAGATACACACACACACATGCAAACAACGCGCACACACACACACACACACACACACACGCACAGATGCTTGCGCACACACAGGCCAGATGGAGCAGCCGAGGCAGGGCCAAGTGCGTGTGCACCTCATCCGTATGCCGCATTTCCTCACTCCAGCGATGGCTCCTCAATCGTTACGTCTCGAGTTTGAACTCCTGATACGAGCGGTATTGTTGTTTTGCCGTCTGCCCTCCCTCTCTCTCACACTCATCAAAATAACATCTGTTTACATCTATGCAAACACCTGACAGGCAGCTGATGCCCCCTTCTCTACCCTCTGCTCTAACAAAAGCATAAAAAAAAAAACAAAAGGCGATGGAGGGCGAGTTTAGAACCGGAGCACATCTGGGTGTACAGCCACTGGCCTGATCCAGATGTGGGCCGCCGAGCACTGCAGGCGAAAACACACCTGGACACATACAGCAGCAAAACAAAGGGAAAGGGGGAACACAACAGCCCCCCCACCCCTCTCCAGCCTATCCATTCTCACTCTTTCTCTCCATCTATATTCAAAAGGGAGCAGGGAATTGTCCTGTCCGTGTATGGTGGCCAGTTTCACCTACAAATCGAATGCACAAAATCAGCTTATTCGTGGGCTAATTCTGTAACTAAAGAGGAGAGAAGGAGTGTGAGAGTCTCACAAACGGCTGTCTCCCTCAAACCCCCCATGGCTGCCCATGCTTAATCCCCCATGATGCACCGGGGCACTTTCAGAGCCACTGAGACCCACACTGGCACCGAGGGCTCACACACATACGGCCATCCAGATGCTATGGGTAATTAACCTACCTCTGTGAGCAAGCACGTGTGTAAAAGTATGAGAGACAGACTTGTGCGCGCGATAGAATCGTTGCCATTATAAGATGACAAAAGAAAAAGGCACGACGGTCACGAATGTGCACTAGCCTAAAGAAACACAATCAGCTGAGACAAAAACACGAGCGCACACACACCGCAGCGGTTGAAGAGTGAGATCAGGGATGAATGCATGCTGTGGCACAGGGGAGGCAGTTCTGGGCTTGGCTATGCCCAGGGTCTTAATGACTTAATTGAGGTAATTATTTGGATAAGAAGTCCAATCACCTGCCTCTTTTCCTCAAGGTCCTCATCAGAAGCTAATTAAAGAGCCGCTCCCAGCGCGAGTCCGACCGGTGCTACGTCAGAGCGCTAAGAACTTAGTAAAGAAAGAGTAAACTCTCCACGCACCCACATCTCACTCGTCTCACCAACCTACTGCTGACCTCTGCGCTGCTATTCGAATTTGTAGCTTTCTGGCTGTTTTCACAATCTCAAAAATGCTGCTGTTTGTGAGGCATCAAGGCATTTTATATTGCAATGTTTGCATAAGATTGATTCTACTTAGTTAATTTGCATTTTTTCAACATATGCATCTGTCTTTACTCAAAAGTAGTGTTGTAGTACTTAAATATTTGTCTATATATCTAAAGCTAAGGTTTTCGACGGCAGGCCCCTAGGTGGAACTTGGTGGTATTGCAGTGAGTTTTAAATTATTGTATAAAACAAACATATTAAGTAAAGTTCAACCAAAAATGAAGTTAAAATGTTATGTTTTATTGTCCCTCCTTCATTAAAATGTAAAAAAGAAAGTCAAATGCATATCTGTGATTATTGTAATGGCTGTGGATCATAGGAAAATGATGTGAATATATTCATATTCTACTATTAAGGTGCAACAAGTGTAAAAAAAAAAGTTTCCCTGATCTAAAGTATACGTGATTTAAAATCATTATATGTGATGTTATTGTGCCTTTGAAGTTTTAGAAAAAAACCCATAGGAACTTTTCTTAGGAACTAGGGACTTTGGGCAGGTACTTGGTGTGTTTCCAGAACAGGAACCAGGATCTAAATAAAGTCTGGGGAAAAGAATGCCCCTCAGAAATACTCTGCTCGCAATGTAGCATTTTTTCAAAGGTCCGGAACTTTTTGGGGTGGGATTTGGCCACTGAACATGCTAATAGTTTGAGTTCACGCAGCATTGTACTTCAACCACCATATATTCACATCATTTTTTTAAACATTACTGTTATTGTGTCATGAAATGTTTTAAAAGAATTTAAGCTGAAAATGCCTTTGTTTATAATGCAAATCTGCAGTTAAAAAAACAAAACAAAAAACAGCACTTATTAAAAAATGTGCTTTGCTTATATCAGAGAATGTCCTTCTGACATTTTCCACTGGCTCTCGGGTCTCTGTAGTGGTTAAACATAAGACAATTCATTTTTGGCAAATCTAACAGGTAATCTTTGGTCTTTATTGTATTAATCTATGAATCTATGTTAAAATGAAAAGAGACAATACTGTTTGATATAATACTTAGTTTTATTATAATGTACAGTAGCCTTTGTACATTTCCTGAACTACATTTCTGCAGCTATTAACATGTTTAAATGAAAAACGATCAGAGGCAGCAACAGGTCTGGGGGCAAAAAAAGTTCCTGAGACAAATTGTTCCAGGTAATTATGGTGGAAAAGCTGCTTTAGTGACACATTTTATATAGCCATGTGATGTTGAACTTGAAATTCAAATCTTTGGATTCAGTTAGAAGTTTTAATTCAGTTAAAAATTATTTGAAATGAATTTGACTCAAAAGAATGAACTTTCTTTTTAAATCAGACATGACAGGCCTCTGGAGAATGTCAAAAATATCAGCAAAATATGGATTTAGTGCTGTAATATGGCTGAAGAAGACAGAGTTTTACAGACTACTTTATTATACTTTAAAGCTATTTTTCATTGAGTCTAACATTACGTGAAAAAGAGTAGAAAGGATATTCTTCAAAAATGCTCCTTTTGTTTTTAACAAGTCAGACAGTCATAAAGCTTTAAAACAACACAACAGATTTTTAATTTTTTAGTGAACTATCCTGTTAAGACCTTGCCAGCTGTCTATGGTTTCTATCATCCTCATCCACATCCACTGACTCCTGTAAGCGGCCTCGAGTCACTTTTCCCACTCATGCGTTCAATTTCTCCTTTCATGGCGGATTCTGATCATTTACCTCTCATGCCTCACGATTTCCTGTCTCCTCCTCACCTCTCTCTCTCTCTGGCGAGGTGGCGTGTAGTGAAGAGAGGCCTCTCTCTCCGAAGGCAGCTCTGCTGTGCTGGTTTAATTGCGACAGCACCCTCATGAGCGGCTGGAGCTAGGGCCGCCTCGACACCTCCGCAGAGTGTTCAAGGGTAACCAGCAGGGGTCTACCACCCCCCTACTCTATCTCTCTCCCTCTCTTTCAAACACATATACACACACAGACACACACATGAACGCAGTGGGCCCCTCAAACAGGCGCCCAGAGAGTAGCCGTCAAACACTCACTCCTCACATCTCATTAATCAGCTCCCAACATCAAACAGCAACGCTGCTGCTTCCCGGGGGCCTGCCCATCCGCCCGCCTCACACTGTTGTGTCTGTCGTGGCAAATGCATTTCTGTTTCTATTGTGTATGTGCATGCATGGAGCATACTGAGTGCGCCAAGTCTGTTTTGGCCAGTTTGTGTTGGATAATGAGCTGAGTTGAGACTGTTGAGCTGAGTTTAGCAACTGTTGCCGGTGCCTGGGTCAGGTTGTTTTTTTTTTTACAATAGTCCGCTCGCCTGTTGCAGAGTGTTTTATAAGCATTCGGCGCATGTACTGCGTACTCTTCCCTACGGCTCTGTGAATAAAATCCCACACTGTGTCTCCTCTGATTGGACAGAAGCATATTCGCCTTCGCATTGGCGGCTATCGTGTAATCAGGCACGTGTCAGACCAACGTTTTGAACTGCGGGTCTAACACTCCAGCATCACAAGGTTGTTCAATACACGTTCTTTAAATAAGAAAATAAATGCGTGTTGTAAACGGAGAAATGTATTCCTCATTTTATTTATTATTTGAAATCAAATTACTGTACTCCTTGTTCTTGTTTTATGAATTTGCATTATTTGAACAACTAACTGTTTACCAGGATACTGTCTATTTTCTGACATGAATAAAAAAAGTTGCTTTGTCGTTACATTTTAATTTGGTCTTATTTAAAGCTGAGAATTTTTAAATCCATTATTAAATGTTTGTTATATTTGAGAGACTGATTGTTATATCTTTGGAAGTGATTAGGATTAAATGGACTAGCATTGTTTTTCTATTTAATATTTTTTTTATTTATTTATACACACACACACACATATATGTATAACTTCTATTACTGCTAAATTATTAATTAAATTATTGCACAATGACAAATAATT
>JAUCNO010000318.1:7553994-7568925 GCA_032353835.1 Enteromius viviparus | reverse complement strand
TGCTTGAATTTATACACCTGGGGCCAGGCCAAGTGATTAGCACACCTGATTCTGATCATTTGAATGGGTGAGCAAAACTTTTGGTAATATAGTGTATTTATATGAACATAAATATAGACATGTACATACATAAACATATTTTAAAATATGTGTCTATTTATGTGGGCTATATATAATAAATATACACAGAACACACAAATATTATGCTAACAAAACATTTTTATTTTGTATTTGATTTTTATCTTCTGACAGCGCTAATATTTTAAAAGGCAATTAAAAACATTAAATGTATTTTTAAACTAAAAATTAAATACTAAACAGTTAATAACCCCTTTTTTCCTTGTCTGTGTTAGACTATGGGTGTCCTGCTATATTTCCTTGGAAAAGTCTAACCCCTATCATATTTCATCTGTAATGAAAAACACACTATCCATTTAGTCGGAATTAAAGGAGATGTTAATTAACCATCTGGACGTGATCATATCCATTTAGAAATCTACATGTTAGTTTTTATCTCTAACAAGGGGAATAATTACATCTAATTTATTTTCGGAACTTATGAATTGTTTCATTCACACTGTAGTATTGCCACTGTGGACTGTGAGAAATACCAAAATAATTATATGAAATTTGAAAACATTCTTTGTCTGTGTGGATCCACATCCAGCTGTATCTAGTTTGCAGCTTTTAAAGTAATCTCAACTGATTTTTTAAGTGAAAGTCACATTATGCAAGCACTGGCCTGCAATCTTTAAGAAGGAGAATCACCCTGATGCTCAAACGAACATCTCTGATACATAAATTCAATTTTTAATGCTGCTTCTTCAACATTAATGGGGACAGTCATTTAGAATGTGTTCTTGATTTACATGGCTCTCGAGGATAGCTTGAACACAAAGTAAACTCTTTAAATAATAATACATTTTAATTGGCTTTAATAGTAGATAATATGTTAAACTAATGCCTTCGACATTTGCAAAGGAAAATGCTGTTTGCTCGGGAGAAGATAACAAATCCACAAAAGCTGATATTATCATATTACTGTCAAACACGCACCTGAGCTGTCGCATACATTTCTCTGCTGAAATGTGATAACCTTCCAAATAGGAAAAATTACAATGTCACTACTGTTTCAGATCAGGAACTGCATTTCATAATGGGATGAGCTCTGTGTTCAGTTCTTTGGTGTTTTAGACAGTTTACACCTTGTATTAAGATTTATCTCAGAAGTGGTCAGGTGAAACATTTAGTAAAAACTTATTTTATGTATAAAACAGTATTTTATGCATTAGGTTCTTAGCTATATGAGCACTAAGGGAACATCGCATTCTTTCATTTTGAAAATGTTATTAGAATGTTACACTTAAATGTTCTCTCAACACTTAAAACATAGGCTACATTTTTCATTTTGAAATTGTAATTCATCTCAATTATGCAAATTTTAGAAACATTCCATATAATTTTGGAACACTTGTAGAACAATATTTTGTTTTATGTTGAAAATGTCCAGCTTTTTGAATGTATTAAGAATGTTTTCTCTTGTTTTATGTAAACATTTTCTCCTATCCTTTTAAAAATGTTATGAATGCTACATTAAAATGTCCCCTTGATGTTTAAAGGTTCAGTGTGTAGTTTTTAGCGGCATCTAGTGGTTAGGATTCAAATTTCAACAAACGGCCCCCGCCCACCACGCCCTTTCGAAACGCATAAAGAAGCTATGGAAGCTGACACAGGACAAAAATGCCGTCGTCTGTTACACCTGACAATAGCCAATCAAGCGATGAGCTTTCTGTACAAAGGTAAGTCACTATATTTACATAATTATTCGGTAGATTAATATGTCAATGTGAATATTATTGTTACTCCTTGATCATTGTCTCAAGTTTATTCGCTGACTTTAGTTAGATTTTTTTGGATGACAGTTGGGCGATGTCTACCAAATTTGCATCGGACGAAGTCTACAGTGCAACACCAGGATGAAAAGTAAAAGTGAAATGAGATCATGCATATGAAATCAGTTTTGATGCCATGCAAATTACTAGTGGCCCCCTGATGCCCGCGATTTATATATGTTTGGCAGTAGCGTCTCTACAAGTGGTGACGCAATTAGTTTAACTACATTTCTCAGTCCTGTTACATTAAATTACAATCCAATTGCATATTTTTCAACACTGACAAAGAAACAAATGATACTCGTCTCTGCGGTTATGTCCATCTTGCAGCTAAAGCTATCAAACAACAGTTTTCACTATGATTGCTGGACGAACTTACCGCTCCAGCAGACAGGCAACTTCGACATGGCTTTGAAAACACTTCACCAATATTTATCCGGGATGTCTGCCGTCATCTGTCTGCATCAAGTTTTTTTTTTTTTTTTTCAATGGAGACTGATGCTCTGCAAGTTCTTCTTGCGCACATTTCAACGTGGTGACGACAAGAGCGATCTTCTTAAAACACCAAGGAAGAAGTAGGACAACATACTGACGAAGCACGCTCTGTGGAAGTTTGTCCGTTTAGGGCTACTATAGAAACATGACGGCACTAAATGTTGACTTTCCTGTAAGGGGACCCGAGGTGTATGTAGATATAAATTGCTCGTTCTAAGGTTATAAAATCATAATACTTATATTGTAAGGTCTTTACGCACCACTGAAAACATTGTTTTGTATGTTATATTGCATTTCTGTCAATAAATGATCCTAAATTTTACACACTGTACCTTTAAACAAATTACCATGCTTAATTCATGCAACCGATTAACTTTGATTGATCACTGTCAATCTTCATCGGAACATATTATACTAGACTGAGCATTCTTAAGGTCTGAAATTCACACACGTTAAAAAAATAGAACTATGCTCAGACATTGCCTCCAAACCCATCATTTTAATAAATTGGATCGGGCTTGACTTAATTTTTTTTGCCATGACATTTTACTGTAAAAACAGACCAAACTTAAATGCATAAATGTCCTAAACTTTTAATCAATATGCCACATACTGTAATGTGTAGCCTAGTGAACAACCAACACAGTCTCACGAGCAATTCGTAAATATTCGTATGAGGTGCCAAATTTGTGCTTATTCGTACTAATTCGTACGACCTCACTCGTACGATTTTGTACGATTTGTCAAAAATCACGTGATGGGTAGGTTTAGGGTCGGGGTTATGTTTAGGTCATTCGTACAAATTCATACGAATTGCCATCTCGTAAAATACGTATGACTTGCCATGAGAGCAGGTTGGAACAACCCACATCCAGTAATGTATCCAGTCTCTGACATTAAAACATAGCCATAGCTGACATGATACACACTGAATCTTGTTTGTGTACAGTGACAATAAGATTTGTAATGCTAATGGCCCTGATATTCTCATTGACATAAAAATTTACTATTGAGATGAGGCTAGGGATTTTGAGTAATTTACAGGCTTTTGAAGGTCATCTATTGTGCGCTGTTTGTACAAAATATTTACTGCTTTGCAAAAGTTAAGGTGGATTTTAGAAGACGACACCTGTAAAATTCATTGAAATGTGAAGACATTACTAAAACATTCATATAACTGTCATATTAGCTGCTGGTAGATATAGATAAAATAGACAGATAGATGATAGAGAAGTAACTGTCAACACAAAGTGTCAGTTGTAAAACTTTCTTTTTTTGTTGTTGCTCCGAGCCAGATGGTATTTGTGTAACATGAAGAAAGACTGCAATGTGCCTCTCATGACTGGCTGGAGTTCGTCTCTGACCCCCTGAGGGTTGTGAGATTGGTAGAAACACACCTGTGCGGGTTTTCTCATCAGCTCATGGCCAATCAGACCTCTCTCCATATGTGAGATCTCACATATGTTCACCAGGCTCCGAAGGTGCCCTCTCTCTGAAATAATTGCTTTCTTTCACTTTTTCACCCTTCACTCTCTCTCCCTCTCTCTTTGTCTCAAGGACAAGGCAATCATGTGATAAAACTGCTCATCGAGGTACGCCTTTGACTCCATTGGTTGTCTAACAAAAACCTCCATCACAGAAGCCCAGCACCTGGTACCCCTCTCCACTCCTACAAGTCTCTCCATATGCTCTGCTATCCACAAACACAAAGTATTGTGTGCCAAAGTGTTTATTGTCTTTCTAAGGGCAGAACTCATCATGCCTGCAAAATCACAATTAAAGCCATCTGTGCTAAGCCGCGGATCCAAAGAACAACACTGAAGGTCAAACACAAACATGTGCGGTTATTCAACAGAGAAGATCATTTGAAAATCAGTGCCCTGCTACAGCAATGAAACACATGAGTGACCAAAGTTTGGATCACAGAAAGAGGCATGCTAAAATGCTAACAATCTCAAATGATGTAGTGACTTTTAAAATGACAATGGTGGAAATGACACCATGCATTAACACCTTTCTATTGTAAGTTATATATATATATATATGTCTGTGTGTGTGTGTGTGTGCGTGTGTGTGTGAAAAACTCTATAACTATGTTATGAGCAATAGTAGAAATGATGTTTGCCTTATCCAGCTTCACAGTACAGCCTAATTACAAAGCTGCTATTCTACGGACATCAGATCTTTATACCAAGAGCTGCCCTTCCTAACAAGTGCTGCAGTATCTGTATGAAAGCCCCTGACATGACAAGCCCCTGACAGCTCAGATCCAACAGATCACAGGGTTTGACGTCCCTCCCGCCTAGCTACATTGAGCCGAGACGATCTCCCCGAGCCGATCAACCTCAGCGTAATCAACAAACAAACAAGAAATTATTCATATATTCTCCCAACACCCAAACCTGCAGGAAGATGTGCATCACCTCCACCAACTCCATCAGCAACAGCACCTCTGCATGCTGCTGACGTGAACCTCAAACTAATGAGCTGAGAAAATCTGCTAAAACACATTAACATTTTACAAAATGAGCATGGGGGGAAAATGAACAGGCTGCTTTAAACACAATGAGTCATATTGAAGCAAGCTGTGCATTGAAAAGGTAATCAATGCCTCCCAAAAGTCCCAGTTCCTTTTTGAGTCCCAGCGGTTGCTCATTTGATATGTTAATAAGCTCCAGATGCAATAATTGCAGGGTTAATTAAATGTTACATTCAAGGGCTCGCAGTGAAGGGTTTCCTGATTACCGTGTAAGAATAGTAGAGACCAGGGTTGCTGAGAAGGAAAGGGAGAGGAAGGTAATAGAAGAGACAGAGAGTGTAAGAAAAGACGAAAGAGGGATTAAGTGGGACAGTGATGCTCATCTGGAGGTGCACATCTGTACGCCTGGGCCCCGCTGAAGCCCACCCATGAGTCAGGGGTGAGAGTATTTGCAAAAGTGTGGGTTCTTATGGCCTATACTTGGAAACACGGCAGACGGAAGCCGACCACATGTGAGTCCTCGGGGATCGTTCACACAGGATTGATGGGGAAGATTCTACAGTTCGCTCTCATCAGTCCGACCCATCTGTTCTCTTAGTCCGCATTTCCTCTACAGTAATCGTCATGACAATCATTCTAGTGAAGAAATGGATGACATAAATAGGATGAATTTGAATATTTAGCAACTGGCCGTGAATTTGCCATTTGCTTTATTTCTTAAAGGAGAAGTGTTTCATTTCTGTTTTATTTTCACACCGAACGGATGGCAAAAAATTTGCTTAACTTTATGTGAATGCCTATAATTTATCTTATAATATTCTTTTTCCAGTATATTGGAGTTCTGTCAAATCAGCGGCGAATCCGCCGGTCACACAAAACACCTACCTTTTCCGGTTTGACTAATTTGTCGTTTTGTTTTCTGACTTGTCGTTTTGTTTTCTTGTTTGTCTTTGTGGTTTACGACTTGCTATTTTGTTTCCGGAATTGCTGTTGTGTTTTATGGTTTGCTGTTTTGTTTTTAGATTTGATATTGCGTTTTCTAATTTGTCATTTTGATTCTGGATTTGTTATTTGGTTTTCAGATTTATTATTTTGTGTTGAGATTTGTTGTTGTGTTTTGCACTTCTCGGCCACCGTATATAACAGACGTTGTGAATTACTGCAGAAAACAATTTCAGTTTTACATTTGTTAACAGGTGCAAAACACCACACTGACTGTTTCACATCTACAGTGGAAATTCATGCCGCAGAATACTGCCCCACAAGTAAAATTCAGTTAGCGCTCTTTTGTCTTTATAAATTGGAGGTGCAAGACTATTTTCCAATGGTAATTGAGAGTATTCCACAGATGTTGCCGATAAACCTTAACTTGTACAGTATTTAACCCGGAACGCTCCTTTAAACACTAAACAGACGCAGATGAAATCACTTCTAAAGCCTTTCTACGGAAGATAAAGTTGCTGTAAACCCAATTAAAAGCCTTCAGCCATTAATAATGTTTAGATGCAGAAAAGCCAATGGCGTTTTAGCGAGGATGATTTACACGCTAAGCATTTTTAGGGGCGCAAAGGTGAAACGTAAGTACTCTGTGTGTGTCTGACAGAGAGAGGGAAGGTGAGATGAAGGAGAGATAAAGACTGAGGGAGAGGTTGCGTGACGACAGGGGCACTGGCAGTGGTTAAGCTCCGTTTGACTCTTGTGTTGCTCAGTCTGCGCGAGCGGCGGGGGCCCGCACTGTTAAACAGCTGCAGATTAATTACATGTGAAGTGTACCAAAACAAGCCTCTTCACAACTCCAGCATCAGAGATGAGACGTTTGGCTTCTGCCGCTCTCTTTTTTTCTCTTTTGCTGTTTTCCTTCAAAGTTTGGCTTCCTTTGCTATACTTGCCACGTTCGGTTGAGCATAGAGTGATGATGTCACTGAGTGTGCGAGAAAGAAAGTTTGTTTCTGGCTTGTCGTTTTAGAAATGATGAACATTGCCTGACTTTCATACAACAACAAGAGTAGCTGTGGAACGTGTGGAAAGACGATAAAAAATGGGAAATTTTGAGTTATGAACTCAAATATTACACATTCATCCAAAAGCAGCGGACTCGCCCACTCATTCATTAGATCATAAATACCACATACACCAGTTAAAAAGTTAAAAGAAGTCTCTTATGTCTTAGAAGTCTTCATTTCATTACAAAAATTAGAAATCTCAATGGTAGTGTAGTACAATATATGATAAAAAGGAGAAAAAAGAGGGGGCACATACTAAGATGCACAACTTTCTGGGGAGAGCACTCATTTGATGTCTCTCTTGATCACTCTTTTGTCTTCTGTCTGGTAGTGGTATGTGTCACAGGTTTTACTGGTTGGGAGTGTACAGTGAGTGCAGTCAGGTTCCCACTGTGTACCGAGTCAATGGGAAGCAGCTGCCTGCCTAGCCATGCAGGAAAGCGGTGCTAAACAAGCACTTTGTTCCTTTCTAGAGTCCCACACACACAAACATCTACCTCAAATAACCTGGAACATGAGATGTGCATTTGCGTGTGTTTGTATGTGTTTTGTGAGTGAGAGCGAGAGAGCATATGCATAACAGATGGGAGAGAGAAGGTGAATGTGTTTAAATGTGTCCCTGTTCGTTTCTCCCATCGCTTACTGTACCCGTCTGTCTATGTCTTTTTCTCTATGATCTGTGCTCGGAGGCAGACAGGCCTCTAAGCAGATCACACACTGCCTCTTGGCTCTATTTGATCAAACCGATTCTGAAAAAAAGCTTTAGGTTAAAGCTCACCTGCTCTCTCTGTTAACATAAAATGACCCTTGATATTTCATGAAAACATACAGACTAGAAACAGGGGCACTAATGGAAGTCCTAGTGTGACAATAAAAATGAAATGTAATTATGCATATATACACACACACAAAAAATATATATATATATCAAAAAAATAAAATTACACTACAGGGGTCATGGAGGAAAATAAATAAACAAAAACAAACAAACAAACAAAAATATCTATAAATTTATACACACACACACACATATATTACGTGTATATATATATATATATATATATTACATATTATATATATTTATATATATAAATATATATATTTACTGTATTAGTGCTACCAAATGATTAATTAATATATAATACACTGTGCATATTTATTATGTATAAAGAAATACAAACGCATGCATATATATATACATAATAAAAATATGTTGTTTATAAATTAAATATTTTTATTTCTAATAAAATAAAATTTTTAAAATTAAAATATAAATGTAGAAACATACTTTTTTAAACATACTGTATGTGTATTTTTGTGTATTTATATAGCTAATAAATATACAAAGTACATGTACATATATAATGGAAAAAAATATTTTGAATGTGTACTAATATATATTATATGTATATAATACGATATTTCTAAAATGTAAACATTTTTATATATTTTTTAAAATTCATGTTTCTTAAAAAAAAACCATGGCATTCAAAGCCTTCTTTCCTTAAAAATCTATGGAGGTGAGTGACTTCTGAATTTAGCAAATACTATGTGCCCCAAAAACTACCCTTAAAAGTATGGTTAAGTGAACATGTTTGAACTTAACATAGTAACAATTTCTTGTTGAAAGTAAAGGAAGTCAAAGCCCGGCCCCCCCAAAAATCTGGCAGGTCCTGTCACTGACAGTGTGCATTATATGCAGAGGTTCTGCAGTCTACAGTGTCTCTCTCTGACCACCCTGCTTTTCCCTGAACTCAATCAGCCAAACCTCATTGTTAAAAATAGTCGATGTGCCCGCAGGCTCCTGAGCTACAGGAGGAGGCTAATGGAGAACGCTTCATGCTAACTACAATAGGAGCACACCCTGCTATCCACATCACGAAACTTAGCATTACTTATGTTAAAAATGATTGAACAATTAGCTGTTATCACACTGCCCAAATTCAGTTTAAAAATGGGCATGATAGTAATAGCCATCGCACTTAGCTTAGCATATAACTGTCTCTGGGGCATGATGGGCTAAGCACCTTATTTCTGATGAGTGTTTAATCCACCTCAAGCCCTCAAAGAAGTGCTCCCAGCTGACAAGTTGACGCTACAGTAATCCACTTACACCTGCACAAACCCGCAGTGCAGGAGATGACCACTGGAGCAGTGTAGGGCACTAAAGAGCTGAGGCTAAATCAGACGATCCAATTCTTTTTTTACATTTTATTCCCAAAACCAAAAGAGCAACATTTGAATAAGTTGAAAAAGATAAAAGAGGAAGATATACGCAGACTAGATTAGAATCTGTCACCCTATGAACCAACTCTATTGAACTATAGTGCATATGATATGAGCAGTCTTTCCTTAACTCTGATCCTGGAGTACTGCAAAGACGAGATGAATCAGGTATATTTGATTAGGAAGAGGCAAAATGTGCAGTGCTGAAGCTAATTCAGGACCACGGTTGGGAAACACTGGCAAGTGTATCGCCCCCTACAGTAAGGTCAGGGGAAAGCAGGTACTGCTAGTGAGTTAGCTTCATGTGCTTTTTTTTAAATAATAAACTTCTTCCTTTAACCTGAAAACAAAGACACACACGCTTTATTATCTTTTATATATCAGTAGCTATACACATTCTGAAATGAACAAGTTTAGGGGCAGTATTGTTGCTGTTTGTTTTTGAAAGAAAGAAATTAATAGATTTATTCAGCAAGGATAAATTTAATTAATCAAAAGTAAGGGGTTTGACATAGTCACCAAAAAATTTGATTTCAAAAAAATGCTGTTCTTTTGAACTCTTAAATTGTAATAATAATTCACATTATTACTGTTTTTACTCAAACACAGCATTTGTGAGCACAAGAGACTTATTTCACAAACATGTAAAAATCTTGACAGTCCTAAACTTTTGAGCAGGAGTGCAGCGAGTTCTTTCAGTGAAGGATTCATCTGACTTTATGAATGATTTATTAAAAGAACTGACTCATATGACTCCAGAACCCAAGTAAACTAGCAGCACTGTTTGTTTTTAAATGGAGCACACAAAGACAATAAGAATAAAAAAGTGTGTTTTCTTGGCAGTTTTGAACTTTATCTCATTACACTCAATTCAGACAGCAGGCTGACACAACATGAGCTAACGCATAATATTGCACTTCCATATCTAAGCTATAAGAGGAGCTGAGAGTGGAGGAAGGGGGGTGGGTTAAGGCTGGGGCCCTCATGAGGCTCCTGGGCCCTGGGGACCCTCCACACAGGCAGAGAGAGGCGGGTACCTCCTGCCCATGCTGCCACAGAGGGAGCCATCGGCACCTCAAGGGACCCCCAGAACTGAGAGGAACACCTGGACCTGCCATTAGTCACACAGACTGGGAGAGCAGACAGACGGTAAGCTGGAGATCTAGAGAGAAAGACATCACATACACACGTGCATATACTCCTACACACAAGAACTACACACGCAAACACATGCTTTGACATTAATGCACAAACAGTTGAGTAAACAGGAACTAGAACACGCAGAACCATGCATATAACGTCGACACGAAAAAAACCTGACAGACACACACACATACCCACATGAGTTAATGAAAAGGTGTCATGAATATTAAGAGGCATAAAAATACAGGGCAGCGGCTCTATAAAAAACACACTAAAACACACACGTTCATGCGCACAGATACACACACGCTGTGAGGCAGGGTGAAGGAGACACCTGGACGGCAATGTGGTGAATAAGGACAGGATAATTACTGTGGTATTAAACGGTGCACTCCCCAGGGTGACACCAGAGCACCCAGCCGGGGTTCAAGGACGCAGAGAGAGCTGCACCTCAGCACTGTCATTACAGCAGCACACACGGCCTCTCACTGCCTGTCTGCTGCTCAACCTCTCACACACTCCAATGTGACACATATAAACACAAACAGCTGCACCTCACCACTGTCATTACTTCTGACTGTCTCTCTCCATTCTCACACACACACAATTACTTACAACACATAGAAACTCAAACAGCTGTCCTTAAAGAGACAGTTCGCCCAAAAAGAAAACTCTGTCCTCGATTACTCGCCCTTGTGTCAGCCCCAAACCTGTATGAATTTTTTCCATGGAACAAAAATAGAGATTGATATTTAAACGGCTTTTTATTGTACAATTAATGGTGGCTCCAAAGAAGAAAAAAGTCATTATTTGAAGTCATTATAGAAAACCTTAGGTCTCAAGCAACATTCATACTGCTGCGTATTAAAAGCTGGTGTTAAGTAATGTTATGAAATGTGGGAACCAGTGGCATTTTGCACTTTTTTTAAACCTGGTGTGCCTCCTAAAGCTTGGCGTGAGGAACAGATTTTTTTCTACAATATGTATACATAATACTGGATGCTAATAAGAATATTACTATAGTAGAAACTTTCAAAATTGTATATTCATTATTCAATAAAAATCTTTCCCTCCATCATTGCTTACAAATATCATAAAACATATACTTTTTAATGAATAATGACTTTTAAGAACAGAACAATCTATCCAAAAGACAAAAACTATAATACAGCTTCACTTCACTATAATACTAATCACTTGAGTCTTAGTAACTGCTTTTATGGTACTTGGTCATTTTTGGACATCTTTCACTCCTAATTTGTGGTATGGCAAAAGACAGCTTGGATATCCTAACTAGCAGTATCTCTTTTTGCATTTCACAAAAGAAAGTCATACCACCAGTCTAGATAAATAATGACAGAACTGCATTTTTTGCTGAACTACTCCTTTAACCGCTACAATTAAGCTTCATACAGACAGACAGCAAGAAATGAGAAAAAACATCAATCAAAAGGCAAGAAGAACTGAAAATCTGAATAATCACACACACACACACAAACAAAATCTTTTAACAAGCAAACAGCAAAGTCACAACGGACCGCCTGTCTGGGATCTGTTAACAAAAGCTGATCGCTGGACCATACCCACACCAGCTCTGATAGCGCCTATCAGATTTGAGCGTTCATAAAATCTCACACCGGGCCTTTAACGTTGCCGGAGCGCTATGTGGCGTGGCAATTAGCCCAAAAGAATAGCCACACCAAACAGCAAATCAACCCAGCATTATGCTAACAATGCCATTACTTTACAAACAAACACAGCTCCCACTTCCATGCACGCGGGAGGCTATGGATCAACGCCCGGCGGGAAGCGCGCTAAACAACGGACAATGCGCGACCGCCAACAGGTGAGGACCGCTTATTCACTTTGGACTGTTTTCATCAGTGGATTATTATTTTTGTTAAACCTATGCACTCCCTGAGACTCTCCTACACACACGACGTTAAGAACGCACATTAAACTAAAACACACGTCGCCTGTATCTTATTTCTCCACTGTTCAAACGCAAAAAAGGATGCCAGGACAACCCAAAGAGTGGCCAGCCATTAGCTTTTTGAGTTTATTTTACTTTTAACACAGTGACAGAGGGGGCCAAAAAATGAGCACCATGCCTTTAATCAAGGTCACGAGGACGGACAAAACGCCAAAAAATTTGCAAACAGAAGAAAAAAAAAATCCATATCAAGTTCAATGTGGTTGTCAACAAAAAGGACCCAACTTTAAAACAAAATGGAGGGTGGGGAGAGAGAAAATTCTCTTTGTGTATTAAAGAGCGCAAACTGTCTCCATCAAAGGGGGCTCAGCCGGGGGAAAAGGAGTGGCAGAGAAAAGAAAGAGAGGACGAGACAAAGGTACAGCGAGTGGGAAAAAAAATCTGCCCGACATGAAACAGATCAAAGGCTGCGGTCGGGAGAAAGGGAAGCCAGGGGGTCCAGTAATTACGGCCTACATCCGCTAAAGCGTGGGGAGAGGGAAAGAGAGGATGGAGGCAATGTGAAAACTTCTCCAATCCATTGGCTCCTGGGGTTGCCTTTGCGCTAGTCCTTCACACACACACTCTAACCCCTACCAGGACGCACAGACGCTGCCAGATCCCGTTCTGGCCCTCCCCCTCGGTCCCTGCAAGGCCTTGGCCCATGAGGGGAGCCCCCCTGCTAGCCCACGGGAGGGATGGCTGTCCACTGTGACTGGACCAGTTGAAAAAATAAAAAAATAAAAACTTTTTGTTGGGAACTTCTAGCATCGCCCCAGGGGCTGCTCTCTGGGAAGGAGAAGCAAGCTGACCTCCAGACAGACTTGCATTCAAACATACAATGCGTATAGACATTCACCCATATGTAAAATGCATGAAATGCACATACATGCATGAATACAAATGCCTGCTCCTATATGAATAAAAAAGTCCTCTCATACACACACAATGAGGCACACAGTGTGGTAGAGCGCAGCGTGACGGGTGCAGTAGATCAATGGCGACCACAAGCTGCTTGGACTCCACGGCAGAAAAAAGGATTGCAGTGGGACTAACAGTAAAAGTGCAGCCCCATCCTGACATCAAATGTGGCCCCACCACCACTTTTTAATAACGCGGGAGAACAAAAACATTAAAATGGCTTCAACAATGATCCGGCTTTCATGTATGCCCTCCCTCCTTCTTCCTACTCTATCCTATGGAAGAACTTCAGGGTCGTTGTTGCCTTCATCATTGGGATGCTATCAAACTCAACCACTGTAGAGGTGTGGGTTTAATCATTAAAATCACTAACAACTACGTTTAATGCAAATGTGATGAGGAAAAAGTCTCTGCTGAGATGCTAGGATGGTATATGCAAGGAAAGGAAAAGAAAAATAGGCCTGTATGTCTGCATAAGGACTTACCTATCTACGCAATCTGTTTCTTACCTCTCTTTTATGCTTTCTCTTCACCACGCAAAAGCACAAAGCCAATATGGAAAGGGGTGTGTTTCCTGCTGCACAAGCTCGCACACATGCCCCAAAATTAAATTAATATGAAAAAAAAAAAAATTAAATTAAATCAAACCCCCAAGTGTTTTATTACTTACTTGTGTTTCCAGCCATTAAGAGACTGCATTACTAAAATATGAATAATTAAGGACATATGGGTATTATTACGTCGGAACAGAAAAAAACAATCACTCATACCTTATTTCATTTGGAGGAAATATTGTTATCTCTGGAAAGTGTCTGACAAGGGCCTCTGATGTATCTGAGCTGTGAAATGACTCTCGTTGAGATACAAGAGTTCGGTCTATATCAGGCAACAAGTCACGCTGTCCTCGCTAAACTGTCTCTTCACTTCATGACTCTGCTGCTGCAGAGTACATTTTCCAACTCTCCAAAGTTCTGAAATATCACATTGAGGATTTTTCATTGATTGCGGATTGTGGCCAAAATTAGATTTAAGACTTGGCTCTGGCTTTCGGTGCAAATAGTGGAACAACTTCTTGTCTATGCGCGATTGGATCTCTATAGTGTCCTGCCAAGCTTCTCTGACATGCACATATCGCATTTTTGAGGCTCAGGGGTAATGATGCTGCCTTGTTTACATCAAGAAGTTTATCCGTTCTGACCTAAACCGGTGGTGGAAACTCTCCATCGCAACCTAATCACAACAAAATCACCACTGATTCCTCTGCTTTTCCACGAGAAACTAGGCTTGCTTTCTGCTCTGAGGGTTTCGGTTACTGATGGTCCAGGATTTGGAAAGCAGACTTGTTTTGTCTTTTAACTCGATTGGTTTCTTAAAGGGACAGTCACAAAACCAAAAGCCACATTAAACTAAACCCAAAAAGTCTCACAAACAAAATAATAGTGGGGAAAACAAGGGATGGTTTGTGTGACAAAACTTAATAATTTTTGTTGTTTTTTGAGGGGTCTTTCATGTTGTTTTTTTAACTTTCAAACACAGCAGAACTTACCAGCAGATAATGTAAAAACCCTATCCAAGCAATCTGAGGTTACAACTAAAAATATGACTCTTCGCAATGTTAAAATATATATACTGCACCTGGAGTGTACATATATTACATATTTTGACCAATATAATAAGCATATTTGACCATATTTAAATGTTTGTTTTATAAAAAAACTATGCATACACACACACACACACACACACACACACACACACACATGTCTGGTTTGCCATCTTCGTGGGGACTCTCCATAGGCG
>JAUCNO010000318.1:7543523-7553894 GCA_032353835.1 Enteromius viviparus | reverse complement strand
GGTCAAAATTTACTAGTATTCCTATCTTTGTGGGGACAATTGGTCCCCACGGGGATATAAAAACCTGTCCACATATATATACACACACACACACACACGTTGGTTTTTGTGATTTATGGGGACTCTCCATAGGCGTAACTACAGGCATTTTTAGATTTTCAAAGAAGCAACATTAAGTATGCTTTATAAACCTTTTGAATTACGGGGACACTGAAAATGTCCTCAAAAATCACCTTCATACTGTAATACCTATGTCATACCCATGTGATTATACAAATTTGTGTCCTCATAAACCACATAAACACACACAAACACACACGATCAATGCAGAAAATGTGAAATAAAGAGTCTAGGTCTGCCTACATTCTGCAAAAGACTTCATAAATTAAAAAATAACATAAAAATAAAATTATAAATATCAAATCCCATCATTTTCTACCACGCCAGGATGCCGTGTTTACCAGCTGGACACATGATGCCATAACACTGTGTTTGTCACAATCCCAAACCAACACACACAACTCATTTCATCTCTCCTCAACTTTTCCAGAATGCTTGTGGATTATTACTCGTCTCCGATCCATACCGACCCGTTATCAGCCCCTCACCAGTCAACCCAAAGCCCCCCACAGCTGTCAGAGCCTCCCAGCACTCCCTCTCTCGCTCCCTCTCCTCCAAACCCCTACATCATTTTATCTAGCCGTTCACAGGCCGCACGCTTTGGCAGCAGACTGGGGGGTAACCCATCTCTCCCTTTCCCTCTCTTTCTCTCCGTCTCCCCACCCAGCAGTGGCGGCAGCGGCGGCAACAGCAGTCCCGTCCTGCCCTAGGAACAGAGCGTGGAAACAGGCCCGCATTGCTGTGCTGTGTCCTGGGGGAGTTCATTACTTGAGCAGGGCGCTCCCACCAGCCAGCCAGAGAGCAGGTCCGCCACGGCCCTACTGCGCTCCACTGGAGCTGCTCTCATTAAACGGAGTGGGAAAAAAAAAGAAAGAATAAAAGAAAATGGAAGAAAGAAAGAAGGGAAAGGCGGCGATGGCGAGACACTAAGGCTAATAACTTGACAAGTTTTGTTTTTTCTCATATGGTTGTGCGTGTTGGATTTATCCTCTTTTCCAAGGTGGAGTTTGTGTCTGTGATGCCACCCACCCCCAAGTCTGGTTACTTATTCAGCAGTGAGTTTCCTATCCTCCCCAGAAATGAGAAACAGGTTTAAATATTTTACAAAGGCAGGGTGGATCGCATAGGATCTGAGCTCGGAGGAACAGCAAAAGGATTCTCCACATCTTTAACCCCAATAGAGGACCGTCTCCTTTGAACACTCAACCCCCATACAGCATTTCCCTTCCTCTGTTTCTCCTGGGATGCTCCACTGTCACTGGCCCCAACAAAACAATACGCACCTACCGCACTAATTCTGCTGAAAGAAGGACTAAAAAAAACAATGTATATGCCCTCCTTCGTCCGATATTACGCTCTAAATCTAGACATGTCCTGTTCTTTCTCCTGCTATCCATCCATCTCTCACTCCCTTGCGGTTTCGGAGGCCCCCCCCTTGCGACCCTGCCAAGATGCGAAGGATTCCAATCAGGCACTTAGCTGGATGGCTATTTCCAGGGACAAAGGACATGGAGAGGAGCAGGACTGGAGGGGAGGGGGAAAACGAGGGGGAACAAAGACTGCTCTCGGCACCCAGGGGAGCAACCAGCCACTGACGTCACCGTGTATGAGTGCGTGTATGTGCGAGAGAGATAGAGGGAGGGCGTAATGGGTGTTTGAGAGCCTGCCTGAGGCTGGCAGAGGTCCCCGAGGGGGGCTGTCCTCATGGGGAGATTGGAAAAGAGGTTCTCTATCATTTGCGGACACTTTCACAGAGTGAGGGTCGTGTGCAAAATATTAGCTGTGAATTCTCGTAACTACGGAAATGAGTATGTGAGATGTAAGATGCGTTTAAGAGCATTTGAAGCTTCTGAGGGTCTTAGGAGGCATAACATAGACATCAAAGTAGGACGGCATTTTATCTTACTACAAAACACACCGTGATTGGCCGTTATGTCTTAAAACATAAGAGATTGGACACTTACACAGATACAAGTTCTGGTCCAAAACCTAGTGGGCTCATTATTTTTTCAACTTATTACAGGTGAGAAACAAACTGTCATCAATAAGTTGTGAACGGTGACTATAACATTGAATTTGTGTGAATAGTGTGTACTAATTATGAACAACAACAATGAAAACAACAAGAACACTTAAAATTACAGACAGGCTCCAAATGATTGCAATGAAAATCACTGGATGAATGATTTCCTAATTTATAGGTAGAAACAATCCAGGAGGAACAAATCAAAAGAAAACATAATATACATATTTGTAATAAATATATATTTTTAAAATATATACAAAAATACAAATTATTTATATATATATATATATATATATATATATATATATATATAAGATGAATATATAAAATTATTACATTTTCCGCTTTCAAAAATCTGTGTGCATATAAGTATTTTTGATGATTTTATTCCCCAAACCATTTAAGCATAAACCCTGGACACAGCTGATTTTGTTATTTAACTTAAATATTCAGTAACGTCTAACTAAAAGATCAGACTTCATGGATATATTTGTAGTTTAGAGTAATTAGAATGAGCAATCAACGTTAAATAAAGGTTATGGTAAGGGTTTAGAGTAGAGTTAAGGGTCAATACTTGTTTGAGTGTTGTGTCAAGGCAATCAGCATGATGTCATTAGCTTAGCATCAAATTCTGTAAGCGTCAACTGTGCTTTACTTTAACAGCTCTATT
This sequence comes from Enteromius viviparus, assembly GCA_032353835.1. Classification (NCBI taxonomy): domain Eukaryota; kingdom Metazoa; phylum Chordata; class Actinopteri; order Cypriniformes; family Cyprinidae; genus Enteromius; species Enteromius viviparus. The sequence goes on along the minus strand of JAUCNO010000318.1, from coordinate 7,551,078 downwards.
TGTAAGTCGAGCATTCCAAATCTGTCACTTTCAGGGTCCTTCTTTTTTCCCCCCAATGCCTACGTAGACGTACTAGGTCCAGGAACAGTCTTCCATCGCACATAAATTTAAAAGTAACAAAACATGACAAATGGAAAAGCACTTATGGGCGTGTATGGCCCATCTCTACTAGCATGCACATGTCTATGTGCTGAATCAGTAAGTGTGTATCAATAAGGGCGAGTGTGTGAGCGTGTGCGCTGGCGGCCGCGGTTAATGGACTCTGTTCTGTCTGCAGAGGGGGAAAGGCTGGGGCTCTTTGAAAAGAGTGTGGATTCAGACAGCCTTGCCCATTTCTCTCCGTGCGCACGTCCCAGGGGCACTGCTTTTCCTGACATTTCACTTGACAAAGGCGAGCCACACCTGAGCGCAGGGTTAAAACTATTATAACAGCTCTCCCCCTGGCACACTGCCCTTTGGCTCCACTGCACCAAGTGTGTGTATGTATGTGAGTGTGCAATTTGGGCCCCTTGAGTGTGAGAATGTGAAAGAGTAAGTCGGTTTAGGTGTGTGCGTGTACCCAAGGTTTGCAGCTCCGGGGTGTGTTGACATACGATGCCACCTGACTGCATCTTGGTACTGTATGGTAACAATACCGGCAACGGCGCATCTTGAGGGCCGGACCTGCAGGGGCCCGCTCCACGCCCACACTCGGCCCACGCTAAGCTGGCTATAGGGAGCCAGTGAGGAGTGGAGGAGCACAGCTAGTAGCCACAAACCATAATGGAGAAGCCAGAGATTGAGAGAGCGAGGGAGTTGGGGGCAAATGGGCCGAACTCAACAGGAGGTGGGGAGTGAGTGAAAAGAAAATGAGAAAGGGAGAAAGGACACTGCAGGAGAGCTGGAGAGAGGGAGACGGGGAGAAAGAGTGCAGTTTGGGTTATCCACTACAGGGTGAGAGACGGAAGAAGAAGGAGGGGGCAAAATCGGACTGAATCGGAAAGAACAAGCTGTTCCTCATTACCGCGACTCCCTGTGAAGAACCTGGTGATGGCTCTATTCTCCAACGCCCGGGGTCACCGAGGTCACACCCGCCAACCGTAGGTCACATTCTTGGACAAAACCCTAACTTAGATGCAAAGCGATCGAAGGAAGACCGGAACACTTGACCTCCTTCGCCTACAGAGCCTCTGACAAAGTCTTGGTACCTGTGGAAAACCAACAAAGGGCGGCCATCTTAGAATGGACTTACGCCCCTTGAATCGTTCAAAGGGAGCGGAGATGGCCTCGACTGACTTTGGGGCTCAAAGTTGAGCAGTCAACATATCCAGGAAAGAGAAGTTTAACTCAATCTGCAGAAAATTCATTTTCGAACTAGTGCACTTCTTGAGGCGAACAGAGATCTTTATGTATGAATGAGTCATATTTATGCATTAGTATTAGCCGAAAAAATGAGAGACGATTTGAACCTAAAAACAAAGAGGACGCGTGGCCAGAGCTTGTGCAAATAAGCACGATGTGAGTTATGCGAATTGGTGTGGATGAGCCAAAAGAAATAGATTTGTAATTGTGTACTTTGATTATCTGTACATTTATTTGTCCGTACACACCCTTCGTATAGCCAATGAATACAAATGAGTGCGTTTGGTGGCAGGAATATTAACTCTCTCTCTCTCTCTCTCTCCACGAGCGGGAAAAAAACGTGTGTGGATATTCCAACAGATTTTGGCTTCTTCCTGGGCACACGCAGACAGACCAAATATTTACTCTCCCCTCTTCCGCCCGCCTGCTCGACACAGCAGCCGAGAGAGAGAGAGAGCGAGCGAGGGAGAGGGATAGAAAGATAGAGAGAGAGTTACATTTTTAATCGGCTGATTTTTTCCCTCCGAGAAGGCAAGCTGAATACAAGTACGCTGCCGCCAACACACACACGCTCCTTTTTTGTGTCCTTTGGCAAATTCTTTTATTTCGCTCTTGCGTGGAGCAGGAAAGAAAAAAAATGGAGAGAGGAGAGGATGGAAGGAAAAGGAAGAGAAGAGAAGAGAGAACGTCCCCACAGAGTTTTTCTCCCTTCCTGGTGCGAGCGCAGGCCCCCACAGAGTCCCTGTGTAATTTCCAGTCCCTCAGAATTCAGGTATTAATAAAGGCCCCATGGGGAACTGCACACAATATAACCCTACATTTTCAGGCATTATGAAAGGACGCCCCCAGGGGTCTTTGGCTCAAATTTCTGAAATGCAGGCATTGTAAAAAAGGCACCCCAGGGGAGTCCCCCCGCAATAGAAATCTGCTGAATTCAAAGCATTTTCGGAGTCCTGGTGGGAGCCATTACTCCCTCTGGAAGCGCTTTTTTCCTTTTTTTTCCCCTCTCTCTCTCTCTCTCTCTCTCTTTTTTTTTTTTTTTTTTTACAAAACATGTGTTGCTGACATGTTGACAGATTGCTCAGTGAAGTGTTTAGGTGCATGCACAAACCGAGTCTCTACAGAGACAGAGCACTGCTCTCTCTGCCAGAGAGCCTCTCAACTCTCCCAAAACTGGTGCCATCCATATTTTATAAGAGGGGGAAGAGGAAAATCTAGGGCTAGGAGAGCGAGCGAGGGGGGAAAAACATGAGATAAGTAGAGTCACGTATGGAAGGAGGTGGAGAGGAAACGAAAAAGAGACGCTGAAAGACAGCGACGGGGAAAGAGAAAAAGGAGAGAGAAAAGAACTTCATCGTGAAAAATGAACCCTGTGATGAAAAATGACTTCCAGTGTGCTTTGAAACAACCCTCCTTCGTCTCACCCCCTCCCTTTCTCTCTCTCCCTGCATGCTGTGCCCCCTCCCCTCCCCTCAATCTCTCTCTCTTATGGAGGCAGGGCTCTTGCTCTCCCTGGAAAACCTGAGTTTACAACCAGCTGTGACTGCATTTGTATCTGTGCCAAAGGCTTAGTGGAGGAATCTTCAGGCCACCCTCTGGCTCTGAGAGAGAGAGAGACAGAGAGCGAGGGAATGGAGGGGGTAAGGGAGGACCAACACACAAAGCAGCTCTCACTTTGAGGGAACACGCGTAGTCTGATTTGTGCAAACACACAGAGACACGCATAAGCGCGTACACGCTCTCCTCTGATATAGGTGCCGCAAACGCACGCAAAGCAAATACAGCTCAAGACGCATGTGGCATGCTGACGATTACCAGAGACAACAATTTCAGCTCGCCTCGCGATTTGTAAAAAAACAAAAAAAAAGACACGCTTCCAGTGGAGATCTATGAGGTAATATGGGGTATGTAGCCATATGGAGGCTACACTTTTCCACAGAGGGATAGACAAACCTCTCTTCGGACTGCGTTTCTGCTGACTTGACAATTGAAGAATGATATATTACGTAAAACGCTGTTCACAAATAAACTTCACAAAGCTTTTGTTCATGAGCCATCTTTTCAAAAAAACACATCTGAACATCAAAAGTAATTAAATAAAACTAAATTTCTAGTGATTCCTATTTGATTCAGCAGGTTTTAGGGGCCAGTACACAGGCAATTTTTTCCAGCTTAACAAAGACATGCGGAACGGTTCCAGATTGGTCCCCTGTCAGTGGAAAGGGGGCACCAAACTTGCACTGTAAGCGTGTAAGAACACTTTTATTTATTTTCCCTAACCAAGTCAATTTTATTTTTCATGGTAAAAGTGCTTAATCAATAAATATTTTCTTTAACATAGATAGAGATGTCCAGCCACATTTATTTACAAAATAATTTAAGCTAATGGAAATAAAACTCATTTAGGCTACTAATATCCGGGTTTGTCCTTGTCCAGCTTTTTCTCAGCACAGCGAGATCAAGTTACAAACTACTCTCCTGTTTCTCTGTTGGATGAAGGGAAAATTATCTGCAACTTTAATAAGAGTCTTGGCCTCCCTGGATTCAGCTGCTGTCGTGATGACAGGCAGGAGCTGGGGGGTCTTTGGTTGGCCCGGACAGACATACAGATGGATGGATAGAAGGGTGGATAGGTGGAAAAGGGATATGTATTCATAGCGTGAAGTGCCCTGGGCGAGTGTGTGTTTAGTGGAAGAATGAAGGGGGTGACTGCTCTCTCAAGGGACTGAATCACCCCGAGGCCCCGTCACACCCCCCCATTACACTTCAACTGCCTGCCAGACACACAACTCCCCACCTAGCCTGCCAACAGAGGAGAGGGCACACCGCTGTGTGTGTGTGTGTGATTGAGTGTCTATAGAAGTAAATTAGTTGGTGTGCATAGAATGCTACTGTCTTGAAGAGAAAGAACAAATGGGATACTTTTACCATGAGAGAAACGCAAGAGACATTTCTGCAGATTTGCCACTGTCATCATTCACAAACTTTATTTAAATATTTATTGACTATACTAGTTTTATTAAAATATTAAAACATGCTATTTTCAAATTCAGTGCATAGAAACAAAATTGAGTTAATAATATTAATATTATATTAATATTAATATAATAATTACTAGTTTAATTAAAGAAACTTGCTAATACATTTAAATGCATAAAATTTCAATAATTTCAAATTTCAATAGATTATGTTTCAATAATTATTGAAAAATGTTATAAGTGCTATAAAAAATATTATATTTATATATAACAGTTCCGGCAAAAACTTTGTTACTTAAACCAACAAAGCAAAATGTTTGCAAGGTAAAAATATTGAAAATATTGAACTAATGCTAGAATAAATCTTGTGAATTTTATATATTATGATTTAGAATCAAAAAGCATGATGACAACTACATCTCATTGTCAGGCCTGTAACACATATGAGTGCAAGTTTGAAACCAGCTGGTGACATTTACTGACCCCATTCTCCTTTATTCTACCAATCATTTTCTGACTACACCTATAAATAAAAGTGGCAAAAAGGCCAAAAAAAAAAGAAGCCATTCGTCTTCCCACCCTCTCTTTGCTTCTCGGAACAGTGACAGAGAGAGTGTGAGCGGTGTAGAGTTATTTCTACTGACTGCAAACTCCCCCACCAACACTCTCTCTCTTTCTCTCTCTCTCTCTCTCTCTCTCTCTCTCTCTCTCTCTCAGTCTGTCTCTCTGGAGCGCTTGCCGTTCCCCTCAGTCTTCTGAAGGCGGGTTAATTAGCACTCGCCTCCTATTTGTATCTGACAGGTGGAGAGCCCGCCCCCCCAGCTGACTGACAGCTCTCTCGTTTACCCACACGGCTGCCTGCTTCACTCGAACCATTCTCTGGCTTACTCCCCAAAGTCTTTCAGTATTTCTCGTCCATTCTTCTACGGCAACACACAACCTCACATTTATTTTCTATACAGATCAAAATATGAACCGATGGTTGAAATGGGTCAAAGGATGTCATCCAATGAATTTTTATTTCAGGCTAGAAGAGCTCAGCTGCCATGCAGCAGTCACCTCTGTGTGTGCGCGTGTGTATTTGTGCCTTCTGCTCACTCCCTGTCCTGCCACATGAGTTTAGGAAGCTCGCAGGGTGGTCAACACTGCTATATACAACACATTGTGAAGGTGGACCAATAAAAAAAATGACGCATGTATCCAAAACCAGGCTGAGAGGACACCTGAAAGGGCCTACTGGTGCTGTGGACTAAACTGGGCCTCTTTCTTCGACTGAGCCAAGCCCAGGAGGCTGTAGGGCCTTCTGTTCCAGACTAGAGAGGGAGGGGTCAGCTGCACAGCGCCACAGGGGACATGAGGAAAGGGGGCGAGAGGGAGAAAGAGAGAGCGAGAGAGTGAGGTGAGTGTTGTTAACAGCCAGGGCCCAACCTTGGCCGGTTGCAGGGCAGTGGAGCGGAGCAGCGCAGTGAATGTTCTCCATTTGATCTGAGGTTTTTTCCAAGCGCTCCTCAGGGAGCCAGTGTTCCAGATTCCTCCTCCAGTAGAGCCTCCCCTCAGAATCAGCCCACAGTACGACACTCACGCACACACACACACACTCACGTTTCACCCACACACATTCACATACTTGTGCACACAAACACAAATCCACACTCATGACCCGATATATTCATACACAGACAAATATAAACATACACAAGACGATATAATGTCTTCCAACTGCCAGCAGAGTGCACACAAACAAGCTCGCTTACACTGCAATCCTGTAAACAGACATGATATTGGGACGCAGGGTCATTTACACTACCGCTCAAAAGTTGGGGTTGGTGAGATTGATAAGAAATCGAAAATACATTTTTAAGCAACAAATCCGCATATAATCATCACTTCAACTACTGTAATACAAAAACACTGGGGTCCAAAAATCCTGTAATTTAGCATTTTTATTAGATTATGAGCATAACTTAAGTGAAAAGTTTAAAATAATTATTTGAACTTGATTAATGTTGCTTTAATGACAGCAGAATTTGAACTGCATGAACTCCACAAGTAAAACTGATGAGGCACGAACATCTGACTGTCTGTCTGTGCAGAGTCACATGATCGTTGTCAGTGTCATCTGCCCATTTAAGAAATAGTAAAAAATCTTTAATCTTTTATTCACATCATGTTGCTTCGTTTACATTAAGTCAACCTATTTCTAGGCTTAACAAAAAGATTTCGAATCCCAGACTTCAATGTGACGTCAGCCTTTTGAGCCCCACTCTAAATATTAAGCTGAAAGAGAAAGAGAGCACAACAAGTTAAAGTGATATATAAGACAAAGTAGGAGGAGATGGAAACGCTAGGAGTTAAGTGTAATGGGGGAAGGCAGAGCCAAAGACATTTGGAGGGACTGAAAGGCAGACGTTCCTCGTCTCCAATATCGTCTCCTGTGGAACTCATATTAGCAGCGATCAATGGCAGCGAGGGAGGAGAAGAAAAAGAGAAGGATGGAGGGACAGGCAGAGAAAGACAATGAAGATAGAGACGGGCAGCGACTATATCAGAGGTTATATTATTGTTGAGAAGCTAAACAAGAGGACGGTGCACAAATACGAGACGGACACGCTCAAACACACATGCACGCACAAACACATGATGGGATTCCAGGTGTAATTCTATAGCCACGGTGTCTACTGTTAAGGGAATAGAAATTTCATTTCGTGGCATGGCGTGGCACGGCTGTGCTCGAGAATATTCCTGCTCTGACGGGCATGCGGTCATAATAATAACCGTAAATTGATAGAGTGGCTTTATGAGCCTTCTGCTGGTGTGCTGATATTGGCCAGGCTCTCCTTGGGGCCATGGGAACCATCCACTGCTCTCCACAACATGGCCTCCTTCACACACACATACACACACACACGCACGCACACACAAAATGGCGTGTGTTTGTCCCTTATCAGATGAAGTCACCAGCAGCACGCTACTCTCTCCCCCACTAGACCAGCTCCCAGGAGTGTGTCAAGAACTTGAAAGGGATTGCAAATTATTTTTTTATTTACTGCTCTTATTATTACAAATTAAAATAATAAACATTTCTATAATTTTAAATGCAATCATTAGTATTGTCACTAAAATTTTTTTTACACAACTAGTACAGTGCATATTAATTTATATATATATATATATATATATATATATATATATATATTATTATTATTATTAATGATTAATCATTATTAATCGTTTGA
>JAUCNO010000318.1:7517696-7541062 GCA_032353835.1 Enteromius viviparus | reverse complement strand
ATCGACCTTTGAAAGAGAAAGAAAGAAAGAAAGAAAGAAAGAAAGAAAGAAAGAAAGAAAGAAAGTAAAGCATTTGGTATTAACCAGTTCACTAAAATGAAACTTCATTTACAAAAACCAATTCACCTGAATCAATGAAACTTCCCATCGCTGTATTTGAGAGTTCTTTTAATTTAAAGAAAAAATAACACATTACTGAAATAAACCAACTGTTAAAAATAACCTAAAAGAGATCACTTTTCTCAGCCTCTCAGCATAAATCCCAACCCTAAGTGTGTCTAGTCTGAGTCAAAACTACATCAAAGCTCCCGTGAGCCACAAGACAGAAGTGTAAGAGAGGGGCCCGAGGCTCAGAGAGCCGCTTGAGCGCGAGCCACCCAGTTGCTCGTGGCACACAGTAAGAACCAGTGGAGAAATCTGCCACTGCAATCCTCCTTCCGCCATTGTGGCTCCATTTTCACACCTTATTATCACATTAAAGGCTCTACGCTGAAAGGACTACACACGAGACTGGAGGAAGAGGGAGGAGAGCGCAAGATTGAGTGAGAGGGAAAGAGAGAGAGACTGAGGAAAAGAGACAAGAAGATTGTGAGACAGAATGAGAGCAAAGAGAACCTGATAAGATTGATCCAAATTAAGACACAAAGGCACCCGTCACACCTGCCATTAACATGCGCTTTTGGTGGTCGGATCACAATCGGATAGCACTTGACCACTTTAAAAGCCATGTGATTGCATTGTGATTACCTAGACTACATATGGAGGTGGTCAGATACCATTCAGACCACACTCTGCCAAAGCGTCAATGCTAATATGCTTCGTTGTCATATAACACAGGTACTATATAATCAAATAATTATAATAATTCTTAATTATAGGATCCAATCAACTGCATGGATAGAAACAAATCCCCCCACCTACATATATAGATATACACAGAGAAAACATAAAAGTCAAATGATCAGGTCACCTGACTTTATAATCAATATCCCATAAATGATTCCACTAGACTACACTTAGAATCTCTTGTTTCAATCACTAAATGCACACTCATGTCAATCCATGCCATCTACGCGAGAGAGCTATAAAATCTGTTTTTCAGTTTTATTGCCTAATACGCTATGGCAATGTATTTAAACGCAATAGCACACAACAGAAATGACTGAATTACCATCAATATTTTCAAATCTGTTGAATTGATAAAACGTGTTTGGTTAATGCAACTTCTGATGCAATAGGCGACCAGTTTTCCATTTGCACGTGTAAGCATGATCGGCTCCAATACACTGAAATGGAAAAGAATATGAAACGTGTTACTGAATAAAAGAAATCAAATAGGCGGGAAAAAAACAACATCGGCAACAAGGGAAACCGAGGAGCTGAGAAAAAGAGCAGGGAAAAGAGGAAACGTGAGGGCAGAGGGAGCGGGGAAAAGGAGGGAGGAAGTGGGGGCCGGAGAGAGGGAGGGCTGCTCACCGGCTCCCCCGGGCTTAACATCCTGTCTAATCATCCTGGACTTGTGCAATCAGAGAGAAGCAGGAGGTGGCCATTCCTGTGCTCCACACATTCTGATCAGCTCTAATTTGGCCAGGCCTGGCGCTGCATTACGCCGCGCCGCAGCAGCCCACGCTAATGGGGCCTGCGGATCGGAGCCCAGCCAGAGGAGAGCCTGGGCCTCGCTTTGGGCCCCGGTCCAGTCCGGACTGCAGGTGGAGATGGGTGAAGGGGGGGTGGGCTCGGTATCTGGAGGGGCATTTGGATAAGGAAGCGTTGAGGTGCTCTAGTTTATTTCGCCCCCACTAGAGCAGAGGGTAGAGAGGTGGGGGTGAAGGTGGGGGCGTCGTGGTGGTTTGGAGGGTGGTGCGGGCTGGGCTAGGGGGTAGGAGGGGTATGGCCATCTGTCCAGTGGTGAGAACACCGTCTGGACAGGGAGGAGAACGGCCCCTAACTGACACTACACTGATAGAGCCCTGAGCAGCGGTTACACACATACACACACCCACAAACACACAAAAGGTGCATTAACTACACTATTTCATCCATGAGAGCTTCTAATCTCAGGGAAAATGGATGGTGGCAGTAACCCTCGAACACTCCCTGACTCTCCTCACTCAATCACACACACTCGCACACACACCCTGATTCCCCCAGGTACCCTCATGCCAGAGGTACAGGCACTGCCAACCAAGGCACATGCCAGCACAACCTGCTACCATGGCAACGAGGGAGGAGCAGGAGGGGACCTTTCCCTACCTTTCTCCTCTCTCCATCCCTCCATCTCTCCGCTCGTAAGCGGGGCTTGCTGGCATACGCGGAAACGAGGATGGCCGGCGGAGCGCTCAACAGTGCTAACCTGCCTTTTAAACTCCTCCATCCTTCTTTTTCATTCTCTTTTTGCATCTTCCTTTCATTACCGCTTCTCTTCCCCCTCTTTTCCCGTAAGCGTATGCCCTCTCAGGAGGAAAGAGGGGAGGGGAGTCTCTAGAGGGGGCCCTCCAGAACACACTCCATTAGAGTGCAGGGCCACCGTCATTACTGGGCTCCATTTCTCTCTCTGCAGTGCAAGATTGATACACACGCATCACGCACCTCAGCTGCAGTCGTTCCACCTCCGACCGTGGCCTTGACAAACACACACACGAGCGCAAACGTGTGGTGGTGTGAAGAGAGGCTGATGGACATGGGGTGGGGCATGGGTCGAGGTGAGGTCCATGAACGTTTCGAGATTGGGGTTCACCCAAAGCGCTTTACTTTTCTATTTTGCCCATTTGATGGTTGAAATGTTTAAAGGGATGGGACACGCAAAAAATAACAGTTATTTACTCGCCCTTACCAATGTTTTTGCTGTATGGCTTTCTCTTGTGAGAAAAAGTGAAGACTGTTATCCATGCTGTTTTGCTTTTATTTACAATAAAAGGCGGACTTCAAAAAATAAAAGTACCCTAAATGTGGTAAACAGGTTTCGGGCAAGTCTAATAAACCCGTACAATCCCTTTTTGCACCAAGTAACAAAATATTAAGTGTTTTATATTGATATTCATCCTAAATCAGTGGATCTGTGAGTCTATTTCAATAACAAATATTTCAGATAATTGAATCGAATGGTTTTAACTTGAATGATCTATTGTAGGGATGCTCATTTCAGTTATTTCTGGCAACCGACAACCAACGCTCGTTCACAGATTATTAACGGTTAACTGACAACATTATTTTAAATTACAATTAATTAGAAAGCATAAGCGCCTTTGACCCGTTAAAAATAGTAATATTTGTTTTCTGCGGATTCATTGTACATGCGCAAAAAGTAGCAAACAGAAGACGAAGATTCACGTGATTATATCTATTTCATATCATACGCCTGCAGCACTTTTGCGGCCAGAGAAAAAAACATTATAAAGTACAACAGGCCTATACGAGAAATATATAGCTATTATACCTAAATAATAAATCAAGAAAACAAAAGAAAAGTTAGCAACAGTGACCCAATAAATATATCGAAGATATTTAACGGATATCATTAACTGACAGCAGTTTTGCGCGGAAAGCGGAGCAATTGAATCGCGCACAGAACACAAAGCTGACAAGAGCAGCTACGGCTAAAAACTGATGAGATCTAATAAAACTTACAGATGACACAAAGCTCATTTCTCCATCACTATAAGTTACCTAAAAACACACATAAAAACACATACAGTAACACCCGGTAAATGCGTGTTTGTGCAGCAGAGCGGCTCTCTTTAGCAGTGTATGGCGAGTCCTGCTCCGTTTACACAGCGCGTGCGCTCCGAGAATGCGGTTGTGAGTCCTGAATATTTCCAGGTGAGTTCCGTAACAGAACCCAGTGGTCACTCCCTGTATTAGGACTCAACAACTGTATTCTGCTGCTGTGTGAATGTGGCCAATAAAATGCGATTTTTTTTTTTGTCAACACAATTTTATATAGACTATTAGTAGGTAAAATACTGAAATAAATAAATAAATAAAATGACCTTTTAAAACCGTTTAACTGATTGTATTAATCGGTCAAAATTCATATCGGTCAGTTAACAGTTAAAATGAACATCCCTAATCCATTGTTTACATTTTAACCAGTTTTTCACAAAAAAGGGCTTGTATGAACTCAAAAAATGTAAATATAGCACATGAGTCACCATGGACCACTCTTTTACTACTATTGTGTGTTTTATTATACTTTTTGAAGCTTGAGAGCTTCAGTTCCAATTGAAGCTGGACTGAAAGAGTAAAAAGCACACATTTTTCATTTTGAGCTCCTGAGAAGAAAGCAAGCCATACATTTTAGCCACACTCTCTCTTTACCGCCCTCAAAGGCAAAACCTTGAAGTGACTTAAGGTCAAGGCAAACAGGCTAAGCGGAATCGTTCTGAATCAGCGCACTGTTTTTAAAGCTTCATGATATCTGGGCTGGTGAGATTACCATCTAAAAAGTCTAATGATTTTAAAGAAAGTCACCGGTTTATGCTCTCCGATATATTCTTAGCGCTCAAATAATTCTCTTCTGTGCTCCATGATCTGCTAACATATACTGTATCTCTAGCACGCGCCGCTCCTGACAGAAACCGTGCAGCTATTTTTGTTTCAATACTGTAATAGCTGTCAAGCTAGCAAGTCTGGTAAGTGAGCTGCTATCTGTGTTGTTAATGTAGTAGAAATGTGTTAGCGACATAATGTGGTGTTTAATATTTTTATAATGGTGTGCTTCAGGTGGGCTGTTGTGGTTCAAATGAGTATGGGGGGCAATTTTGTCCCTTCAGTGTCCTTTCGCAACACTGGAGTTAGAGGACAGAGGCACACACTGGCGTACCTCACAACAGGGCCTAGACTCCCTCTACTGTGAGAGGGCTAGGTGAGAAACAAGCCAAAGAGACACAACGCTTCTGTGTGTGCGTGTTTGGGGAGGTTAGTGAGTGGACAACGGTGTTGCGAACTTGATTGAAAGCTCGATTTATCAGAGTAGAAGTGATTACTGCAGTTTTTGAGAATAATGACCTTGGTATGTTGATGACAAAGACTTCACCAAACACACACACACACTCTTTTGAGACTTTGCTGTCCCAGGTGGCGAACACTTTCCACCCCAGCTTTGTTTGTGTATGTGAGAAAGAGTTTTATCAATACTTTATGTTAGGGTGCATGCTGCTGTCCTCTTTCATGTGCAAGAGCGATGTGTTAATGAGTGTTTGGGGGTCCTCAGCAGGGGATGTGCCCGGAGCCCACCTCACTCTCTCACAGCCAGCTGGAGCCCCTGTCCCTCACTCTGCGGGCTATTATCTCTAAGAGACAGCCTGTCCCAGCACCAAAAACTCACACATATTTAGCCACCATAAACCTACACAACTGATTCAAACAACATAAACGCACTACACAAGGGTATTATAAACGTACAACCAACACATACACACAAATTAAGTTGTCAGAGCTACAAATTGGACTTGGCTTGAGCCTAGCCTCATGTCTAGCTAGTCGGTATAGACCTTTTTCACATTTCCACGTTTCTCAGCAGCGGACGTCAAAGTTGGGTTAACTTTGAAAGCATACAGAAACTACTAACAGTAATAAGAATAAGAAAAAAATTCGCATTAGCATTACCTATTTTCTTTTTGTAAAGTATAGTGTTATAATGTACATACATTAAAAAAAATAAAAATCTAATTAAAGGATGTATGATACAGTTAAAATGCATCACAGTCTTGTAAAAAAGGTCAATTTCTTACTGTTTTTATGAATAAAAAGCATTTTTTTATATATATTTAATATTAATTCATGATTGATCACTATTACCTTACACATCAATATATTCAGACATGTAAAAAAACTGATTATAAATTAAAGAAAAAAAATAAACAAAACAACAAACAACACTTACTTTTTTTTTTCTTTTTAAGTATGTCTCAAGAATTGCAGCTGGCTGTAAAAAAATATATATATCTCCAATTCTAAGACATACTCATTTGAACATACGTAAAAAGATGCTTCAAAAAATTGTCTCAAAAATAGCTTCAGCATATGAAGAAATATTCATATTCATACATTGCGAAGTAATTCAATGGTGCTCAAGAGTTGCAGTCATTAAATGCAATCCCATGGGTCAGCATCCTTTCTAAAAATGGTAGATTGCATATTCTAATGGAAAAGACAAAATATTAATATTCATAAAACTTGGCCAACTTTTTAAACCACATGCATTTGCAACAATGGTCTGACTAAAACTCTGATTTGAGGAGTTATTCATTTTCATAATATATAAATGATTGTTTTTCCTTATGATATTGTATAATATTCATAGTTCTACTAATAGCTCTTTCTTACTTTATATTAAGTAACTTTATATTAAACAGGGTTGTGTTTGTTTTATATAAGGTTGAGCCTCAGGTCATGTGTGTGTGAGATAGTGGCGGTGGTTTGGGGGGGTGGGGGGGTTTGAGCTACCATCGCCAAGATCCCAAACCCACCCCATACCCCCCCCAACACACCCCACACCCCAAACACTTTCTCTCTCAGGAAAGACAAACAGCCATGTTTGTGTGGGGTAATTAGATGAGGAGAAGTGAATTAGCAGAATCCACAGAGCAGTCATGTTGCCGAGCACAGCCCCGCCTTACAGGGACCTGCTAATTACCCCTCGTTAGGTTGATATGTGTTTTTTTTTTTTCTTTTATAAGTGTGGTGCAGCTTCCATCATGAGAGCGGGAAATAATTAGCATCGGTGTGATGCTGCCCTTAATGGACACCGCAAGGCATCCTCCAGACCGACGGGAGGAACAACAAAATGACAAAGCGACAAAGGATCAAGTAGATGCTTTAGTGCCACTAAGCGTCCACAGATCTAACGGCACAACTATGCGGTCCTTCTAATCGCCCACGGTGCACAATAAATATTAAATATAAAATGACATAAATCTGCATGACAAGAGCAGTTGAATTTTGAACAAAAACATCTGATGAATAAGCACACTATGAGTCCAACTTTTTATTTTGTATCCTAAAAACGATACAAATAAAAAACAACGTAAAATTTAAGTGCGTATATTAACTAAAGGTGTCAAGAGAGTGCACTAGCATATAGACTGCTAAAAGACAAGGACTGAAAAGTCACAAATGTAAAAAGCTTTCCATTTTGCATTATGGGTTTTGCGTCACCAAGACGGCAAGTCAGCAACTCGGCTAAAACGCTTTGAGACCTTTGCTAGGGAACTCTCTTTACGACCAGAAACCTTAAAACTCCATTTCCCCTTCCGCCACTGTGTCTGCTCTTAGTTATTCTGTACTGTGTGTGCATTTAAGCACCATAGAATGTACGTTTGATTATTTCAAAGTACTAAAAGGGGAAATCCAAATATGAGGTCATGCTCATGTGTCATCCGATGGAAAGAAGAAAGCAAAAGACAGAAGCAAGGATCAGAAGAGGAGTTGTGTGTGTCGTACAAGTGAGAAGAGGTACACGCACACATCAGAATACAACTAAACCCCAACAAAAGAATGAGCGCTGTGCTGTACTGGAAAAATAGCAGCTCCAACTTCAACAACTTTTTTTCCTATGAAAACATTAAAGCACAAGGCTGTCTTTCAACTACACCACAAATACACACACACACACACACTGACACACACTCGAACCAGACGTGGCCAAATGTAAACCAGATCAAGGCTGCATTAGTCAGAGAGACCAAAGGAATTGTAGTGCTGCTCTGAGCTCGATTAGAGATGTCTGATCTCATCACATGAACACAGCCTACCTGTCGAAATCCATCGCTCATCCTGTCCCTGAAAACTGGCACAGACACGCTCTCTGAAAGAAAACATTAATGATGTTGGACCGCGTCAGAACACAGTGGAGAGGCGATCCAGGTTTAATATGGACTCTACGGCACCAGCGCCTTCAAGCAAAAAGGGACCGGCACCCAACTGGACCTTAGGGGCATACAGTCCATGCAGAAGACTTATATTTACTGACTGATGTTTGAGAATACTGCAAATTTTTAAGTTGGCAGCATTTTCAATTATTTTTATTTATAATTATGGCTAATTGGAGATTATTAGCATCGGCCACCAGTCGATACATATACTAGTCATTCTGCCATCAAAAAATTGTCATGAGCCATTAAATAACCCATGGTTGGTTATTTGGTTGACCACTAGCTATAAGGCCACATGTATGGTACATCTACATCCGCACTCTGCGTATTCCGGTTTGGAGTTGGGACAAGGGCCCCTGATGGCCCAGTGCTTGAGCAGGTGCAGTGCGTGCACATGGTCTCTCGGGGGAGCATAGGGCCTAACGCGGTAAACACGGGACCTATTTAAAGCAAGCAGACCTCTCTCTCTGGCTACGCTGGCCTCCGCTAGCTGTGTTTCCACAATACCGCATGGCCCCTCGGGACCCCTGCTTGCCAGCTACACTGTACCAGTCTCCTCTTCTCTAGAGACCCAGCACCCAACGCTCATGCCCCCAGTCACAGAAACAAAAAAAGAGCTGAAGATGATGAAAGAGCGCGTCATGGAAGGATGGGAATTAAATCAGAAAAAACAGACAAACAGCCGTACAGCTGCTCACCCATGCCATCACCTGTTTCAGCCCGTGGTTCCTCAAGTCGACACGCGAACATGCGAGCGTCGCGTACGCACTTCGACGCAGAAATATACACACGCGGTGACATGCGAAAATGCATACACACACAGAGACACACACCTCCTCTTCACACATTAAAACTGTTTTCCTGTCGCTGCCTTGGGGAAATTAAAAATATATTATGGACCTCCAGAGGTTCGTGCAAGGAGATGAAGAAAAATAGAGAGGGACACAAATGAGAGAGCGAGACAGACAGCGAGACATGAGAGAGAGGAAGACACACAAAAGCACTTGAGGGATAGAGAGATGGATCTCTTGGTTGTGTCCTCTTTTCTAAACTGCCCACTGCATCATGGAGAAAGAAGGCCATTTTGGGGCTGCGATGTAGCCGACGGTCATCATCGCTCCTGTCCTCCTCCCACCCTCCCCTACTCTCATTGCTCGTTCCCAGCCACCTAACGGAGAATGCATGGCTGAATCCAGCTCAGGTTAGATTCCAGAGGGGACAGAGCATGTGCAGGGGCCAGGAGACTGACTGATATTTCACTCTGTGTGCGAGTGCGTGTATACACACACACACAAAATCATCTAACAGATCTCGCCAATCCTCTGGCTCTCAACAGTTGCCTCAGTAGGACCAAACAAAAAATGACTAGTTACAAGGCAAAATGAACTACTGCTTGCCCAATCGAGCTAATGTGGTGTAGTGATTCCAATTCGTCTCCAAGATCATGTTACCGAGCGAGTTTTAGTTAATCTGTATGAATGACTTGTAATAGGCTTGAAAGCAAAAACTAAATCAGTATAAATATTTTACACCTTATACTGAAATTGGAGAGAAAATAAATGCTTTAATGTAGTTTTCAAACTAAATTCCTTATTAACTTTGACGCATTAAGCTTAGCTGCATTTATTTGAAAAACAAAACAAATAACTAAAATAACTACTGGTAAATACTATCACAATTTATTTTTCTAAATTAAAATTTTATCTGAGTTCAGATACAGGATTTTGATGAATAGAAAAGTTAAAATGACGGCATTTATTTTAAATTCATTAAGATTTTTAGCTGTCACTTTTTTATGAATCCTTGCTAAATACAAATATCATTGCATATTATTATTAAATCTCTAACTGATGGCAAACTCTTGGAGAATGTAAAAAAAATGTAAAAATTTTACAAAATACTACGTCAAATGTTGAGACCCCTCAGGAACACATTTCATGTAACCGCTCCTCAAGAAAGGCATCTGAAGATCAGATGAGTCTAAAAACCAACTTATTATACAGGCATTTCCCTTAACACTGATTAGTCTGCTAGTCATTCAGGCAAACTGCAGATTAGCAATCTTGAAAATACAACATGTATTGTGTCATTATGTCCCAAAAAAAACACTAAATTGATTTCATGTTTAATATATATTTAAATTGGAGTCAATGAAAATATTGGCAGGTAAAAACTTCTGGCCCAAACAAGCCTCCAAAAACAGCTCTGCTCTCTACTGCACTGACTGCAGCACATACCTTTCTTTTTCCCTTTTTTCATTCTGGCCTCGACAAAAGTTTAACGTGTGCCGAGTTTGACAGCATAGGCTATTAAGAGGGTCATAAATAGGCCTGGTTCGGTGCCCCGCTGCCAAATAAAACCAGAACACAACAGCTCCCTTTCTGCCTGAGGAATACACAGGTGACCAAAAAGCTCACATTACGGGTGAGGTCACAATGACTCGCCCAGTGTGGGTGAGACCGAGGGAGCAGTTGGAGCAATCCGATTGGCTGCGTTAAGAGGTCCTGCCGGCCCACCAATAGCTGAGGGAGGAAATGAATAAAATAATTCAATTCAAGACCATTACAGCCCCTATCGGCCAGCGCACGGGGATATGAGCAGCCTTTTTCCATAATGAATCATAGTCGGGGACACTCACACAAATTGGGTGCTTGTGTGCATCGATGTGTGTGTGAGTAATAATGTACTTGATCCCTGCAAATGTGCGTCAGACGATGTCCTATATGTTGACAAAGCAAAGTCTCTAGAGCTATTGTTTCAAAGTGTGCGTGTGTGTGTGTGTGTGTGTGTGTGTGAACGCATCCAAAAGCACCGCTCCAGCTCTTTGACAGGAAGCAGGAAAAACAATGCTCAACTTCAGAGCTCTGATGGCACTTAGAAAAAACAATTCCCCCCTCCCTGCTCCGTCTTTCGAAAAATGACAAGCGTCTGCATCTGTCTCTATAAACTCTTGCTCTCCCTCCTCTTCCTTTCCTTCGACCCCCCCACTTCCTCCACACCACCATCTCTCCGAGTCTCCAGTGTCAGACCTGGCTCATTTTCTCTCTTTTCTCCTTTCCTTCTCTTCTTCCCCTCTGGGCCAGGGAGGGACGGGTTGTTTTTCTATCTCAGGGAGCACGGGGTGGAGAGAGAAAGACACAGAGAGAGAGAAAGAGAGAGAGAGAGAGGGAAACGGGGGGTGTACCTCCGGCCTGCTCCCTCAGCGGGACAGACCAAAGGGGCCTCAATCAGGTCCTTAGGGGCCCGCGGGTGGGGGGGGGCGGGGCTCTAACTCTTTCCTTTAACCTCTCCACCCCTTAACTCTAACCCCCCCGCTGCACTCACTCCAAAACTCAGCACACATTTTCCACCGAGGAGAAAGAGAAGGGGTGGGGGGGGAGGCGAAGTGAATTTAATACCAGGAAAAGCCTGCCAGTGTCCTTGTCGACATCATCTCCTAGGGAATAAAGGGAAGGAAGGTTTTTTATCTTTTTAAATAAGAGATGGCGAGCGGCCCCCTGAGCCCCAGCACAGCAGCACAAACAAACACAGGAGAGAGTATGGATAGGGGGAAGGGGTTGAGAGAAAAAAAAAAAAGAGAGACAAAGAAGAAAGAGAAAGGAAGAAAGAGGAGGTGATTCGGAATGCGACCAAGTCCACCCGGAACAGAGGTGGGAAAAAAAGGCTGATTAGCACGAGCAAATGGGGTTACGGCACAATAAATGAAGGAGAGAGGGATGGAGGGAGGAGTCGAAGAGGAGAGGTAGGGAGGAAGAGCGGAGGGTTTAGCGAGAGCCCTGGGACTCCCCTTCCTGCTGTATCTCACATACGCAGCACTTTGTAGCCACCCAGGACCTCAGTCAGCACCCCTGCAGCACTCCCTCAGGGCCGGTTAGGAGGGGCCTACGTCATCCCCTCAGGCCCCCGGGGGCCACTCTCTCTTACTCCCTTCTCTCTGCTGAGCTCACCAGGATGCAACACGCACATACACACACTTACAAAAGCACAGACACACTCTCTATATCTGACTTCAGTAGATTTTAATACCCTAATGACCAATAACATTCCAATAAAGGATATATATTATTTTACTTAGGCCTTTTTAGACATGTTTATTATAGAGATACTAGGGGGACAACAGGGAAGGATAGGGAAAAGGAGGAACAGGGGGAAATGGCCTAAATCGCATATCGATAACATGAGCTCCCATAAACATTCATCCGGTGGGAAAACAATACATATTTTCCTGCATTTTGAAGTCTTAAGATGCATCCACATTTACTGTTGCTTGAACAATATTTCCTTGGGTTTTGCGTTGAAGTCACAACGCAACTTTAAAGCGATCTAAATACAATTTCTTAAAGTTTGCCTTTGTGTTATTTCTTTAAACTAAGCTTCCATTTCGACTGCCACTAAACCACTTTTCACAACCAATCAAATCTCAACAGGTGAATATCACACTCCACCCTACTGTATCTTTCAGTGCAAGGACTAATTCATTCATAATCCAAAAAAATGCATAGCGGTGTAGTTTGCTGAAGAACATGCAGTCCAAAAAAGCAGCTTGGTGGATGCTGTGGTATTATTTTCACGCTCCCATCCAAATCCGTACAGATACGTCTCCTCGTTTGAAAATGCTCGAGTGAAAAGGGCTTCTGAGGTTGAAAAGCAAAATCTAATATTCAGAAAGATGCACAATCTAAAACAGCCCGCTCGGATTTTGCCAGATAGAAATTGTCCTCTCCTGAGAGGAGGTGTAATCAAACTCGTCAAGTCGTGCGATATTACATTCTGAGTGCGGCAAAGTGCCTTTACGTTCAGACAGGAAGTGCCTCTAAGCCTCCAGTCCAGCATGCACCTGGACGCCATCCTCTTGTGCCTTATGAAAAACTCTCCCTCTTTTCCTCCCTTCCTCCCTCCCTCCCTCTGTGCACAGGGCTGCAGGCCATGTGGAATTGATATTAGAGATTGTGATGCAGCGGGTTGTCTCCGAGGGAGTAGGGGGTTGGAT
Organism: Enteromius viviparus; assembly: GCA_032353835.1. NCBI lineage: Eukaryota > Metazoa > Chordata > Actinopteri > Cypriniformes > Cyprinidae > Enteromius > Enteromius viviparus. The sequence continues at coordinate 7,528,198 of JAUCNO010000318.1, read as the reverse complement.
GTATCGTGCAGGACGCCACGCTAGCGAAATCATACCTGTCTGAACAGAGGAGTCCCAACCACTGGCGCACTCTGTAGATTCGGCCTCTTCCACCGCTACCGGAAAAGAGAGAGAGAGCATATTAGAAAGTTTGTGTAGCCAAACCACACACTTCAGGCACACAAACATTTTCGGCATTCTTTTCAGAAGCGCGCCACATAAACGGCGGCCCATCGTGAGCCTATGATGCTTTCGATCTGATTGTTGGATGCACATCAAAGAGCTTTATTGTGTGTATGTGCTCTTTGTTTGTCTATGTGCTAATTTTGGAGGTGCAAAAACAGGTAACGGGAGGCAGTGAGATGAGAGGAGGAATGTGTGATGAAGGTTTTCCTGGGCATAGTTAAGGAAGGAAGCCCCACTGGCACACAAACAGGAAGCAGCAGTGTTCAGGACACAATAAGAACTTGGACCACCCCCCATAGCCTCGCCACCATAAACACACACACACACACACACATTACCGGTCTAAAACTCCCCGTAGCCTGGAAGCACTTTGGCATACAGTCTAGAATGGAAACACACACTGTAACTTTTCAACAACAAACAGAGTCGGTAATTTCGGTAACCTCTCCGCACTAGAGGCATCAGTGCATGAAGGAATATGTAGAGTAGTTTATAAAAGCACTTTTTCAGCATGAATGGACTATTAGGTGTAACGACTTCACACTCGTTGAACAATGTCCATGAAGATAAGGAACAAAAAGCAGGAAAGATAAACATCATGATTAAGTTATCAAACTAACCACACGAATATTTAAAGTTTTAATTAAACTTATGTTATTATTTACTCGCTTTATTTTAACCCTTGAGTTTATTTATTTATTTTTACAAAATAATTATAATGAAAGTCAATAGAGATTAGAGCAGTCAAGCTAAACTAATATTAAAATAAAAATCTAAATTAAAATTAAAAATTAAATAAATTTAAATATATATATATTTTTTTTTTATTTAAATAAATAAAAGTAATAAAATATAATAATTTAAAAATGTACTAAAATTAAGTATAAAGAATTAATAAAAAGAAGGCATTAATGTGAATGCTCACACTTTTTTTTCCTCGTTCACAGGAGAAAGACATACAAGTTTACACCAATATAAGAGTCAAAAATGATAGACGTTTATTATTTGAATCAACTGTTCCTTTAAATAGGAGTTTATGTGAGAAAAGAAACAAAGGTGGGAACAAGAAAGACAGAGAGAGCCAGAGAAAGCACAAGAGAGAGACTGAATCTGCTCTGTGTAAAGGAAATTGTGGTTAGATATGCTCCCACTGGCATTGGGCATCACTGCAGTCTCACTAAACCCACTTCCTCTCAGGAAAAGACTCTCAGAGAAAGCGGGGAAGACTGAGAGACAAAATGAGAGAGTGAATGAGAGAGAGAGAGAGAGAGAGAGAGAGAAAGGCACAAACTGCACTGTCCCTGACAGCCATACTGCATTCCTTCCACATTATCAGTTTCTTAATTACACACAGACTCTCTTTTCCTCTGAAACACACACACCACTGCAGAAAGTGCTGTCTGGGCCACCGTACACCATCCTCACTGAAGCTGCTCCCAGCAGGGTGGTCGGTGTGAACTCGACTCCACTACCACCTCCCTATTCCATATTCTACTCCCAAGCCAAGGCCAACAGGCCCCTGTTTTCCCTCTCAGTGCTGTGGAATATCAGGACCGCAGACGCTCCAGCCAGGAGTTCCAGCGCAAAGCCTGCCGTCAAGGCCTGAGGAGCTGAGCCAGGTCAGAATGACTGGCCTGTTACCGGACGCCAAGCGAGAGCCCAGAAACAACAGAAGGCCTTTGCTAACAGGACACTGAGGTCTTCTCTTCCACTCCTTTCAAAGTCAAGGGATACGTCACACCTCTCTTTGCCTTTCTCTTGTCCTTTGTTTAAAGTCTCTCACATTTTTCCCCTCCGTTACTCAAATTCCCACTCTAAAATGATGTTTGGCTGGATTTTTGCTTCTGTTTATTCTTGTTCCAGACTTGGAGGCAGTGTTGAGTAAAACTGGAATACGTGTGATTCATAAACAGATTACAAAAAATCAAGCGGTTGGGTCATTCACAAAATATGGTGGCATATATGGTGTCCCTCAAGTGATGTTTCAGGAACAGATGAAAAAATTAAAATTCATAAACAGATTACAAAAATCATGTGCTTGGGTCTTTTACAACATATGGTGATACAGTGTCCCTTGAGTGTTCTCTAATGAAAAACAGCTTTAAAATCAAGAAAGCCCATACAAAAAGATATAGTTAAAATGGAAAATTATTTAAATTAAAACAAATAAAATGTGAATGCACTATTTTTTCACATAATGGTTCTTAATATTGCCCATACTCAATATTCTTTTTCTTATTATTATTATTACTATTATTAAAAAAACACTACATTTATAGTTATTTATTTAAATTCAGTTTGTTTTACCAGGTTAAACATTAGTTCAATTTCAAGCGTGCAAACAAAGCAAAACTAAATAATAATACAAAATATTTTTAAGTTGTTTATTTAGTATAATGAATTATACATCTTAATAAACATAAAATAAAAGTTTTTCCCGTCACAATTTGTATTCTTTATGTACTTTTGTAGGTTTACGTTTTATTTATGTTTAGAGAATTTTTATTAAATGTGTTATAAATAATGAATAACAACAAAAAGAATTAAAATGCTAGTCTAAAAAGCCAATTAAGTATATTGTAAAACACACTTGTGTTATTTAAATATTGAATAGTTGTCAGGCAAAGCAATATATTGGTTTGTAATTCACAAATAAACATTATTTTAGCCAGGCAGTATCTTACCTTGCATATTTATCACAGAGCAATTCAATTAATTTGTAATCAGGAAGTGGGGGTTTTAATCAAACACAATCATGGTGGGGTCAGTGATGAACACTTTATACGGGGTGCAACAATTGCTTACACTAGCCTGATAAGATCAGAATGCATCTGCCCAGCTTAGATGCTCTCCTGCTCTTCTCTGACCATCTCTTCCCTTCACTGTAAGTTTGTATTTATGTGTGTTCTTTCTCTGTTCACAGAATAGTTTCTCTTCCGGCCTGAGTCGCTTCGATGCGGTGCTGTACTCTTTTTATCAGGGGAGATATCATGCTACTTTTTCTAGTCAGATCTTGCTCTCTTGTTCTCCACTGTGCAGGGCTGGGCTTCTCTCCCCCTGGCTTTATGGTATGCTCCCGGTAGTCTGTAAGATCCACTATGAGTGCTGCTACTCATACAACAAAACCGCCACACACTTAACAAATACACATACACAGAAAGTACAGTATCTCTCCAGAAACCCAACCTACACTGCAGGTGCTAAACACACTCAGACACCCACACTCACACTCAAACTTCTACCTTTCTTAAGAAGAGATAATTAGTGGTGATGATTACTTTATATTCATGGTTAGAGATTTACACAAACTCCTAACCTTAGGTATTAAAGGGATAATTGATTATTTGATATTATCTGTGGAAAACAAATGAAGATATTTTGAAAAAGCAGCAGTTTTTGTCCAAAGTGTCAAAATTTCCCTTCTGAAATGTACATTAAAAAACATGAAACATAGAAATATCGTCCTTGTATGTTCCACAGTAAACAACTAATACATTTACAATACAGTTACATTTGTGCTACAGACATTAAAGATAGCATAAATTCTGTGGCTCGTTGAAGAAAGGTGTTTAGAGCTGTTTTTTGTGTGTAAAACTTATATATATATATATATATATATATGTAATTTTTAATTGTTTTTTATGGCTTCGGGTTAAATGTTCTTGTTTGTATGATTAAGGTTGAATCATAAAATACTAAATCTAACATTTCATAAAAATAAAAAAAAGTTGCATGAACTGGGGGGAAATTATTATTTTTCTGATCAAAAATTGTAAAACTGACAGTGACTGCAACTTAAAAATTGATTTTATTTTATTATTTGCACTTAATGTAATTATAATTATTTCACTGTAAATGCAAAAGATAATATTTAATAATAATAATAACAGTAATAATATTTTTGGATTACAGTACTGTAAAATTTTAATAATATTATTACTATAATATTAATAATATGTAACATTTATGGCTGTCCTAATTAAACGCAGCACATAGGCTATATATATTTATAGTATTTCATTTGATAATCACACCAAGGCATTTCATTTTTTTTTTTTTTTACACAATTAAATGTTCTGCCCTAATAGCCAATACGCCTTAACTATTTGAAGGAACTGACTTAAAAAAAAAGAAGAAAAAAATCTATTCTGTTTTAAAGAAGGATCCCGTGCTATTCATAGAGACCAGAGTACACAGAAAGGTGGGCTCTTCTGATCTGATTGGCTACAAAGTACCCTATCAACACCTTCACAATCACCCAGAACGCCCTATCCTGACACTGTCCTAAAAAAAATCTAACCAAAGCATCACCTAAACATCAGCCGCACCACGGTGAACACTTAAGACCCCTGGACCAAGCGAGGGACGTCACATTCCTGAAGACATGTCTTCCCAAAGGAGGAGGAAAAAACGCTAAATTACTCCCAATCAGAGCGCCACTCATCCCCCATTTCCCGCTTCATTAGAGGAAGGATATTGGAGTGTAGTCAGGCAGAGAGAAAGAGTGCAGGAGTGCGGAGGAGGAAGAGGGTTACGGTAGACAAATGCCCTACGTCTCCTTAAACACACACACACACACACACAGAGACAGCTCAGTTCAGCCCCGGGCTTCAGCACAACAGCACCACACACAGTTGAGCCCCGATCCCTGTCTAAAAACAAAGCTGCCGGCGGCACTGGCAGACCTCTGCCTCCTACACACTACTGCACTGCACTGGGCCCGAGCCAAGTAAGACATACTTACTTGCTCTCTGTCTCACACACACACACAGAGCTACAACTCCAGACCCACTGTGAAGTCAATGGTCAGAGATACCAGTGAATGAACAGCTATATGAAAGTGACTGCAGATGCTACAGAATATAAATTATCACTGTTTCAAAACCCAAACACATCGAGGTGTGGCTGGCTACAGGGATGGGCCGTCCAGCTGCTGACCACTGGGCTACAGATGGGCCTCAGAACACACTTGCAGTCCTGAGTGACTCAAACTCGCCAACCCTCCTAAAATACAAGAATAAAACATAAAACCCTAGAGGATATTAAGACCTCACACTAGGATCCACACAGCCAAACACAACCCAGCACGGAAAGAATCAAAAGGAGAGGGCGATTGGGAGAAGAAGAAAAAAAAAAAGTCATTAGAAGGAGTTTTAAAAGCAGCATTCTATTAAAAGCCTCTTCCTGCTCTCCCTCATTAGCTGAGCATATTTATTTCTGTGTATCTTGTCTTCATCCCCTGGTGCCCTGCGTGCGGAAAGCGCCGCTTTTGTGAACTGCGACGCAACGGGGGGGCTTTAGCCATAGGAAGTGTGAGATGAAGAGGGAATGTGAAATACAGCAGGCGTATCATGTGATTCTCAACCATCCACTATCAACCAATCACCAACTTTCACACTCCCAAGGTAGTAAATACTTCTAGTGAATTACCGATAATAGTAAACAAAAGTACTAATGACTGACTGATATAGTAAATTATTGTATTATTGCCTGAATGATATTGGATATTTAGGTATCACAGCATTATAATGTACACCGTTTAAAAGTGTTATTAACTAAATTATACATGTTTTTTTAAAGAACGTCGGCAAATCTAAACGTAAAAATAGAAGAAATAAGCATGCACACATTACAAATACACAGTGTGTGTGTCCCAAAAATATTGTTAATTGTGATAAAATTTTGCAAATGACTTACAATTTAGAAATTGTATGTACATATCATTTGATAAAATTAAACTGTATGCTTTATTACTATAAAACCAGTAATGTTGTAAAATATTACAATTAATAACATCTTTTAGTATATTTTAAAAAGTAATTTATTCCAGTGATGGCATAACTGAATTTTTACAGCAAACTTTTAAATGTAAGAGTAAACCAGTCTATAATGTTGCCAATATAGGCCTACCACTACAGACTCACTACATATCTTATTATTAATTTCTGGTGTTGTACACTGGTGAAAGGAAGGCTCCACATTGCAAGCACTGACACTGCTTCCTTCCTCCAGAACAGCTCCCGCTTGTAAAAGCTTTATACAATGGGGTGCACATTCTAATGATAACAGCATGTTTTAAATGTTACCTTGGATACTCTCCATTGCCTTAACATTCTCCGGAGCTACACAGGAGCTGGAGGGAGGAGTAAAGATTGACGCCGTGCCTCCATTTCAAGATCCAAAATGGACACCACTGACCAGTGCATTTGCATGCTTTTACATAATGTGATCTCTCGCTATCTGTAACTCTAGACGGATCTGGACCTTATCATGCTATAAGGTGACCAGTTTTATGAAACATAAACTGGGGGTATATTAGTTCAGTGGGCAATGCATCACTAAATTATCATCTAAAAGGAACGACAGTTGAGTTTTGCACCCATTTGTCCATCGGTAAAGCTAGTTAACTCATATATGTAGTACCTAAATGGATGAAAAAAAAAATTCACTTAAAGGACTCTTCTGAATGCATAAAAATATATATTTTTTACTAAATAAATAATATCTCCACTGTTTGGTCAGCCTTAGTAAGTTGAAATAAAATAAAATATGTAATAATATTCTATTCATAAACAAGCTAAACTATGAATAATATAATGTGTGTGTGGATTAATCTCACAGGTAGGAAGGGGTTAATAAATAATCAGCATCCAGGGGAAATCTCCCCCTTTTTAGCACCATTGCAGGGGTGGACTGCTGTTTCTTTTTCCATTTAAACTATTATTTAAAGGAAGAAAGAAAAAGGAAAAAAACACGTTTCCCCCAAGGGCCATCTTCAAACTCCCTCTCTACATCTCACTCACACACACACAAATCCTTGACACAATTTATTTCTATATTATTGAAATTCCTCCTCAGTTAATTACTGCTGTGTTGGAGTGAGCATGCAGCGTTATTTGCATTTCTGGGTCCTGTTAAACAGTGTTAAACAGCACCGCCACCACACACACACAATCACAGAGACAAATATATGTGAGTGTAGCTGACGGCAACACAGTGATCAGCGTAGCAGAGCGGAGAATAGGACGAGGGTAGAGATCAAACAAGCGCGTCGTAACAACATGGCAAACACAACGCTTGTATTTAGCCGCCAAAACGCTTGCCAGCCGGTGGGAGAATGACACAGCCTTTAATTGTTTTCAAAATGAGCGCTTTAAATTAACAACGGGCGATGCTTATCTACCAAAATAACAAGGGTATGGGGAAATCACAATAAGTGCGCACAGATGAACACGCGCAGCTTCTATCTGAACTTGTAAAAGGTTTTGCGTGTATAATTTCTGTGTCACTTGGAATAGAACCGCAAAAAATAAAATAAATACTGTTTTCGAACAGGTTTCCAAATTAGCTGCGCCTCACTCCACACCACTGGTTTAGCCAGTGTTGGGGCTTGTGACTTTCAAACGAACAGATAAATGTTTTGATAGAGCTACAGATGTACAATGTTTACAGAGGAAATTAATGCACTTTGAGCACAATAGTAAATATATATATATATATATATATATATATATATATGATATGTGAAATAGAATGGTTTTTTTGAGTAAGTTTTTTTTCTTCTGTTGAACAGAAAAGATATTTTAAAGAATGCTGAGTTACTGGTAGACACTGACTTTAATAGTATTTTCGTGTAGACTTAAATTGCTACCAGAACCCTTTTTAGTAACCAACATTGTTAAAAATATCTAGTAGTGTAAAAAGGGGAAAGGAAATTCATTTGGATTTAGAACAACTTGAGGGTGAGTAAATTTTGATATTCTTTTAATCTTGCAATGTAACAGATGTAGTGACAGATCTTCTCAGATGTGAAGTACATGAGAGTCAAACATTATTAAAAAAGGGCAGGCACCTGATAATACCCATCAGTTGTTGATTGGATGAAGACAAGTTTGAGGTCAAAAGTAAGAAAAGAGCAGGGTTCATGCGCAATAAATGATTAGAGAAGCCCAGCACACAACATTTCACAGATTAATATGGGATTATAGAATGCGATTAATTACGAACTTAACAATTATAATTGAGGCACTGTGGTCACAAAGGTACAAATCTAACTCGATATATATCCTGATTCCCATTTCTTCTCATAATTTCCTGCCTTATCTCTCACTGTGGGGAAAAAAAAAAGTCTTAAAAAAGACATAAAAGAACAAAACAGCAATTGCTGCTACAGTGGTTTGATGCAGAGCTATACAAAAAGAAAGCAGGTCTGGATATCTGTCCGTAAGAGGCTTGACAAGCATGAAACTTGCATAAAATCCCCTCCGGACATAACCACGGCAAGAAAAATGGGGAACTGGGGGTGAATTCGGTTAGCATCTGTTTATATAACCCTTGTCGTTGTGACTAGCAGGATTGCCACAACACACTCCACCTGAACCGAAGAGGAATTCCATCAGGATCCGCCGTTTTATCAAATCAGGGATGCGTTTCACCACAAGTGAGAGATTCCGACAACAAGGAGATGCTGCGCGTACAAAGAACGAGATCGCATCTCTTAACCCAGCGAGAAGAAACATCCTTGCCCTCAGACCTGATGCTGTGAGGGCCCTTAACGAGCACACGTGCATATGCGGACCCTCACACGCGCACACATGCACGCCGGCCCCCTGCTTCTCCCAGTAAGGGCCTCACACACTGCAGGTAAAGCTTCAAAGATCGGCATCGCACTGCAGCGACATGCCGGAAAAGAGTGGGGAGGAAAGGATAGAGAGAAAACGAAAAGAGAGATTGTTATTTAAACAGTCGTGCTAGTAAGTCTTGTATGAATATCAATTTTTGCGAGAGACAAAAAGACTAATAGATGGGCGGAGGGAGAGCGAGAATATTATGCAGACGCACCTCCAATGGCATTACAATAAAAAGCTCTTGTGGACCACTGTTGGTATGTGTGTTTGACATGGAGAGAAAAAGAGAGAGATGGAAGGGAAGGGAGAAAGTGAGTGAGCGAGCGCTCGGAGGGAGTCTCACCTGGGCCCGGCTCTGCTGCAGCCGTCTGCAGGAGATTCAGCTGCAGAATACCTAATGCGTGTGTGGAGGGGCGTGCCGTACAGCCCTGTTACTGGCCCCGGGCCATTCTGTATGATTAAGTCTTCTACACTTAAGGGATAAAGCCTTGCTCTCCTTCTCTCCCACTGGAAGCCATTAGCAGCCCCCCATTTGCAGCTCAGTGTGTGTGTATGTGTGTGCGCCCTGTGCGTGTTTGAGCCCATGCATTTGAATGGGTCCATACCCCTGTGTCTTTGTGCTCCTGCCTTGTTTGTGTATGAGTGTGCTGCTGGAGCAAAGCGTCTGTGATTTTGTCACATGGGTTGGCACTCTGGGATTAGTGTCCAGTGGCGAGCTGTTTGGGCCCAGAGTGCACTGCGGTCCAGCCCCCTCATTAGAATGGGCCCATGCAGGGCCAATGGCTGCTGCCGCAACATCATGCATCGCGATCAGGGGCCTGTTGCGTGTCCCTAAGAATTGAGAGCCTGGGACCCAGACTGTGGCGAGCACACACACGCTTGCTCTGGATTAATCATGTCGGGGTCCATAGCTCTGAGGGTGGGGCGTTTGATCTCCTCCTGTCCAACATGTGGCTCAAACATCATCACAAAAAAACATGTGTGGCACACACAGAGTAGTGGTGAATTCTGGGGTTTTGCCATGTATAATTAAAGAAATTACAAAAGGAAGTCCTTGTTGGTGGCTGTCTGGTAAATTGGCTACAGGGTCTAAAATGTGATTGAATATGCTAAAATACCCACACCTTAAGTTAAGAATCATACAGTTGGTAATAACAAGAATGAAAGTTTCTTCGCTAAGACTATTAGTAAACATATGTATTAATTGAAAACTGGGTATTTTTTATAGGGTAATAGACCGATAAATCAGCCTATATTACATAACCACATTTGCTTGACCAAATATCATATTATTATTCAAAATCAGTCAACTTTCAATTTTAGTTTTTAGTGAATTTTGACAAAAAGTGTGTAAAAATTAGTTTGATAGAGCAACAGAACATTAGCTAGAATGAATGACATCAGATCAACAGATCGAGAGATTGCATGACAGACAGTGATAGAATGATAGAACACTACATAGAACGATAGAAAGAAATTATACGAAAAAAATAGAATAGGGATGCTCATTTCGGTTATTTCTCATAACCGACAACCGACGCACGTTAACCGATTATTAACCGGTTATTATTATTAAAATAATAATATTAATATCAAAGATGGTAACGTCCACAAAACTAAGTCTTAACACTTACTGACATGACAGGCGCGAGTTCTTTCATCAAACCTTCATTAACCGACAGCAGCTTTGCGCGGAAAGCGGAGCATATG
>JAUCNO010000318.1:7470223-7517596 GCA_032353835.1 Enteromius viviparus | reverse complement strand
TAAACCGTTTAACTGATTGTGTTAACCGGTTAAACTTCAAATCGGTCGGTTAACGGTTAAACGGTTAAAATGAGCATCCCTAAAATAGAAAGAACAATAGAACGATCAATAGATATGAATGATAGATAGAATGACAGACAGACAGATAGCTTCACATTGCGCCAAACAACAACCCTGCTACAAATAATTAAGAAATTTCCCTGCAATGAATTAATTGTGCCAAATTTTTTCGCCAAAATCAGCACAAAAAAGCATGCACACTCTATCTGGGCCTACTGATGAACCCAACCCGAGTCAATAGGAACCCTTTCGACCACTGAACCCAGAGGTAAAAAGCATAAGGAGAGGCAATCAACATTTAATAAAGGAAATCAGAGGCATCCCGTAAGTCCTGCAGTACAGCTGATTTAATGGCTGCTATGTGTGGCTTCACGACGCCAGTGTTCTCCGGGACAGAGAAAAACACATTATAAACGAAGAGATCCAGCATGCTGTCCATCACTGCCATGTTTCTGGGTTAATGACGCCTTAACGGTCAACCTATACTGACGAACAGTCTCGCCATGAAGGAGAGAGGGAGAGCAGGAGAAGGAGAGGCAGAGTGTCTTTCATTTCCAGATAATTAATAATAGATAAAAGCCTGACTTGTTCTGCATGGCTTAATAGCTTTTAATAGCAGGGAGAATGACGGGAACACGCACGGCTGTGTCTCCAGACGCTGGCCTGCAGACCTCCAGAGACACCGTCATCTTGCTGCAGCGCAGAGGGGGGAGGCGTACCTGAGCCAGAACAGACACGCACACACAAACTCACACACTCCCGATCAGAGAGAGGCAAGCACGCTAAAAAGAAGCCCATGCACTTACTCAAACACACGCGGGTACAAACACACCCAAGAGAGCCCCGTTCGTAGGCCTGCTCTCTGAATGGTGCAATTCACTCCTGCCAACACGCATATAAAAATACATACGCTCTTTCCCGTAAGCACTACACACATCACAGGCAACCACCGAAGATCAATACCCGGACACAGTGGTATAAAGCCATTCAAAAGAGGGGACTCGGCTACATGGAGAACGGACACCAACAGTTGCTGCACGTAAACACACAAAAATACCTTGAGCTGAAATGTACTGCTCATTCTGTATAGTATATTATATTAGTGTGTGTTTACTACAGCGATAAACACAATATAGTCCGCTGGACCTCAGCAATGGCTGCAGGTAGCAACACTCATCGCTGCAGAATTACTGCACCATTTCTGCTGCATCAGGTCTAAGAGCCATACAATATTAGACATGAGGAGGGGAAAAACTAGAAAAATTAATATTTCATAGTATCGATTTTAAATATAGTGATTTTTACCTCATAATACTATATTGGCAAATGTTGAATGATGTGTATTGTACTGTGAGGCATTTGGCAATAGCCAACCTAGTATTGGGAAGCCAAAAATGGACACATTTTTCACATTATTTTCACATTACTCACATATTTTCACAATATTATTTTTGGGGGGGAAAGAAGAGAAAAGACTAACCACCAAAAAAATAACTGAAAAGACGAGACACACACAATGTCAGATTGAGCTAGATATATACCTAAAGCATTCAAAAATTTATAACTGAAATATATAAATCAATAACAAAATATATAAAAATAAGTCCATAACTTAATTTATCATTTTAGAAATAAGGCTTTTATTTAAAATAAATATATAAATCAAATAACGTTTCAAAGTATAAATTAGTGCTGGGCAACAATTAATCAAATCCAAAATATTGTGTACATAATGTTCTGTGTATATTTATTAGGTATATATAAATACTCACACATGCATACATATATATATATATATATATATATATATAATTTTTTATTTTTTTAAGAAAATATGTTGTTATGATTACATATTAAAAGGTATGTACATACAAAATTATGTGAATAAATATAACGTAAATATTCTCTAAATATATACTGTAAGTGTGTGTCTTTATATACACACACACACACATATATATATATATATATATATATATATATACACACACACACACACACATTATTTGGGATGCATTTATTTGTGATTAATCATTGCCCGGCACTAGTATAAAATAAGCCTATAATTAAAAAAATAAACTAAATACAGTATATATCTGAAAATTAATAACAAATGAGTTAAAAAAAAAAAAGAGAAAAAAAAGTAGTCTCTCTGAAAAGGAGTAAAAGACAAGTTTGAATTGCAATTACACACTAAACATGAAGAGTCATATTTCCGCACATCAATATACTGCAATATTGTATCGCCAGGTCCCTGCTGATTTCCACACCTACAAAATATCCCCATCTAAACAACTGCTGCCATTCTGACAGCGAGAGATGTGGCATAAAAAACTAATATTTACACTCAGGCAGCCATTTGTCACCGACACACCAGCATTGACAGCAGTAGGAGGAGCCCATTTCCTCAATATGTCTATGTCTCTCTTTCACTCCTTCCCTGTAGCCTGGGCTGTTTTGAATGCAGGCCGGATTCTGTGACAGCTCCGCCCCTGAAAACATACACACACACACTCACTCCAGTTGCAGTGGAATGACAGCGGAGATGGAGTGACAGGGATGAGTATTCCCTGAGCGCAGCATGGAAGCGTGGACAGCGGGAGTTTTACTGGGCCCTTATCGCTCAACTGGGTCACTGTGTCCAATCAGGCTTTGGAGGCCGGCCCGTGAGGGCGGTACAGGCATTTCCTGCTGGACGAGACGCAGCTGACAGCCTCGCCCTCAGAACCTCGCAATCCGAACGCATTGGCTGCCAGCTGCATCTCACAGGTCAAACATTGGTAGCGCACTGTGCCAATCTCTCAGCCTGGGCTTTTCCCACAAGGGCTTCAACTTCAATAGCCTGTCCTCCAAACCTAGGCCGAGGGACGGCGAGGGAAGCTGATTAACCAAATACTTTTATCAGCACTGAAACTGCTCCGCTGCACAAAATGGCCTTAAAAACACAAACCAGCAGCACTGGCCAGAAACACGCCAAAGGGGGGTGGGTAGGGGGGGGGAGAAAACCGAGGCTTACATGGCAAAGGGACACAATGAGGATTGACTGGACCCAAACCGAAGGCTCACCACTACATCGCTCTAAAAATGCAGATGAATCCAGCCTCTCACTTTTAAAAACACATACGGTGACACAAGGCACATAACCTAACATATCGACAAGTTATTTTAAATTAATTATACCCTGCACTTCAAAATAGGAATGAATGGTTTAAAAACATATCTACGGCATGAGATGCTGGAATAATTTCTTTTTTTAAATACAGCAAAAACAAATACTTCAAAAATATGAAGTATAAATTATTTTGACTGCTTATTTCAGACAAAGCTTACCCTTTTTATGTTCATAGCACATCCATATGACCCTAACCAGTGAATCTAAGCAATGAAATCTAGAGGACTAAGGGACAGGAAGTCAACACTGTTAAAGAAGGAAATGGTGCACAGGGAAAAAAGAGAGCAGATACAAGAGTGGGAGGATGGCAAGAGCACTTGTGTTGTCTTCCTGAGTTTTTGTGCTCTTGGGAGGACTTGGACGGCTCGGGTCAGAAAAGACTCAGTGTTGTGCTTTCTATTTCTCTATGCTTTTTCTTTCTCTTTCTTTGTCTCTCCTTCACATAAGTTAAGGTGTGCTGCATGTTTGCGAGAATGCTTGAAGTAAGGGTAACTTTGATGTTTTTACAAGAACCAACTAGAGATCCACAACACCTCTGATGTGACGGAAGATGAAGATGAGATAGACAAACAAATGCCGCACAGAGAAGCGCAAATACAACATGTTCTAGCGTAATCTGACAATATCTATTGAGTCAAAGCCTTGAAACATATTTCGCTTATTTAGCTTAAAAATGATTTGAGTTTAATGAACAGAAATGACTACGGTGGGTTAAAACCCTTTCAAAACAATACTACGTTTGAAAGACCCAAATAAGCAGCATTGCTTTAATGTATGGTGCATGTTTAGGACAGGACTTTATGCTAAGTCTCAAATATCACTATATCTCAAAAGAGTGACTATCCTAAACTGTGACGGGAAAGGCAGCATGTGCAAATATGAATAATACAATATAAAATAAAATATATTAAATAATCATATTGCATATAACATTTCACATTAATAAATATAAATAAATAACCATATACAAAAAGTGGAAACAGCTGTTTTAACAGAATTAAATATTTCACATTTCATAAACTGCTTGCAAAAACATTTTTGTCAGAGCAATTACATCTCAGAGAAAATTAAGCATCCCCATACTATGTTTCTAAGCTGTAACATAAAAAATTAAATGCACTGAAGACAGAAATATAATATAATAATTGTCACACACTGGCAAACAGTGTGGCAGAATGGCAAATAGGAGTGTTTGGGAACCTGTTCGAAACGGATCTTTACATTTACAATTTTTCACCACTAGTGGCCCAGAAATTACACCCTCCACCACGATGCCAGTCTAAATCATAGCATTTACCAGCAAGAAGACACAAACATTATAAAAAAAAAAAAAAGACACAAAGTAACACACGTAGACACATTCTTTGTCTCTCACACTCCTCCCTCCTCGCCGCACACATGGCACATTCCTGGCTGTGCGATGCGAGGTTCTGGCTAAAGGCCGTCAGCAGCCGTTTCCTGAGGAAAGCCCTGGGTGCAGTGTCAACTCTCCTTCTTCCTCTGCATTCCCCTTTCACACACACACACACACACACACACGCAGTGAAAGATGCAGTCAGGGTCTTATCAGTTTACCACAATTCTGCCTTTCAACACAGTGCAGAACACTGAAGTTTATATATTTATCTTGACACTCTTTGACTCTAAACACACTCACTCTCATAAACACACACTCAGAGGAACAAATGTGCTTAGAAACGCACCCAGGCACATTCTCCAACTCAGAGATTCAAGAAAAACATAAACCACAATGGCATCACACACGTTAAGAGCACGGCGGAGCTTCGGTGTTCACTAGAAAAAAAACATAGTCAAAGATTAAAGGGGCGCTCAGATCAGATCTGAAATTTGTTTTTCATCTGTCTCGCCTGTCAAAGACAAGAGGAAAAATGTTTCCAATATACCTGTGCAGAGAGAGAGAGAGAGAGAGAGAGAGAGAGAGGGAGAGAAGGATCGAGGAAGGCAGAGAGAAGCCGAGTCTGAGCGATATAAAGCGAATGAGGAAAAGAGAGAACATGGAGGGAGAGCAGACGTGATTAAATCCCGTCGGCTGTGTGAGGCTGTCAGCGACTGTGACACGAGGTTCAGATCGCTGCTCGCTAGGGAGAGCACCATAATCACGTTCTTCCCGCCATGATGCCATCAAATGGGGACGGGACGGGTGGGCGGCTGCGATGGGGACGGCAATGGCAAAGCCCAAAACTGCCACACGTATGTCCCAACTAATCTAAAAATCACCTTTTACACTAAGGATGACCATTACAATTGAAAAGTGACAACAGCAGATTATGATGAAGCACAACCCTGGACATTGGACAACCTATTAAAATTCAGCAACATCTAAACAGGGCATAAAGGAGTAAAGATTTCAGCTTTGACTGGTTACTGCATTATTTTCAGCAGGTCAGACAGCAATTTGTGTCAACGCAGTAGTTCACTGGATGTTCAAGTAGCAACTGCACTGGATGTTGGCCCGCGGGCCAAATCCTGCACGTCCATCATTTTTGTATGACCCTCCTATTGATTAAATCAAGAGAAAATTGCTGTGCAGCCTTAAACACAGAAGTGCATAAATCAGCATTTTCGATGTACATTTTTGGTCATGTCTTACACATCACATTTGTTTATGCAAATAACTATGGACTAATAAAAAAAAGAAGAAGAAGAACAGTTGGAGGTTCATGTGCACGATATACTGTTTGATTTTCTTAACATAAATAATAAAATATGAAGGGGAAAAAAAAATTAACAGTCAGCATGCACAATATTTGGCCAATATTTGGCCTTCAGCAGATTTTGTTTTTCCACAGTTTCTTAAAAGCTTATAGGAGTTGAATCTCAAAATATTAAATGAACGCTAATAAACGTGTTCAGCCTTAATTTGCATATGAAACTAAAAGTAATAGTTGACCCAAATATAAAAATTCTCTCTTTTACTTCAGCCTTTTACTAACCTCATATCCTTCCAAGCCTGTGTGACTAACTTTCCCCCGAGAAACACAAAAAGACGACTTTTTGAAGGAGGAGAAAACATTGGACTCCATTGACTTCCACTGTATGGACAAAACAAAACATTTTGTGTGACCCATCTTTTTATGAGCCAGAAAGTCAGTCAGTTTTGGAGTGATATGAGGGTAAGTAAATAATGATGACAATTTACATTTTAAGGTAAAATGCATTAAAGTGCAAATACATTAGGGTCCCATTAAAGTGCAAACATAAAGATCAAAATATTCTCTATTAAATCTTTGGACCTCAAATTTTAATTGGAAAATTTGGCATTCTAAAAAAAATATCTGTAGACATTGCAAGAATTAGGAAGTTTTCACTCAACTAAATAGCGAGCAACTAAAATAAACTAGATTATATATTATTGATATTTTAAAGAAGCATTTTTAACTTGACATGTTATGTGGGTAAAAAAAAAACTGCATAACATTTTGCTAACATCCTTCTGATGCATTTGCTCATAGAGCAACAAAGCACAACAGTGCAGATCCCTGAGTATTCCATTGATTTATTTGTAGAGTACTCGAGGAGACAAAACGACCAAAATGCCTATTTTACACCCTCTGGCAGGTGGAAGGCCCCGTGCCGAATGCCCCTGACCTAGGAGGAGGACGGTCTCCCTGGAACACAACGCCTTCGGGACCCTCCAGAAATAGATGGTCCCAGTACACCACCGACAATACCATCAACCGAACAGGAGGGAAAGAGAGAACAGGGCTGTTCCACACAAAGACGTAAGAGTAGAGCCTGACTGCTCAGGAGACAGGAAGAATGAGAGAGCGAAAAAGAGAGAGAGAGAGAGAGAGAGAGAGAGAGAGAGTCTTAATTGCCTTATCCTGTAGTACAGGCTGGGGAGTGCTTTTTGACTTCGGCTTCCAATTTCACGCTACAGCATTATTTAGTTTGATACAGACTTGATTAGGCATTACAATGTGTCCCTCTCTGAAGGAGCTTTGCGGCCGGCCTGCATCACTAGAGGACAGATTAACTCTGCAATCACGCTACTTCTGAGACCCTTCTACTGTTTGTTTAGCCCGCCGGAGACTGTGCCAGCGCGTGTTTGTTTGTGTATGGGGATTTTGTGGGAGGGGTTCTTATTAAATGAACTCTACCCACACTTACAGCGACCCTTATTATGGGACATGACCACAAGATATAGAAAGAAAGTGTCTGTGTTTGGGGGGATAACGCTCAGTCCTTGACCTCAAGGGTCTTCCTTTCCAGTATATGAGAATTTTTAAAGAACTCTGTCTCAAAACATAAATAAATACACACAAGCGGCGCTGGTGAACAACATTTGTAAAGTAAAGTTACACTTTTACTTTTTACTGAGAGTTACTAAACAAATAGACTGGATAATTTGTAATAGAGCATTATATTAAATGCAATTTATTTAAATTATATAAATAGATGGTATGCATTTAGTGCAAATTATGGTCAATTAGAGATACTAGTTACTTATGAAAACTTAGTGTTGGGTTATTATGCAACACAAGTTAATTTGAATGAAAATCACTTGCAGATTTCGAAGAAGGGAGAGTTTTTCATTTGCATTTGTTAGATGATAAATTAAAAGAGAAAGTTAACCCAAAAATTAATTTTGTGTTATTCCAAATCCGTATGAATCTCTTTCTTTTAAAATATTTAGAAAAACACTGGTAACCAAACAGTTGACGTAGCCACTGACTAAAAAAAAACTATAACTATTTTCAACATGCTAATTGTGATTATGTAACACACTGTTACTGTTAATAAAAGAAGCCATAAAATAACACTTAACGAGTGAGACATACTTGGACTTAAGTATTCCAACCAATTACAGATTGATTACTCCAGTACCAATGTGTAAAGTATTGCGTTTTACACTTTGCCTCAAGATAGTAAGGTGCAAAGCCTCTGATATCGGATTTTATCAGAGTTTAATGATGGAGTTGGATCCAGATAGAAGAAAGAGAATCGGACAGGCTGGTCCCCTGCCCATCACTACAGAACAGGTCAAAACTTTACATTTTTAACATCTGTCCATCCACCCATCCATCTATCCATCCATCAACACTAAGGCCCCACAGTACACAACCCCCACGCCCCGATATCTCCAATTCTCTTTCTTTCCGCTCCCTCTCTCTGCCTCTCCTGGAGCAAGTCGGGCCCTGTTTGATGGTGACATGAAGCATTTATTAGGCGAGAGAAGCTGAGCAGGAAAGAGAGAATAAAGAAGAATCGGGAGCGCGAGTGTGTGGATGGTTAATAATTTCTGCTCACTTCTCTTGGCCCTGGATTTTTTTTTTGTTTTGCAGTAGCTGAAAGAGACTCTCCCCCATCATGTTTAACCACAACAACACAGATACACACCTATCAGAGCAGCCCACAGCGTACACACACACACACACACGTCTGAGTGCCAGCAGATGGATGATTAAATACACGCTGTGGCTGTAGCATGGAGAACTTTACCTGGGGACTAAGCCGACGAGATATAACATAAGGTTAACTGATTTGGTTTGGATATGGCGAGCGTTTTGACACAGTTTGGAGTGAATTCTGTCTCTCTGGCAGTGCTCTGACAGAAACATACACACGACAGCCACACTGAAATGCAGATCCGTAGTGTGTGCGATGGCAGAGCGGTAGATGTAAAATTGCTTCTACAAAACTCCATGAATATGGCCTGAGTCATCTCTCTTGACACAACACTCCTAGATAAGCACCAGAAAACTCTCACATACTCTAACAAACCTTCTAAAACACAGATTTGGGGGGGAAATTGCTACTTTTAGAAATAACAAACCAGTGAGAGCCATGGTGCAGTGGGTGATGCATGTGTATGTGACACATAAGAGCTGTTGCGCTCTCAGGGTCACAGGTTTGAGTATAAATCCATTTTATCTCACTTTCTTGTTACTTTAAACATCTTTGACATGAAGTACCATTTTTCATTTATATTATTAATTGCAGTGCCACCTTTTTCCTCCTCCAAATGCAATATAATAGTCCTAAGATTTAAAATGTACATTTATATCCCATAATTTACAACGTGTAGTTTGAACCTGCATGGCGCAAACCCACTGGACTTTCATTTACTTCCATGACTCACTGCAACACTATTATTTAATACACTGTGATTCACCACTTGTATTATGATCAGAAAATATGACTTGCACCATGGAATGTTTTGCATATGTATTATATTACAGTGGGGCAAAAAAGTATTTAGTCAGCCACCAATTGTGCAAGTTCTCCTACTTGAAAAGATGCCGGTTATTTTCATCATAGGTTCACCTATGAACTTCTTCTTTAAGAGGCTCCTCTGTCCTCCACTCGTTACCTGTATTCATGGCATCTGTTTGAACTCATTATCAGTATAAAAGACACCTGTCCACAACCTCAAACAGTCACACTCCAAACTCCACTATGACCAAGACCAAAGAGCTGTCAAAGGACACCAGAAACAAATTTGTAGACCTGCACCAGGCTGAATCTGCAATAGGTAAGCAGCTTGGTGTAAAGAAATCAACTGTGGGAGCAATTATTAGACATACAAGACCACTGATAATCTCCCTCGATCTGGGGCTCCACGCAAGATCTCACTCCGTAGGGTCAAAATGATCACAAGAACTGTGAGCAAAAACCCCAGAACCACACTGGGGGACCTAGTGAATGACCTGCAGAGAGCTGGGACCAAAGTACCAAAGGCTACCATCGGTAACACACTGCACCGCCAGGGACTCAGATCCTGCAGTGCCAGACGTGTCCCCCTGCTTAAACCAGTACATGTCCAGACCCATCTGAAGATTGCTAGAGAGCATTTGGTTGATTTTCTGGATATTTTTTTTTTCTCATTTTGTCTCTCATAAGCCCTATTGGGACGGGACTAGTTTTACAGGGGGACATTAGAGAAATTGTTGTTTCACAGACGTACTTGGTGATTTTAATCCTGTCCAAATCTGCCATGTCTGTGTTTTTCTCTCACAACCTTTTTAATTACTTACTGTTTTTCAGCAAACTCAGTGATCCTTTGAGAAAATGGTACATGAAAATCGTGGACGTCAGGTGATAAGAATCAAAACTTACACTTGGTATAGAAAACTAGTCCCGTCCGAATAGGGCTATAGTTGAGGTATATATATATATGATGAAAATTGCAGGCCTCTCTCATCTTTTTAAGTGAAAGCACAATTGGTGGCTGACTAAATACTTTTTTGCCCCACTCTATATATAGATTTTTCTAAAATAATGTTTACATATTACAAAAATAATGATACAATATAAGCTCATTTTATTAATTTTTTTAACCTTGAGCATGTAGAGGGATGAGAAGTGAGGTGAGATGAGGTGAACGGAGAGAAGTCGGAGAGGAGAGCGTAATAATCACTCTTTGCCTCATTCAGTTCCTTTGGGAACTTCTTGAATACAGGAGCAGCCCTCCAAAAAAGCACACATGCTAAGTGAACTGCACACAATGGAAAAATCTGACTTTTAACCAACAAATGAACACATTGTAGAAGAACGGCTGTTTTGTAAACGTCATTATTCCGCTTTTTTCTTGTTTCCCCTCCCCTTTATTCTCCCTTTGTGCGCGTATGTGTGTGCGAGCGCTCTCGAACGAAGAACGACTTTAATTGTTTCTTCAGTATAGCCCCGCTGTTTGCACGGGTTATTATCCCCGACTTTGCAAGAAGAGGGGGGGCTTGCTGTTTGACGGGGAATTAAATGAAGAAAAATAAGGAAAAACACGTCTGACTCCAGGATCAAGGACTCGTCTTTCTCTGGAGTCAGGCATCCTAGCAGAACCGACGGTCTTTTACAATGAGGGGCTAATTCTTTCTAAGCCAAAAAGGCTTCAATGCTAGGTTCCAGACTAGCCTCAGGATAAAGCGAAGAAGCTTCACGCCTTAAAATCAATTTATCAAGGCATTACTAACCCAACTCAGAGACCCGTGGTTCGCACAAATAATCTATCCGTGACGAAACAGCAGACTGACAAGCGCCGCTTTGCTATCATTAGCCATGTCTGTATTTTTTAAACTAGCTACTTTAATTGATAAGTGAAGGGTCAGAGTCGTCTTTTATCTTTCTGCCAAGTCAATTACGCCTCTTTATTCGGCGGCATAATTGTCTAGAAGATCTGAAACAAGGTACAGTGAGACATTCTGACATTGAATGAACTCTGCAAATTACTCAAAAGTTTCGTTTTGCAGAGTCAAACTCCATCTGTGTTTGAAAGGGCAAAGCTGCTCAACTCTGTAAGCGTATCTTTGTTTTAGTGGTTTTGTTCTTGCTGCTAGAAAACTTTTTTAGGCCTTGTGAAATCGATAGGTTCAGCTCTGGAGAGAGCCACAAGCGTTCAAGAGAGTTCTCAGTGCGTGGGCACATGCATGCACACACACACAGAGAAACATTTCACCTCCAGCTATACCAGTCCTTCACTGGTCTAGGACAGCTCCCCAAGCGCTCTGCCACGGGAGACCAAATGACCTGGTGAAGGGTCAGGGGGGACTCTGGGGGGCACAGCAGGGGTCAAACCAGCACCAGCACTCCTCATTAATGACCTCTGCAGCCTTTCAATCACCACCCCTAAAAAGCTCAGACCAGGGCCTGAAGCCTGTCCAGCAGGGAGACAAGCCAATAAATATATGCATCAGCCAGGTGTAGAGAGTGGGCTTAATTGCCCCCTTTCCTTATGTTTAATGTACAGCCCAGCGATACGGGGCAGGGTCGTAGAGCAGCCACCCGGAGAGGAGAAAGAGTAGAGAGACAGTTAATGCATCTTTGAATATCAGGAAGAGTCAATTACACAAAGACAAACACTTCTAACTTTTGACATAAACTACCATTGAAAAGTTTGAGGTCAGTGAAGTATCTTTTGCTCAATCAAGCTCGATTGTATAATCAAAATACAGAAAAAAATGAAATTTTTTCACATTTTTATTTTTTTCTAAATATTTCTATTTGCATGTTTGAAAATGTAATTTATTCCTGTAATAGCAAACAGTCTTATTATCATCGATGTAAAAAAAAAAGAATAAATAAACAGTTGTGCGGCTCACCATTTCTGATTTTTTTTATTTTATTCTTTTATTAATAAAAAAATAAAATTATATATATATATATATATATATATATATATTATTACTTAAATAATTTTTACTTACTGTCACTTACTGTCTTTACCGCCATTTTTTTCTTTTTTCTTTTTTTATAATCTTACTGAACCCAAACTTTTTAACAGTGGTAACCCATTCCCCACCTCATAACATCGACAGTCTGACAGCCCCAAATTATAAAACAAGCCTTACGGTATGAAATGTCACTCAAATTCCTATTCTAGGTCACCAAACTTAATTTTCTAAATGTAAAAGAGCACTTCCAAGACGTACCGTGACGTGCTTTCTAGACAAAAGTCGCCGACGTTCTCTGCGGACTAGGTGAAAATGGCTGCCATGTTTAATCTACATGGGTACGAGCAGCTTTGAGAGACTCTTTCTCTGCGCGTTGTTCCAGCACGTTTTAATCTGCCCTCTGCAGCAGCCCAATCCGGGTTCCAGAGCGCAGCATCTTAGAACGGCCGCGATCCTCCGGGAAGGCCTGACAGGGGAGCCTTGGCTGGCAGGCTTGGTGGGGAAGGAAAAGGGGGGCGCAGGGAATGCCAACCACACAAACAGAATTAATAACAGCGGGCGTCAGAGCGACGCCTTCTCTTTAGAAGTGAAGCGTGGCATGGAGCGGGTCCGCAGCGAGCGCCGGTTCCGGGCCACTGAGCCCAGGCCTTCTGATAAAGCGTGTGGCTAAGCCGGTACAATGGCAGAGCCTACGAATGAGCTCTTACATTAAGACAGATTCTTCCCCACAAAACTAGCAGGCAGGCTGCTGATAAGGAGTTGTCATTGGCAGACACACTGCCCACCAGGGAGAAACCCACATCCAAAGCCACCCGCCTTTTCCTCCCATCACAGGCCAGATGAATTACGCCATGATCTCCACACCAATAGGGGTCACTGCTTCGAGATTTTAAAAGGTATAACGATTTGACTTGAAAAGAAAGTTAAAGAGCGGGAAAAAAAGCGTGCCTCTTAATATCATGATACCAGTCGCATCAACACGCAAAGAAAGCCATTAAAAAAGACCTCAGCTGCTGTCAAACTGTGCGCAATTACGTTTTTTTTCCTGGTTCTGATGAAATACTTTTAGAGTTGTTTAACTAATTGTTCATGCTGGGAAGTCAATGAAAACAAAAAAAGCAAGAGCATAAAAATCAATTTTGTGGTTCATCTCCCATTACCTCAAAATCACACCCTCTAACAGTTAACACACACACACACACAAAATGCTACACTATTCACATAAACAGTCTAGAATGGAAACAAATGCTTTCTCAATTTCAAATTATTACTGTCATTTCTTATAAAAAAAAAGCACAAAAACAATGTTTAATTAAATATATCATTCCGAAAAAAATGTTTCAGGCACTACAACAGAAACCTGAATGGAAATATTGAGATGAAATAAAATCAATCGATTATGAACCATTATTTGAAAATGTGCAACAGATGCAATAGAGTGATTAGGTGCGCAAAAAAAATTGGTAACAGACACCAATCAAAGCACAAAATGAAAAACACAAATGCGGATGCATAAGAACACTGGGGGTTCTCGTTCCCTGATCTCTTCATTTGTAGCTCTGCAGCCCTATGGTAACTCACTTCAGTGTTTTACAACAGCCCACTGACCAATGAAACTTCTGCGTTGTTGCCAAAAGTCTAGGTGACAATAAAAAAGCCATTTAATGATAAAACCAGATGGTGCCAGAAAGAGAGGAAAGTTAAAAGATGAGATCTGTACCGCTACATAAACACACACAAAGAAAGATCAACACAACAGCACATTAAAGCTTCATTGCCTCTTTTCTTAACATGTAACACAGCTCCCCCTGAAAATAAAACGCAAGGCTAAGTATAACTAACATCACTGAAATCACACAACAGAACAAATCAGAGGTGTTCTTTAAAGACGGACAAATCGGCAACTTCAAACCTCACTTTAGAAATCTACAAAATCACTAGAAAATTATATTACACTTTATTTGCCATCTAGAAGTCCCTGCAAAAAAAAAACCTCGCTGTTGTGTTATGCATCTATGTAAGAAAATTCCTTCCTTCCCACAGTCCCTCAGTTGTTGAAAATTTACATTCAAAACAGCGAGTAATTACCCAATTCCCTATCGAAACCCTTGCTAAAGGATACGCATTCGGCAGGAAGAGCTAAACGCATTCCTAAAAGACGTTTCAACATGTGTACCAGGTACAAACTCATCCACATACCCACGTACCAAAAAAGACCCTGGTGTCAGTGGGCAGAGGGGAGAATAATGCCATTAGATTTCATTCTCAGCGATCTTCAGATGAGCATTACTCAAATGTTTTCTCCCTTTGGCAGAATAAATTGTCCAATTTGATTCGACTGACTGTAAACAAGACTGAAAAAATTGAAATAAGTGCCCTCACTGTCTCCCTTCCTGTCGTGTGCATTCATCCCCCTCTTAATGTCCTGCAAATGAAGGGGATTTATTAATGTGTAATTAAGTAATAATCATCGCTACATAATGCATGAAACACTCATGGGGACGGTGGAGATATGAAACAGGAATGCCACAGCCGAGCACTCAGTGCATAGACACACATTAAAAAGGGATTAATTGAGAGAAATAATATTTTGATAAGCGCAGCTCCCTCTCCCCCTCTGACGAACGCTTGCTGTCTTTTTCCTCTCGAAATAATCTCGCTCTTGCGTGCGCGAGTAACACTGACAATCACAGTTTCTAATGTACTGTGATGTGAGAGCATGACTTCCTTCACTGGTAAATAATACCCGGTTCAACATAACAATGGGCAACGCTTTTTTGAAGAACCCCCCTCTCTATGTGCCTGCATATGTTTTCTACAGCCACAACACCTGCAGATTTGAAGATATCAAAGCCGAAATTAATGACAAACAAGCTTAACCTCTGGAAGAGCAAGCCAATACACTAGACACCGGGACAGGGGAAAAAAACATGAATGATTTTGTGCATACCACACTCAGATATATTGTTGTTGCCCTTCTAATCTCCGAGCATAGCAATCAAAGCTAAAGGTGCTGGGCTGAGATAGGGACAGAGCGAGCCTTGCTTACATATTTAATTGGCCTCTGATTGACGTGCATCACTGAGTCAATACAATCACTGTTTACCCCCAAAACCTCTGTGCTGCAGCAGGCCAGTGCATACTCGATAGAAAACTGCAATGGTATTTATTGCAATACAACAAAACATTTGATTTTGCAATTGCCTCGAAAAAAAGAAAAATAACAGAAGAAACTAAAAACATCATTAGTTAATGACCAGGGGAGGGGGGTATATTTATTTGCATAATATTTCACAATCACTTCATGAATGTGAAAAATAAAAGCTGGACAGAATGAAAAATACGTTATTGATTACTCTCTCTCCTACTCAACAACATTGTTTAGGATTGATCTGCACTCAGCAGGCTCTTTTCAGGTTAAATATCTATGACAATAACTGATTCTTAACATGTTGTATTTCCAGTATTTAATATTTTATCCACTTACACTGTATTTAATTTTGCAACCATTTTTTTCTCTCTTGATGAACCTCTGCAGATTGCGGCCGTTAATTAAAACAAAAAACTGGTTATTATTTGGGGGAGGGGGTACTAATAT
Source organism: Enteromius viviparus (assembly GCA_032353835.1). Lineage (NCBI taxonomy): Eukaryota > Metazoa > Chordata > Actinopteri > Cypriniformes > Cyprinidae > Enteromius > Enteromius viviparus. Next base: position 7,501,638 of record JAUCNO010000318.1, on the reverse strand, counting down.
GGGCCACATGGCCACCCAAAAGCCCATCTGGTTTCTTTTGGGGTGAGGGTGCCAAGTGATATCTCGACCGGCAGCACAATATCTGCCGCACATTGCTGATGGACAAGACAAAATAGCAGCAGGCCTTATTGCTTCTAAATTCACCTGCCTGTGAGTGTTGAGTCATGTAGGAGGGGCGTGAATGAGATGAGACTGTGTGTGACTGATTCAGCCATGTCAAAGTCACAACCGGGAATAAATCTGAGACAATAAGCAGCAAAGAGGGGGGAAAAAACACCAAACTGAGATCTATAGAGAATCAAATTCCATTCATAATACTAATACGGTCTGAGAGAGAGGGCTTCTGAATCGAGTTCAAAAACATCTCAAACATCTCTGAATATTTCCACAAAGAGTACAAAATGGGAATAGACTTATTTGAAGGTCTATTTTATAAGCAGTAGCAGTAGTATTAATAATATATATACATATGTATAATTTTTGCATTAAAAAAAATCAAAAACAGATTTTAAAAGACTAAATTAAATAATTTAACAAATTACAACACGTATGAGTATAAAGTAATGTAATTTAATTACAAAAATAATGTACTAAAATGTAAATACTAATAATAAAAAATAGCCTAAAACACACTGAAGCATCATTTCTAATCGTTCAAGTACAGCACCTTCCCTATTAGAGATAACTTGTGCTGCCTAACACGAGATCTGGTGGCATCTGGCATCAAAATGAATGGTTTTCATTTCTTAATTCTCTTTCGGTGTCAAAAATCCTCCTTAAAGTCTGTGAACATAATGTCACTATTGAAAGCAAACACATTAAATCGATGAATTTCACAATCCCCGCCACTTTTACCCATGAAATCTCATTGGTCATGTGAGTTGTTCCCTCTCGTATACCAACATAAAAAGCTTACCTTTAACGGAGCGCGGTTTGGCCTGCTTGCGTCTAGACATCTCCGTGTTAACAACAATATTTTACTTTCTTTAACAGGTATCTTGTCCTCTCCGAGAAATATTGACAGGTCACGCGCTGATACTTGGGAGATTTCTTCACTTTGCCTGTTGCAATGCGGCAACTTCGGTCTCGCTAGTCCAGAAGCGTTCAAAGGAAGAGAGAGTACGGCAATGGAAACTGATATTCCAATGATTGAACTTCTCCAACCTGTAGATTTAACAAATAACTTGCGGCTTTTCCCGTGCTCGAGAAGCGAACGCTCTTTTGTTCCTCCGTAACGGAGGCGCTGACGGCGGAGCGGGCACGCGCGCTCAGAGTTTGAAGAAGCGGAGCGTGCCCAAATTACACCTGATCAGTGGCGAGAGGTGCCAATACTTGCCGATAATGTGCTAAAGCCACTTCGACGGTGTTTCGGAATTGATTCGCAATGTTTTTCCTCCTTTTCGCAGTTGTCGCAACTGTCTCTTTTCGTTGTGATCCCGCCGAACCGCCCTCGTTCGCTGTTATTTTTCCGAAGGTGCCACTCTCAATGGCATTTTACGCAGCATTTTTACCTGAGGGGATTTTTCTTCTTCTTGTTTATCGTCCTAAAAGCCGTAAATATTTCTAGTCGCTAGCCTCTCTCTCCCTTTTTCTTTGTCCTGACTCTGGTCTTCCCTCCGCCTCCCGATCCGACTGCTGGCGGGGCTGCAGCGCAGACACACATAATAAAGCCAGGCTTGGCTGGAAATGTAGCCGTGTCCCAGCAGGAGGATGTGAGAGTAGGGTCCCGGCGGGGGAGCGCTCTGATCCCGCAGGGAGCTCCGCACAGCCTGGGTTGAGCAGACAGAGAGAGCCAACAGCACCAAACCATGGTCAGCCATGGAAACTACAGCTTAACTTGGAGCACGGATCGGGGCCAAAACACGGAGCTTCGAGGAAACTCTGCAGCGTGCAAGAAAAAAGACGGACTGGATTCGCTTTTTGCGCTCCTTGTACTGGTGCCATCGTCTCGGGTTCACTCCAGCGTTTAACTGACGATTGGATACGATGACATTTTTATAATTTGGGGGGTTAGTTTTCAACATTTATCATTTCTACATCGCCAGGTTTATCTGCGTTTAGACTGATAAGATTTAGGATTTAAAGGGATAGTTCAGCCCAGCCAAAAATAAAAAACAGTGTCATCCTTTACCCATCCTCGCGTTGTTCCAAACCCCTTTGACTTTCTTTCTTCTGCTCAACAGAAAAGATGATGTTAGGCTGTAATGTTAAGGTCTGACAGCCTCAGTCACCACTCACTTTCGTTGCCTCTTTTTTCTCCCCCATACAATGGAATTGAAACAGTTACTGAGAAAAAGAAAGTTTTACAGGTTTGAAACAACAACAGGGTGAGTAAACAGATCAGATTTGCAATTTCACTTTTAATATTAACATCAAGTGCATGCTTTTTATTTTTGAAGGAAAATGAGATCTGCATACGCAAATAATGTTTGATGTTATCAGATGTGTTGTTTTATTTTCAATGGTATTATGGGATATGATAAAGTATTAACTTTTAACTCCTTTTCATAGGATCCTTGTTGTGTTCTTTTTGGCAGGATTAGGCCTTTTCAACAGCATTTTTAGTCCCCACAGCGTCTGTCTGGCCGTCTGCGTGTGTTGCCGAAGCGCAGTCGCAGAAAGAGGATCATTTGTGCAAAAATCAACCTAAGAAATGGTCAAAATCACACGCGGCGCGCCGGAGCTGCTCGGCCGTTGTCATGGATAACATGGTGGGCACCCTGTCTCGGACAGCGGGACGTCCTGCAGATTGAGCCGAGCACCCCGCGGAGCCACAGCGCGGCCTTTAAAATTGACCCCCCGCTGAGGACCGGGGCCCCTCTTGTCTCGCCTGAGCGCACGCCTGGAGACCGCTTTTAAATGTGCTTCTGGTGTCCCAGAGAGAGAGGCCGCTGGCACGAAGGGGCGAAAGCTCACCGCAGTGGTCCCTTTTTCTCGGATAAATTCAAAGAAGGAAAATAGCCCAAATTACAAGCTCCTTAAGGGTCAAGGACAGCCGAGACATGAATGGTTTGAAAGAGTGGCATTGTGAAATCACATAGCACGCGATTACACCCTCTGTCATCTTTTTACGGATTTGCATTTTTCTTGGGCCACAATGAACAGTTCAGAATAAGACTTACAAGACATGTGGATGAAATTAATTAAGACGCTGGAGAAAAAGAGGTGTGAACTGCAAATGCGGTGGTCCTGTTTGGAATAGACGCCGTTGCTATTTTAGGATGATTTTAATGAGTGGCAAATCATTTTTTGAGCTTGGATGACTGCATGCGATTCGAAAAATATCGAACGTTTAGAAGAGGAAGGAAATCTCTCATTGGACATTATTTGCAACACTTCATTTGACTGCTAACTGAATTCAAATGGCCTCAGCATTGGTTAGTATTTTCCTTCACGCAGCAGGGACGGCGGTAGATTGATGCCATTACATTATTCATGCAACGATTATTCAAAATTTAGCAATAACTCAAGAGCGTTTTGTCCTTTCTCTCATCCGTCTCCTCTCTCACTGTACCTAGGTATGCTGCTATTCTTATGCGACTATCATCCATTGGACAGTGCGGACCCAGAAAGCACCCTTAAACACTCCCCCATTGTACTGTCACAAGCCTGGAGAGTTCATGTTATATTTATGTTGCCTACAGCGTATTCTCTCTGTTCTGTTCTGTTCAGCTGAACTCACGCCAACTCCTCCAGGTCCCCCCTCCACAGACAATGTTACATCTCATTGGCTTTGCCCTAGATAGGCTATTTTTGTATGAAATAATTAGACATAACTGATTTAAATACTGCAAAGCCAACACTCTTTTGTCTTGTTAACAAAATACAGGAGAGGTGCACATTCGCGGTGTCACTTCTGTCAATCCGTGCGAGGAGGTTTGAAACACAAATGCATTTCCAGCTAATGGATCTGAGGCAGAGCCAAAAAAATGAGTCATTTTATTAGCTTCCTTCGATTCGAGTTTTACTTTCGGGACCGAGCTGCGATGACCTGACCTGATAGAATCTATTACGAAGGCAAAAAAATGTCAGGAAAGCATTGCCAGAAGCTTTTAATTGTCTCAACGTGTACATCAGCAAAATATAGGATTGCTAAAATATGCCGCCGTACAGCACTAATTATCCATATATAAGGGCAGCGCGGCGCTTGAAACAGCACGTTTTGTTTGTTACAGTGACCCCGGACCCAGACAGCCGTGCTGATGCCGAGTGCACATGGGCACACGAGGGAGAGGTGGAGAGCAGGAACGCAGATTGGGGCTGACCGCTCGGCTGCACTTTAATGTACCCTCTACTTCATCAGTCCTGATTAGCCACCATAAAAATCCAGATTGAACATTACATTTTTACTGCTGATTGTCTTCCAAACACTCTCAGGTGTTGGCGTGTTAAATGCCAGGGTGTGCATCTGTCCTCGCATCCCATTAGCTTGCTGCAGTGAGACGTATGACTTGGAAAAAAGGGGGACCCTCTTCAGAAACGAAAGCAATGCAGAACAAATTTCAGGCTTTTAGGCTTACCGCGTCTTGTGCCAAAACCTCAATAACAAGCCCCCCTCCAGCCCCCGTTTCCCTGGCTCTTGCCCCAGACTTACACAAAGAAACACCAGCTTTATGGACTTAGGGCATTAAAGCATAAAAAACAGCGGACGGAGAACAGGTTCGGAACACATGGCGCCGAACGCAGGGCCCGATCACGTCAGATCGCACAGGCTGCACGCTTTAACGCTCCAATTCTTAGGTACACGGCCGTGTTTTCAAAAGGGCACATGAAAGGGCTTAGCGAGAGAGGGAGAGAGATGAGCAACGGCGGCAAGGAGGCCGGCGCTCCAGCAAAAATGCTTTTCTGATGAGCTGCAACAATGCACTCACTCCCACGACATCAGCTCTCTGTTGGGAGTCTCCTCCTAATTTCCTCCATCCATAATAAAAAGAGCTACATTAAACAGTGCCATTAGTGCCAGCAATTTGTTTTATTCTCCACAGAAAGAGAAATGTTATCTGTGGCGGACAAACTTAACCCAATTAAAGCTCATTGTGTATGGGGGCCTTGCTGGGTCTTCGGCTGATGCCTAGGAACGAGGGCAGAGGAAGCCAACTTTGGGGAGGGAGAGGGGGGGAAAAAAAGAGAACGGTCGGAACATGTCTGGAGAATTAGGGAAAGTAGGAGAGAGACAAATGTGCTTTCAGGAAAAAAGACGGGAAGAGAAATTATGTTTTTGTACGCTCTTCCCCCCACATCAAATCCCTCCCAAGATGGTTTGATGGAGGAATACTGTGCAAAATGTACACTCAAAACAAAAACGCACCCATAATAACATATAGCTTATTAATAAGGATCAGAGTAAAGGTAAAACCTTTCCATCAAATAAAAAAAAGAGGGAGGAACTGTGTACAAAGCCACACGTTCTGAGACTCTCGCTCATACCCTCACATTTTTGCTGTTAATTGTTGTGATAACACCTCTCGATTACAGGGGTTTAATTATCAACATGTTTGGCTGTTAGACCGAGTACCTGGCACAGATCCTGGTGAAGGGCTCAAGGTTTCTAATGAAGATCTCACTCACAGCAGCATACAGGAGCTCAGTGTGGTGCTGTCCTAACAAAGAAGCATATCGCGTTTAGAGACGACCTGGGTATCTGTGAATTCTAACACAATAATGCCAAGAATATTCATAGTGATACATTTTGATTGATATCCAGTTGTGCCGGAATGGCAAGTGTGTGTCTCTGTGGGGGAAAAAAGTGATTCTGTGTGATTGCGGAATTGTAACAGTAACTAAATCGCATGTCGTGGGACACAAATGAGGCATGCCTTTGCTTCTGTAACAGCGAAAGCTGGTTTCACTCCGTTTGACTGGTAATCCTTCCGTCTCCTATTGCATTTATCAGCTTTAGTGGAGCCGTTTTTTGCTCACTTACCCAAAAAAAGGCCCAATCAACACCTCCCAGCTGGTGAAATGAAGCAGAACCGGGCCTCCATTACTTTGAGACGTGATGGATACTTCACAGCTGCGGTCGAGTGTCTGAGTGTTGAGTGGAGAGACAAACAGCTGTAAAACATGCCCTACTAAAGACTTTGCCATTAGGATTTACATGCAGTGTATACTGTATACTCATATAACTGTGCGGATTTATCCACAACTAGTTTTGTTCTCACATAAAGCCCTAAAAACATGTGAAATCTAAGCAATTTGAAGGAGACCTCCTATGACAAGAATCTGTTATATATTTTGAGTGACGTTGAGTGATATTACAATATACAATTTAAAACAAGCGCATTGGAAAAAAATATAAATACATCTCACATGAGCAGCGTTTGCTTTTCTACCATGATGTATGCCTTTAAAATATCTAGTCTTGTTTCCATATTTGGTTTGTAATTCACATTTACTTATATTTGTCCTCGAACACAAACATTATATCGCCTGAAAGCAATATTATCTCTACCAAATTGGAGGATGCGCGCAATCTAACACTTCACAAATACAGATTCCCATTATTATGAAATTGCACGAGGAACAGTAGCTACACTTTGCAAGGCTTCGATTTATCTCCCAATGGTTTATTTTGCGTGAGAAAATGATATTTACTGTTATTGAGGGAAAATACGTTCACGCTAGCAACGTGATCCAGAGAGCGAAAACAATTTAGGGTTCATTCTGTATTTAAATCGTATTAAATGCTGCATTTCAGTGTTTCCTCTTTCCGAATGAAATACTCAAATAAAATATAACCAAATCTTATCTGAGAAGAAAATGTGTGTAATAGAAAAGCAATGGATGTTTTGAGGTTTAATAAGCAGAAGGGCCATAAATTAAACATTTCGCTGCTGTGTTGAGCGTCAGTTCTGTAGGTCTGCAGCGCCATCTAGTGGTTGAATTTAGCCCACTATCAAAATTAATGTCTCGTAGATTGTTACGGTTTCATTTTTGACCTTTGCAGTAATTAAAGTCAAACATAGCATACACAAAACGGTAACATTAGCCCATTTCTTGATTTGTTAGGCAAACTACATAAGTTAGTTTTAATTTAAGTAAATGGTGATTCAGACTTTCTAACTTTATAAATTTTCTGTTAATTTAATGTTTTTAAAACATGTGGTTCTAAAATATATCCATACAAATAATATTAATAATAATAATATTATTAATAGTATTTTTTCCTGTCTATTCATATGCGAGTCGATTTCTGCTACATAAGAAAATGCTTTGGTAATTTAGAATTCTTGGGTGGTAATAATAATAACAACAACAAAAAAAAAAAAATAGAAAGGTAAAAATTGTAACGGAAAATCGTAATTATCATGTAAAGTACCAATTGTGACACATGTCAAATCCGATCATATCCGATTTACCAAGGGATGCTTTTATTATTAATGTGTGACAGGAATTGATTTCTGGCACTGCTTGCATTTATAAAATGTATATATATTTAAAAAAAATTATTTTTCCAAACCAGACTACTTCATTCTCTCAGATAATCAGTTAGTTACATGTCCTCTACTTTTGGTGTTGCAGACTTTATTTTACATGTTTCCACTTACATTTTAGTTGAGCACCCGTTTGAGTTTGATGTGCGTGTTTTAGTTAGCTTTTTTCCCTTAGTTAAATCACTCGTATGAAGAAACTTATAAGAACTGCGACTTTTTTTATTTTTGAAGGACAAAGTTGTCCTAAGATTAAAACAGTACCCATTCTTGTCTTAGGACAACTTTGATCCACATCGAATGCTGACTACTGTATACTCACCCTCACTTTCTTCAGTGCGCACAAAACCTAATTTTTTTGTATAACATCTGGGCTATTCAAACTTCCCAATGAAGAAAAAATAAATGTCCTTATAACTTCTGCACTAAAGCAATGTTTTCTGAAGATGAATCAATCATTCATCTGAATGATTTGTTTCTGAATGTTACTGATCAGGTTCTGGAGTTCAGCTCACTACCTCATCCATCCAGTCATAGTTATTAAAAGCTCACGAAGATTATCACTAAATTACAATTTAAAATGTCCCCCCCCCAATCATCATAATGATCTATGAAACCTCAACCCTGTTGTCAAGCATGGTGGTGGTGGCAGCATCTTGAGAAACCGAAAAGCTTGTTGCCATCAAGGGTGACACAGATGGAGCCAAAATCCACAAAGGGTGCCAGTATCAGGCAGCCAAGACTCGCTCGGAGCAGCGACCCCTTTGTTCAAGTACAACAAGGTTCCAAAGAAAAAAGAAATGCTTGAATCCAATCAAACATTTGTGGCACGTGAAACTTGTTTTCAAATGACACTATGCAATTAGAATTTTCAGCACATTTGCATTCAGAAACATGTTTTTTTTTATTTGCATTTCAAAACGTTATGCACTTCATTTATCTACTTCAAGAACCTTCTACAATTCACCAAAATTCTGAATAGTCTCATATCATTGTCTCGAACCAAAACCTGTATGGAGAAAACGATCAAAAGGCATCTCACAAATTTATGCCACTGAAAATTTCTATATTTTATTCTAAAAATTAGCTTACACCTGTGGAAATAAAGAAAATACAACTGAGGCTTTTTCCACACCGGTACATATTTTAAACATCAATGAAAACACCGAAGTCAAATTCCTATCAAATATAAAACATAAAACAGCTTAAGTCAAAAATTGTAACTGTCCCATGTGGCAATTCTGGCCTATGATTTAATCAGCTGTCCTGAGAGAATCAGGGGAGCAGGCGTCGTAGTGGGCGAGGACCTGAACATGGACAAAAAAAAAAAAAGATATAAGATTAACAAGAGGAACCAAAAAAATTAGTGACAGATCCTTCCATGCTAATAGTTTTCTAAATAGTCATCATAACAGGAACTTTCATAAGAAGATGCTGACCTGTTGGGGCTCCCAAATGAAGGCTCCTGAGTGAAGGTGGTGGTGCTCTAGGACCCCGGGGGCCATTCTGTGGAGGTTGTCCACACATCAATGATGGTCGTAATGAATGAGACCCCGGATGCAACAGTCCTCTAGAGGACGAGAACCCAAGAGGTGTATCTAGCAGAGGGGCACGGTCAAGAAGAGGGGCTCGATCAAGCAGAGGGGCACGGGTGGAGGATAGCCCATGTGTAGGTGCTGGGCCTAGAAGAGGTTGTGGCTTGTCAAGAATCTGAGAGGCTGCTGGCCCTCTAGATGGGGGACTAAATGAAGAACCGTGTGAGACTGTAGAGGCCCGAGAGGGTAATAGATTATGAGGGGCAGCTGATCTGTGGGAAGGTGGCTTTAGATTTTGCATTGAAAGTAAAGGAGGTGGTTTTGTCTTGGGATATGAGCCTGGAAACACAGGGAATACGGCATTTAAATTTATTAATGAGCATCATAAACAGGTTAAGAAAATGAGGGTTTTAAACATTTTTCCAAGAAAAAAAAAAGGTAGAACCTAGCCTGTGCCTCAAAAACAAACCTTGCAATCCCCTGTGATGTCCTGGGGGTGTATCTCCAGACCCCGAGGGTGGGTTTGTCTGCTCTCTTGGTGGTGGTCCAGATCCAGCAGGCAGAAGCGGTGGGGGTTTTCCTAACCCTGGAGGCAGGCTGTTTATTACAGGAGCCACATCACTGCCCGCCTCTGCAGAAAATACTGGAGAAAAAAAGAACATAGTGGTATTAAAAAGATAACGTTATAATGTTTAGAAATATATCATACAATCTGTATCAAGTTACATTTTAATTCTACACATTTATTATGCATAAATAAAATATATATATAAAAAGTTTTCTTTTATTTATTATATAAAAAAAAATTTGGGCTAACCGAGACAAAAATATAACTGCTTTTGCTTTGTAGCAGTGTAGAATAACTATAATATACATATACATAATATAATGTAAATGTACCACAGACAAAAAAATAAAATTATATTTAAACTACCACCTTAAAATTATATATATATATTATATAATTTTTTTATTACGCACATACTCGTATAATTATTTTAATAATTCAATACATAACTATGTATAATTAACAGAATAAACTGATAAATAAAATAAGATGAATCAATGTACACCGACTGCATTTTATCAATCATGCCTGAATCTAACCTGAGGCCATTTAATTATATGATATATTGAAATGAATTAAGAATTAAGACAAGCTTATAAAGACGAGGCAATATGAATGTAACTAGGCCAGGACATTGGAAGCATGTTCACCTTGCAGATGGTCTTGGCGGTTCTGAAGATACTCTGTCAGTGTGTTGAGCTCCTCTGGGTACAGGTGCAAACCTTCGGCCAGGAGAAAGAGCAGGTGGCGGGTGGCAGAGGGAACAGTGTGGCGCTCCAGCTTGCTGCGCTCCAGGTAGTCCTCCGTCAGCTCAGCCGCCCGTGCCGCAGCCTCCGTGGGGTCCAACACCCGCCGCGAACCGCTCAAGCGCCTGAACTCTACCAACACAAACTCCATGGCCTGTTCTTTGGGCATATTTCGATGAACTGTGGAGAAGCAGAGGAAGGGTCAGCCAGAGGAGGGAAGGGGCTTACATATGGTGCTCAGTGTGAGCTGCTGCAGTCTAAGCAGCGCGCACAAGAGTTCTACTTCATCAGCAACACGCTGCAGTCTGGCAACCACTGCTTAACCCAATTACCACATTAAAATTCAGTATGCACTCAAAGGACACATTGATGAGCCCACTTGAATGTTGGGAGAAGGGACATTAAGCAGAGCAGAAGTTAATGAAAGATTGCTTATATTAAGAAGGTTTTTAATATGAGGAAGGCATTGTGCATGAGATAACTTTTTAGCTTTTTAACAAATTCAGTTTTGAAGTATGACATTGTCTAATAGCAAATTATTACATTCAGAAAATCTAATAGTCCATTTTAAATGTTCATGTTTATGCTTAAGTTTGTTTTGCTGTTTGTTTTTAGGCGTGAATGTAGTCCTCAGCCATTTAGTGTGTGTAAAACTATTTTAAAACTGACAATGGGTTTAATTAAAGAAACAGTTCACCCAAAAAAATTTAATTCATCCTTAAGTATGCTTTGAACCACCATTGACTTCCAAAGTAGGAAAAAAATAATACTATGAAAGTCAAAAATGACCCAAAACAGCCCGGGTAAGTAAATGATGACAAAATGCTCATTTCTGGGTGAACTATTCCTTTAAGTGGTGGGCATTAATTAAATTACTTTGAGGGCATGTCATCTATTTTAATGTTATGCTGAGGGTTTTTTGGGGAGGGGGTTTGGATTTTGTGTGAAGCGCTACATTTGATGCATTTTTGCTTTAAATAAGTAGATTGGTAAAACATTTATACCCAAATCTATTATAATAATGTCATTTCTTTGTAAAAAAAAAATAGAATTCCTAATTTATTCTGACCATTTAACCGGTAAATTTTCATTGGGGATGGTGAGGGATTGTTCTGAATTTAAAAGCTATTAAACGCTTTAATTTGGAGGTACATCAATTTTGAGATTTGTAAAATGTCTAAACTTTTTCTTTCCTGTTTTGTAAATATTAGTACAGAAGTAGCACAAAAAGCATTTTATAACCATTTTGTGAATGTTTGAATGAATGTATGCTTTTTGTGTAGGCCAGAGTAGTATGTTACGTGTGAACTGATATAGCTAAAGTCCTATGGTGGGATATAAAGTGTATTTTTTGAGTTCATATAAATGTATTCTATTTTTTATATTTGTTTGAAAGTTTTTAATGTTCATTTCAGAATCGTATTAATATACGACAGAATACTGGCTAGTGTTTTGTTGTTCGTTATATGGCAAAGAGTGTAAAAATGCCCACCACCAAGTCAAGGTTGTTAAAGGTTATTTCACTGTTGTTTGAAGTAAATTTAACCTGGTTTTATTGGGAGATAAATTGTGGGAGTCGGAACTTACTTTTGAGGGACTCTGAAAATATGATTACTGTGCACGAAGAGAGTGTTACATTAGTCTGCTCGACGAGAATACATAAGGGGGAACCGTCGGAGCGGACATCTTGGAGGGCCCGCGTCAGGCCTGATTCCACCTGCAGGTAAAGCATTTCCACCGAGAGGCCACGTTCCTGCAAACACTGGCCTATCGATTTGGGGTAATCCCTTTGAAAGAAGAAGAAGAGATCTGGTTATTGAGCACCATGCTTCAGGGCAGGTAGGTGAGGGTCTTGGTTGTGGCCGCGTTTATATAGGCAGTAATTAAAAGGGTAAAGTTTTAGTGCGCCACACATATCAATAAACCAACATAAATAGCATTTTAAATGTGTATTACATGTTAGAAAATGGTTTCATTTGTTTTAGCCAAATAAATGCATGTGGGTGGGTCATCAGAATTTGGGAGGACATAAAAAGTAACAGTAAGCTTAAACGTGATGCAAAAAATTACAGTTTAATATTAATAACATAACTTTATGCAAATGTACTAGTGAACAGATATTACTTTAAAAAAAAACATATATTACTGTTTGACCAAAAACATTGTAAAATGAATCGTAATAAAATGTGAAACTTATATCAAACACATTTAGGCAAAGATCTATTAAATGGATGAACTTTCTGTTTTGTTTGTGTCATATTCAATGTGTATTAATAAAAAAATATTATGTATATGTATATATAAATATACACACACACACATACAGTATGTGTCTCCCATCAAAGAATATTAAAAACTTGCATTCACTTTTTGATAATAGCATTGTTTGTGTTTTTCTGGATTGATTTGTATCATTTAGAAATATGGCTTAGATTACTGAACATTTTGAAAATCACCACTTCTTAAAGTGGCTAAATAAACAAGGAGTGTAATTAAAACGTTTTTTTAAACACAATAATTTCAGGACGTATTGAAATATTAGGTGAATGTTTTTGTAGGAGGGTGATAATGTACAGAATGCACACCTAACTATTTTGAAAATGTGTATTCAACATTTAGTGGAACATTTAAAGGTCTTTTTATTATCATCTCTCTCTCTCTTTTTATTTTTTATAAAGATTTGTGGAATTTGGATCATAAAAAAATTGTAATAAAAAAAAAACGTAAATGTTAAATCAAAATTTTAAAAATTAGATCATAAAGGCCCAGTTTCACAAACAGGGCTTAGTTTAAGCCAGCACTAGGCATTAGTTTAATTAAAAACTTTTACAAAAATGCCTTATAAGAAAATATTACAGGTGTGCATCTTAACACAGAACAATGACACTGACATGTTTTAATTTGCAATTTAACATGCAATTTAGTCTGGGACTAGCTTAAGCCTTGTCTGTGAAACTGGGGGTAAGTCTCTAAAGACCACCATGCTTAATACAACATAAAGACTGTAACATGTGATGCAAGTTTAGGATAAATATTCGTCTTTAAGTAAGGCCACATGAAATAATCATTTGTGTTTGATTTGTTAGACAGATATCATTTACACAACAAATATTGACAAATATTTATAGATTTCCACTATTTTGTCCTTTTAGAGACAACATCTAGAGTTAGAATGTTATATTCAAAGATACATTTTAACAACTATTGATGGATGTATCAGTTTTAGTGTTTTTGCTGTTGTTGTTTTTGTATTAGCGGTGTAAAATAGTAATATACGTCAACTTAAATTGATACCAAAAAATAAGAAATGTAAAGTATAAAAGCATAGTAAACAGTAGTGATCGTTTATATTACTGGATGTTTGTTGTTATGGTTATTCTTTTACTTGAAGGCACATTTAATTCCTTTTGAAGATTTTGGATGATTTATAATACTGAAATATACAGATTTGGTTTTTTAACCATGAATGATGATTCTGGATAAATAAGGATGCCAGATCTTAGCCCTAATGAATCCCATCAGCCTAACATTTAACAACAACAAAGCATATTTACACAAATGAGAAATGTTCAGAAAAATAACAGCAATGCACAAAATATATTCCCTAAGTGCAAACCCTGAAAAGGCAAGTTTCACACAATATAAACATTTACTGCAACAGATCCATACTGCTACCTGCAGAGTATACTCACACATTCTGGTTGTTAACAGACAGGACAACACAGTCTGCGGGATGTCTAGCAGCATCTCCATGCAGCTGCTGGAAGAACCTCTCGTATACAGCATTGCGTTGAACTGTAGCCTCATATTCTTCAGGAGAAACGGCTGTTAAAAATAGATTTACATTTGAAACAATTTCCCCGAGTGGCCACAACAGCAAGCGGTGAAAACATGAGAAGTCATACCAGTTGACTGATGTGGTGAAAGCTCATAGTCTGTAGTCCCAGAGTAGTCAATCCCTTCGTCTAAGCTTTCGAAGCTGAACATTGAAGGAAGGTTGGAGGGAAAAGGTGTTTACATTTTAGAAGAGAGAACAGATATGTGAAAAATAGAGCCAGGAAAAGATCACTAGTTTTCGGTCCTATTCAACATGCCTCTCAGATTCTGGATGATCATCTTTTCTGTCCTCTCTCATTGGATATGGTGTTCTTCGAAAAGGTCGTGGAGGTTTTGAGACACTGCATGAAGCAAATCAGCATAAACACAACACCAGACATATAAAACGTAGGCTGTGTGTTTCAATCTAGTGAGTTGCCTAGCTTGAAGGCGTCATGTTAATTCTGAACATATATATACATACAGTAGCACTATACCTATAGTCACACATACCTTCCTCCACTGTGTTTTGGTGGTGGTGGTGGTGGTGGTGGTCGTCTACCCCCAGCTTTCTTCGACCACGACGACATATTAGTTCTTCTAAATAAAGGGCGTAACAAACATTATCGAACATGTGTTAATGTTATAACATCGCAGAACACAACGCAACAGAGTTTTGGTTGCCCAGAAACGCTACATGTATACATAAATAACACAACCTATCGCCTATTGTTAAAAAACATTTCATATTTACCAAATTATTGTTATGAAATAACTAAATCTTACCTGCGTAGATATTCGGTTGTAGTCCCACTGCTTTATGAATCTTGATGAATTTGCTGATATGTTATTTCATCTCTTGCTAGATCAGTACATACGAAGACTGTTTTTAGATTTTAAAAATTATGAATAATAAGTTACTGCTCCAGGATTCCTGCAAAAGACCTGCAACACACTCGACCTGACTTCCTTTCGAAGAACAAGTGTATTATTCGAGGAAGCGCGTGGCGCCTCGTAGCGGACAGGAAGACAAACGACGACAGCAATGACGTCACCAACCAGCCTCCTCCTCAGTCCTTCTAACCAACACATCTTCTGTCTGTGTTTGATGATTCTGGTTTTAACTTATGAACAATTTATGAATCTCTATAGTTTTTCAGTCCCACCAAAGGAATATGATGCCTTGATGAAAGCTATACCAACTGGCTTAGTTCAGTTGACTAAAAATGACCTTACATTTAATGAAGGCAACATTATTCATCCATCTTTATATGCTTAGACGGAATTGACATTTTAGATCGAGTAAAATGTATGTATGCAAAATGCAGTAATAAATACATTCACAAGATGTTTCTGAAAAATTACTCCAAGAGGGAAATTTTACTCGGGTTCATTTATAACAAAAGTAAATTGGAGAAAAGTCTGGTTAACAAAGTTAAGGATATTCACTACAAAATTATTCATAAAATTTATCCAGTTAGTTCGACCATATCGAAAAATTCTGATGTTGACGAGTCTTGTTCTTTTGTGGAATTGTGAAGGAAACTGTTGCCCACCTGTTCTTTGATATTACTAAAAAAGTTATTTACGAGTTGTTAATTTTCTCATATTGAACTCCAAGTTCTTTATTCATAAACAAAAATGGCCTAAATCTCCTGTACCCTCTTCTTTACTGAATTTAGCCATCTTGTTTCCTCTCTTAGACTTACAAATAACAAAAAAGGTGCACTTTGACAACCTTTATGAAAGAATGTAACTATGTAATTTTTTTTTTCTGCACTTACCTTATGAATATTACTCTGCTGCATGCAAATCAAAGATCTTTGTTTGTAATTTATATGTATGATTGTACATTGTAAGACTATATCAATGTCTTTCTTACCTGTTGTTTTTGTATGTTTTAGTTCTTGCATTAATAAAGAGAGAAAAAAAACACCACCACATTAAACATCTCCATAAAATATGTGTCGCCTCTATATATATTAATGCTGCCAAATGATTAATCGCATCAAAAATAAAGGTTTTTGTTTACATAATATATGCATGTGTACTGTGTATATTTATTACAGTACTATAAACATATTTACATTATATATATATATATATATATATATATACACACACACACACACACACACACACATACACTTATAGCCTATGTAATAACTATACAGTGTATGTATCTAAATATGACTAAGTTCTGTTTTCGTTCCTCATTAGTATTTGCCTCAGTATGTGGGGGAAGAAAGCTTATTTTAAGCTTAATTTTTTAGTTTACAATAACATTTTAATTTTCATGACGCAGAAAGTCACAGCTGTGATTTATTAGGCTTCACTTAACAAGATCTTGGCTATATGACACTGTTGCTTTATATTCTGTAACTGGAGCTGTTTGTCACAGTTGAGGCTTAAGTCTCACACAAGAATATATAAAAAGACGTCTCTACTACCTTACTTTAACCGTCTTGAGATTTTGAGATGTGAAGACTGTACTCTCAAGTTGTTATGTGAGCATGCTATGGGGCCATGCAGCATTAGCTCTTTGGATTTTGGAATTCATGCAAATCACAGCTGAAACCAGTAAATAATGTTAAAGATAACAAAGCCTGTGCAACACATAAAACAGACATTTATTACAAACATCACAATTCAGAAAATGAAAGTTTCTTAATTCAATCATACTCTCTTATCTTTGGGAGCGTTGGAGATTTTAACTGCTTCAGAAAGTTCACATTTAGCAGCATTAGGACACTGATATGTGCAGAAAACACTTGGCATTTCCCCAAAACATCATTAAAGGGATGCCTTCTACTCTGATAGAATCAATTCTCACTCAGTTTTGTCAGTTCATCTAACTTAAATTTGGCTTCATTTATTTCTCAATGGACCTTGCATCATACATTAATAAAAAATACTGCTTAAAAAAAATATCACAGTGTCTTGATTCATCAAGACGTTTTGCAATCATAATTAGAACGTGGGGCAATCAACCCAGAACAGATTCAAGTACAATCAGTCTGAGGGAGCAGATTAATGGGTTTTCTGAGGCAGGCATGAACATTTAGAGGAAACAAGTGGTTAAGACACTGCTGCCGTTTCCTGCTGAGATTTTAACTTGGAATATAAAAAAAATGAGAGAAGTCACATATATATTTAACACATCTGAACAGAGACACACAGCAGACCAGAGCTTGAGGGGAGAGACTCAAAGATGGATCAGTAAGTAATAGATGCATATGTTCCATATTTTTTCTGCTCCTGGAAATGCAGATGAAAAGTTCCCAGAAGCCATTAAACCTCCTGGTATCTTCAATAGCCCTCAGAGTGGGGCATCCTTGGAGTGCAACAGTGTAGTTTACTCTTTCTCTCTTCTTCCCTGCAGTTGTAAGGAGAGTCTACTCCATCCATCAGAGGTCCACGCTGCCGCGTCCAATCCTGAGACAGCATCATGATTTGATTGGTCAGGTTGATCTCTCAGACAGAGGGGACAGGATGGAAGCTTGAAGGGGATAGTCCACACCTAGGGTTGGTGGGCTGATGTCAGGACACATGGGAAATGAGTCTGACTCGTGTCTGGATGTCTTGGCGACACAGTGGGCACGTTTCCAGCTGTAAGGCACACTCCATGCAAATCCCACTGAAGACATGACAGAGAAGCAGAAGATGATTCAATTATTCAGCACAAAAAGATGATGTAACTGTAAATCAACAATAGGTTTAAATGCCCTATGGAGGGATATATTATTAGGGATGCGCAGGACCATTTTTTTAGTGCACATGCTCACTTCTTTCATTTTTTAGATTTTCCCCTTTAATTTTTTCAACAGGGATTTAAAAAGTCTTTTTTTAAAGATTCATACAGTAAGCCATGAACCAAAATCAATTCCTCTAAAGAAAATGACTTGATTTTTACTTCTGGAACCCAACTGTTGCACATTGTAGGCTTCTTATGTCACAGCTAATGAACAATGATGGGCTACCTGCCACTGTGAAAAGCAATATAACAATAAATATGTTAC
Source organism: Enteromius viviparus (assembly GCA_032353835.1). Lineage (NCBI taxonomy): Eukaryota > Metazoa > Chordata > Actinopteri > Cypriniformes > Cyprinidae > Enteromius > Enteromius viviparus. The sequence goes on along the minus strand of JAUCNO010000318.1, from coordinate 7,483,524 downwards.
TATGAGATACATTTATTATTAACGGTTTTATTATCTTACTTAGCATATTTTTGTTTAACACATAAAAATGAAATATAGTGTAAAATATCAAATATGTTTTAAATGTCTGTTATGTACTCCAATTCATCAGTCCTGCTTTCTTGAGCCTCGATCACATCCCTTTACCCATAAACCTAGTGTTGTAAACACTGACTCTCTATGTTGAACTTTGTACCTGTGCAAACAGGGTCTCAGTTCAGTGTCTGCCATCTGGTCACAACAGAGGGTGCAGCAGTTATCTCTGATGCTAACCTGCTTGAGCAAAGCCAGGCGCCTGTGTCTGAAATAATAGAGAAAGAAAAATTTCACGCACATGACTGGTATGAGTCACTTCCTTTAGGATAACTTATGCATTTACTCACACCCACATAACAGTCATTGTAACTTGTGTACAGATTTCTAACAAAAGGCACAAACCTGGGCAAAATGATTTTCTCGTCTGATGCGAGTGAGGCAAACTCATTAAATGTGTTGAACTTGATGGAGGGGGGGTGGCGAAAGGGCTTGGCTCCAAAGTTGAACTCACACTGTTGATAGGACATAAAACTGGCTGCAGCGAAGAAGCCAGACCTAAGAGAAGGTACAGCAAGTTTCAAAAAGCTTCATACATTTTTGCATTTGTTTTACGGTGGAGGAAGTGAGATTTGCTTACGTGGCAGAGGAGAACACCTGCTTCTCTGGAGGAAGCTGGTGTCCGTTTAGATAGAAAATCATTTGCTTCTTACTGAGGTCCAGCAGGAAGCCTATGTCATCACCTAGAAATCCCAGTGAACACTTACTAGAAACCTTTGCTAAAGCCTTTTCTTGAAAATAATGAAATACATTAAATAGGAACTCATCACATCACTAAAGAACTTGGGTGCTGAACAGGATGCTCTGCACAAACCTTCTTTCCAGCAGGGATGGGAGTGAGGTTTACTGCGAGCGTTGTACCAGATCAGCTGCCTGCAGCCATCATACGCACATGAGTACTCATCATCTCCAATCCCATAACCCTCCTGTACAAACAAACAACCATACATGTTCTCACTACTGAAATTCAAGTTGCCAAAAAATAAAAACAAAACTAAACTAAAAGTAAGAATAATTATCTAAACATAACCAGAAACACACATGGTTAAGAAACTTGCTGTCCTTGGTCGCCCAGCCAATTTGCATGACGCCAGAAGTGATGACAGTGACTTCGTAGTACCAAACCCCCGAATCCACACAGAAAGTACAGCGGACACTTTCAAATGATGATGCGTCACACCGTGCCTATTGAGAAAAAGACATGACTTTGTAAATGTCTTTTATCTACCAATAATTTAGTTTAGTTCAGTTCTGTTCAACATGTCTTACATTACCTAAATATATTTTGCTGAATTTTTTACAATAATGCTATGCCTCTCACCTCCAATCCAGTGGGAGAGATCTTGAGATATTCACTGACATCATTACTGTTCAGCATGGCGTTGATGTTGCTCAAGTTGACCTTCTCATAAGTAAACTGGCGCCCCTCTTTAATGACTACAGGCCAAAGGGTGATTAAAGATAAAATGATCAGCGAGACACAACATACAAGCTGAATATTTGACACAAAATACAAACAGTTGGACTAAATATTAATACAATGTGCAAAGTGAAAGATACTCACAGAGGTTATCAAGACTCCACTGGGCACAGAAGCCCACTTGACGCTTCAGGTAGTCTGGATTATCTGCCCAGCTCTCCAGAACAGCCAGGCGGTCACTGATACAAGATTCCGACACTGTTAACTTGTTCTCACCTAAGATAAAGACAGGCTCTCATTAAAAGTACCTTTCTGAGAAACTCCTGATTAAACATTTTGAACTGAAACCATTAAGACTTACTGGTCTGAGAGAACTTCTCTAAAGCGATGAGAGCAAACAGCATAACCGTGGGATGGGCCTCAGAACTCTAGAAGAAGAACCAGACAACTTTAATGGCTATAATGCCAGCTTTAATGCAACTGCTCTTGCAAAACCAAAGGGTATTTTAATGCTTAATGTACATAAATATAGTAAGTATACAAGGGAGGAAGCTTTGTATTATGAAAGTCAGAGCACTGTATATCTATGTAGATGAACTGTGACTTCAAAAAAAGGGAAAGGTCTGTTTTTTTATTATGTGACACCTTCAAGAACTATCCAGTAAGTATGTTTAATAAAACCACTCAACATTCTTACCAAACTCTCAAGTAAATACTCCAGAGTTCCAGGGCTAAGAAGCGCAATGCTCGCTGGACCTGCAGACAGAAGAGTACAAAGATGAAGTACTCCAGTATTAACCAAATTATTCCTTTGGGAAATGTCTTTGACCTTAAAAAACAGAAGCATGTACTGGACAGTGTTTGTGTGTGTGTGTTTGCGTGCTGCAGCCTCAGCAGAGCTGTCAAATCACAGGCCTCTGAGGGAAACTACAGCATGCTCAGGCATGACAGGCCTTTACAGACTGCAAACTCAGCATTTTTGCTTTGAAGACACAGGCTAGTGCACATTTGATGTAAAATGAGATGCAACCGACCTCAGATTGAGTTAAATAAAAAGCCTAAAATATAACGCTGCAAGCCTTTTACCCACCCTGGCAGGGTGAGCGTTGCTTAGTAAATGCAGTATGTGTGTGTGCATGTCCCTTACCAGCCAGTTTCTCAGCCAGACAGCCCAGGACTGCTGTGGTGTTGCGGTGTTTGGCTGGGATGAGAGCATCTTGACGCGCCACAGCAGCACTCAGATTTAACATGTCAGACAACTTCTGCAGAGCATCCTAACAAAACAAACTCTTCATCAATGATAGAATTTTTTAAAAGGGTTAAATTTTTTAAGGGTTAAAAAATAAATGCACTTAACCAGAAACTAACACACACAGAACAACTGCTCTTTTACCTTCGTTTTAGCTGTACTTTCTACATCATATATACAAACAAGTAGTCAGTGGCAATAATGTACTTTTATTCATATTAAATACTTAAGATACATATATTTTAAGTATATTAAGGTTGTTGGTATCACTTTGATCAATTTACTGTATCCTTAAATATAAAGAAATATAAAGAAATAATGTTTAAATAAATTTAAACAATAAATATAAAGCAATATATTTAAAAACTTCTCCCAGCAAAGATACTTCATATAATTTTTCTATATTTGGACTGTGATGGATCCAAACCAAAAGATGACATAACAAATGAACAATAAATCTTGCATCAGCATAAAAACAGTTGCATAACATCATAAAACCTTAATCTTAAATCTTATTGCTGCTTTCTGCAATTATAAACTATATACAATAATTATAAGGAGTTTTTTTCTTATCATCAACATAAAATGAAAAAAAAAAAAGATCTGTTTTAGTGCAAAAAAATTTTTTTTTGCACAAATCAATTTAAGAAAGAAAGATATCACTCAAAAGCAGCATAAATTAAAATACTGGGGAAATGTTGTGGGTCCCATTTTCAAAATCCAAGCATAAACACGGCTGTAATATGGTCCATCAGCATAAGTAGACGTAAAAAAAAAATAATAATAATAATGTAGTAGTCAATGTTGTGTGGTAATGTACGTGAACTTACTTTGGTGGGTAAAGGGCATTCATCCAGTAAGAGGGTTATAACGGCTGGTCCTAGTGGGTCATCTAGAGGAATTACTCTAATTAAAGACTGCACCACTTCCAACCAGCCATCATCTACAGCGTAAGAAAAAGAGGGACAGAGACAGAAAAGGATGGGGGGGGAAACAAACGCAAGTTCAGTCTATGTGACAGTAGGAAAAACTATTATTATGACAATGCATTCAAACAATATTGAAGATTATGGGTTAAACAGTATGGGTTTTTCCAATAGCTAATGCCAACATCTCAAGAGCAGATGGTCTATGAAGAAAGTAAATATTATATATGATGGAGCTTTATTTTACAGAAAACACTCAAAAATGCACATAAATTGACGCAAAGATGATTTACTAAGCTCTTCAGGGGGTTTTGATCTCAATCTTGACACCCAGAGAAGTTTCCACCTGTTTACTCCTGCATGAGGCTCTTAGCAGCCACCTGACGCCACAGAGTCTCAAACCACAACACGCAGGCTCAGCTCAGAGCAACAGATGCACGTATAAATAAAATCAATAGTCACAGAGGCTTTGGCAATGGCACAAGAAGAGAGGCAAACTGGTGACCTGCACATGACCTTAGGAAATTCTAACCCTCGATTAGAGTCCTGTCCATATTCAGACCTAAACAACCCCTTAACACTACAACAGATTCGCTGCAGATAGCATCCACGATTTATTAAAAAGATTAATGTAAATGTAAAGTAAATGTGTATGCAAAAAGGGCACTGCCGTTGTAATCTAGCAAATGCGGTATAGCTATTACTCACTATCATACAGTGTTTGTTCCTGCAGTCTTGAGGCTCTGATGGACTTTAAAGCTGCAGCTGAGCCACAACCCACTCACTTCAGTCACTGCCACAGAGTGACGGCATGACAATGGCAGCGCAGGGCACGAGCCAAACTTCAAAAGCAGCCGTCACTAATACCCACAGAGCTTCCACAGCTTCCGCTGTTAGATTAACATTCTAATAACTTAATCAGTAGCCAGGGGGGTCACAACAAGCAGCACTTGTTCCCCTGATGGAAAAACAAGCCAGGAACTAGAGAGTAAAGGTTTGGCTGGTTCTCTAGATAATAACTACATTGTCTGTCACTGTAGAAACATTCAAAAGTAGCTACTCATTCTGACTAAATACAGCTCAACAAAATATGTTCTGTGCTTTATATTGGAGTAGATGAAGTAGACATCATTTAACCTCACAACTTGCCTGGAGCAAGGAGAAAGTATTAAAGCTGAAGAGCTTGTTGTGACTGCACACATTCTCGTGGTGCCATCAGTGTTGTCGTTCTCATGTGGTTCCAGATCATTTGGGTCATACTTACGACTCCGGTGATCAATTCAAAACAAATCTATATGGCTTATTTACATGAAGCACACATGGCAACATCTGAGATATTAAACATTGAGATGAATAGGAATTCAAACAGATAATTCTCTACAGGCATTTTGGTGTACATTTCATACACTAGATAACTCCCAATCATGAAAAGGCCAAGCATAAGATAAATAATCCAATACTTCAGGAGGTGACAGAGCTGCACAATTTGACAAAAAAATAAAAGTACTGTTTTTGTGATCAAAATTATGATTGCATTCTAAAATGCAACAAAAATGATTTTTTTCTTCTTCAAAACTTCAGGTTTGCTGGATGCAATAACTTTCCAAAAATGCTGAAATTATATATCAATATAATTATAAAATAATTAGTTAAAAAACATTTTCATATTAATACAAATACTAAACAAAACAATATATACTACTGTTGTAATATTTAACTGTTAAATGAAAAACAACACATAAAATTAAAATAAATAAAACATATACATAAACACATAAACACAACAAAATTTAGTGTTAATATTTACAATACCAAGATTTATGGCTGTCTTCATGGCTGTTTCTAATTCATTTTCACATGCAAAACCATCACGTGTTTATTTTAGCAGAAAACCACAGCGAGCACTTAAGCTTGTCTTTTGTTGACAGCAGCTGGTATATAAGTTCTTCTCATTACAGGTTTGGGATGATAGTTGTCCCATATTGCATTCTCAAAAAATGAATGTGATCCAAGAGATGCTTAGATGGGATATTGTGGTGCAGAACGTACTGCAAACCAAGCAGAAGCTTGCATGCTAAAGAACAAATGGTGTACTTTACTTATATTTATTAAATCAAACACAACCTTTGCGATTTAATAATCCCATTATCCATACTGATAATAGCATATAAGCCACACAAGACATGACTTGGATAATATACATCTGGATGTGTATAAACTATACTACTTCCAGTCAAAATGCCAAGAATTTAATGTTTGTGAGACCCACAGTGCACATGTTAACAAGAGAAATACATGGATGACAAGAGCATTAAAACTCCCTTATATGTGTGCAATAGCAGATTTGAACCCCTTGTGAAAACCACTCACCTGTCTCTGCCATCTCATGCAGTGTGATCATGGAGTACGGAGGCTCTTGATCACTGAAACACAAAAAGAACAAATACAGAAGTTAATGGCAAAAAAGTAGAGCAACCTAAGAGAGAAAATGTTTGCCTGTGTGCCTCAAGCCCAGGGTGTAAGCATCTTATTTAGTCCTTGGCTGCTTTAGACATTAGTTATGAAAGCCTAATGGTATAATGGGTGATTGTGTGACGCATGATGGATTGCTATTGGAGGGCAGACTGCCGCCACCACTGCTGCTGGGGCTGTTTGGGCTTTAGGGTGTATGAATCCATTTTGCAGGCTGGGTCTGCAACAGTAAATCTAGGCAGCGATTGCAAAATCCCTTGAGGTGCTCCTAGAGGGAGCCGGGCCCGATCAAAACACCACCAGAGACATTTAAGCAGGGAAAATAAATTTGCCTCTATTCTGCAGTGTGACGCCAGTGTGGATCATTTGTCAGTCATAAATCAGTGGTTGGTGGGTACTAGGGGGGATGTTTTCAAACAGCAGACGACGCCAAGGAAAAGACAGCTATGAGGGTGGTCGAAAAAGAGAAAGGAAGAGTCAGAGAGAGTGAGAGAGGTCTAATGCCCCCAGCCATGGGTGTCTGACTGCTCTGTGATTGTTGTGTAATGGTCACACAGGGATATGTTCTAGTTAGAAATACACACATCTTCTGCTCTGTACAGAACAGACCCCACATAATTCAAGGTTTTCAAGCTTTTTGACTCAAAGGCCCATTATACTGGCTAAAATATTTGCTCTAGTATAGCAATATTGCCCGTCTTCAGACTTTATTAACCAAAACTGGGTGTTGATGCTAAATTAGAGAGGTAGAATTCACATTGTGATTCTAAGATTGAATCTTTTAATAAATCTTTGGTCCCACTTTATATTACAATACTTACTGTGTTAATGTTGCAAAACACTTCTACTACTTTTTAGGTGGGATACATGTAAATTAAGGTACAGGTTTGGTTTTAAAGGTGGGCTAAGGTATAAGAGATTAGTCAATGTAATTACAAAAATTATAGATTTAATTACATGCAGGTTGTTTTTTTGTTTTTTTGAATATAAGTACTATGTAAAAACATGTATGTACACAATAAGCGCATGGTATAACATTTTTAATATAAATTTAGATCAAATCATCCTTTCAACCACAAAACATCTGGTTGAGAATCACTACCCTAACACTTAACACAATCAAGGACAAAGCTGTAGGGGTGCGTGTGCATGTGTCACCAAAACTAGGGTTTCAGGTGAATAAAAAACGGCTGTCAAAGGATGTGGCTAAAAAACCCAAATTTATTCCTGCTGTAAAAGAAAAGAACGGAACAGAACAGAAAAAGAGAAAACAAAAGCTGACACTCCCCCTGGTGCCATTTAGGTATTTGTCTTTGAAATCAAAACAAGAACAGAATATTTCAATTTTCTGTAAAACTGCTTAATCTGAGATTTTTTTTTATGAGTATAAGCTATTCAAATTATACTGCAGGTCTTGCAAATTAAACAGTGGTTTCAGAGTAGGGCTGCACGATATATTGCATGCGATAATCATGCACATCTTGTCAGTAAAGCTGGTTCTTTGATTAGCAATAAATCTTCATCACCTGCTTTTAAATGGAGCGACATTTAATACAATAATTAACAATAACAAAACTGACTAGCTAGCTAACTAAGAAGAGATAAACCAGATTAACATTATAAATTAACAGAAACTATACAAGTCCTATACAAAAGGAAGTCCTATACAAAAAAAGACAAAGACGACAAAGTGCGCATGCAAACCGCATGCGATCGACCTTTGATTATGTGCTCAAATTGTGTAGCTTGTCAGCGAATAAAAATGGGTGATGGAGATTTATTGCTAATTAACGAACCAGCCTTACTGAAAAGATGCGCTTGACTATCGCATGCAATATATCGTGCAACCCTAGTTCAGAGACAGCAAATGTGTTGTACACATAGAACAACTTTTCGTCCAAAGTGAACATCCATCATTAGATTGCAGTAAGCCTACTGTGTGGGAAGGTGTAAGAACATGCGACAAAGAGGAAGAGTCACTGGCGACTCTGATATTCAGCCAAAATGTTAAAAGAAACATGAAGCTCTCTGTTATCTCAAGCTGCTGTCTTGGGCAATACATTAAGATTAAATGTGGTGCTGTGCGAACGAATGAATAAATAAATAATGGCATGCTCATTACACAGCTCTGCCTGGCTTCTCCAGAAGCTCTGCACATTTAAAACAGCTTTATTTTAAAAGTAAAAGCTCTTGCAGACGGTGTAGCATCACTATGGTAGACAACAATACCCGGGAGAAAAAAACGCAGTCAAATGGATGTTCAATAGCAAGCCAAAGCTTTTAGCCAAAGATGGAGATGTTATTGCTGACCCACGAGTAAACGGGAAACTGAAATTGATATGACGTGCATGATTCATTCCTACACAGATTTAATGACAAAGCTCTGCAGATCCTTATCATTAAATCACTCATTCACTCACTTGTCGACTAAAGTCCTGATGACAGCCAGCGTGTCCAGTACCAAACCGTCCACATTTTGTTTTTTCCGGCGTGGCTCGTGCGGTCCTCGACCTCGCCGGGGTGGTCGAACAGGGTCCCTGGGCCGGCTGCCTCTGGCCTCTGGGGGATCAGACACAGAGTTATCCACTCGCCTGAGCTGCCTGCGAGGTGCTGATCCCTCCTCCACGTCACTGTCCTCTCTGCACACACAGCTGTTCCCCATGGCTCTGCCGGACGAGAGGGTGGGCCAAAACTGCACTGACTGCAGCTGTTCTACGGTGAGTCGTAGAACCCGCACGAGGCTCCTGCTGGCACAGAATGCAATCCAGGTGGCTACTATCATATCATTGGAAGGACTTTAGAAGGTGTCTTGGTACGGGTCGGGTAGACGTGTCGGTCATTGTGCTACTGCAGGCCATCAGCAGCCAAATGCAGACCAGCTAAGCTGATGGTGCAGTCAACACACATCCTTCAGCCTGGGAGGTTTTCACTCCTAAAAGAAAAACATTACGCATCAAATTATTTTCAGCGTGGACAGAAAACGGGACAGTGTGAACATGCAAATTGTAAATATAATGCTAAACTAATATATTTCTGTATGTAGCTTGTTAAAGTAATATGTCATATATTAATGCTATTAACATTATCGATTTAAAGAAGTATTGCTGATGTTGCAATAATAGCCAGGTCTTGTCTCTTAAACAATGTTTTGCTTTAAGGTATACAGTTTCCAAGTAGTCAGTACTACCCTTACGTCCTTAAAAAAAAATAAACCATGATTTTTTTGTAGTGGCCTTATTTGGCCTATTGGTTACCATCTGTATAACCACAATTTAACTACAAAGAGCATGGTTAAACTATATTTAATGTAGCCAAATCATGGTTAATTTGTGGTTAACATGGTTTAACTAAAGTAACCATGTTTTTGTAGTTTAATTTGTAGCTAAACCACGGTTACTTTTCCAAAACCTAAACTGAAAAAATGTGGCATTAACCTAAATATAAAATGTAATACTGACGTACAATGACTAACGTTATATAAAAACAACAAGCTAAGGATATGCGATACAGCAGTTGTCAGCGTTAGCAGTGGCTAACTAACAGCTAGCAAGCCAAACAACTTTGCAAAAAAAACTATTTAAGACACAACAACACACTCGCACCTGAATGAACACTAATGTACGCTTAACACAATCACTGACATATACAAACCCTCTGAAAGCTTATAAACAGCACGCTGTCATTTCAGTAATTTAGCGTCAATAAACTTGAGTCTCTATGGTTGCGTCTCAAACCATAGTGAGTTGTCTACGTAGGCAGGATTTAAAGGGCTAGTTGGACTATAAACGAAAAGTCTGTCCGATTTAAAACTGTTTTCCCAATAAACAAAAAAAAAAAAAGAGATTTTAGGTATACTGTTCGAGACTGACAGCGTCAGCCACCGCATACTTTCATTTTATGAATACTCATATAATGAAAGTGGATAGTGACTCAGGCTGTCATATTGTCTAACGTCTCCCTATACACATTTTTGATAACGTTTTGAAACGCCGAATGGACATATACATAAAATACTGTTAATGTTAATATAATTCCGGTAATGTTGTCTTAAAAGGTAGCCCAACTATGTCTTCAAACACTGCCTCTTTTATAATATCAAAAATTTACGTTAGCAAACCTATAACTAGCCACACCTCCTAACAGATTAACAAAACGTCAGTTTCTAACCTATCTTTAACGTGGCACATACACCAACGCGTCTTTTATTATTTCATAATATGGATATAACAGAGACAAGTATTTACTCACCCGGTAAAGCGGAGGATTTTCGGTAAATGCAACAGCACTGATCCGTAGGCCGAACACAAAGACTACACGGGAAGTGTGTGTGTGCTTTACTTCTCAGCGATATGATTCGTACTCTCACACACAGCCACTGTAGTAATCAACATTTTGCTGACCCACACACACAATGCAGATCCAGCCGGTGTTTGACAATGAAAGTAAACGGTTGGCTGAGAAGTGAAAGCATAAGGACTGCCAGGAATCAGCGTAAGATAGCTGAAGCTCAATGAGAGCTCTGTGTGGTGTTAGTAATGGGAAATCCGACTCATTTCCGCAAAACGGTTCGTTTGAACAACTCGTTTCTAAGAACCGGTTCAACTAATGATTCAGCTGTTCCTTTGCGTCAGAACGTAATTGCGTCGTCACGCGGTCCGTAATCCGTTTCATGTTTCATTCTGCTTCAATGGTCTTTGTTTTATATATATATATATATAAAAATTTACGTTAGCAAACCTATAACTAGCCTCATATATATATATATACACACACACACACAATTTTATTTATTCATTTTATTGAGTTTATCTTTATTCACATTAGTATTACAATCTTTTTATTATTATTTATTTGTTTCCTTCCCTTTAGTACTCTGTTTTACTGTATAAAGTTGCCTTAATACTTTTGTGTATTTGGATTTACTTAATATAATAATTTTGCATTGTTCAATCTTCTTCTTGAATAAAAGGAAAAAAACACAGTGGCATACTGCGTTGCTGAAGTAGTGTACAAATATTAACATTCATCACGTTTTCAGATTATGTTAGAGCAATAAAAAAGTCTACTGTAGAAAAATGTGTTGCGTCCATGTTCAGTTTGTCGTAAACATCAGCTCATTAAAATAAGGTAATTTAGTAGCTAACTAATTATAAAAAGTTAAACAATACTAAAATCCAATCGCTTCACTTCGCTGATTTGTTTTCTTTAATATTTTGATAAAACCCACCGCATTAATACCACGTTGATATGTTAATAATCAATTATGCTCTATAAACTAAATTAAAAAACGTTTTATGATTCTCTCGGCTCACCGAAAGATTCAATCGGTTCCGAAAGATTCGGTCCTCTTCACGATCAACCAATCGGATTTTGTGAACCAGTTCAGTTAATTTAAAAATAGAAATGATTCAAAAAGAATGATTCGTAGTTTGTCGTCGCATATTTCCCTCCAGCACGTGATGCTGGGCCCAACCCCTCCTAGCAACCAATAAAACAAAACAAGTTCACTTTAAGATAAGGCGTTGAGTAAACAAACTGCACACTTTCAAGTAATAAATCCCTTGTAGAACATGCCATACAGTGTTTGCGTTCGCTTTGTTAGTGTGTGTGTGTGTGTGTGTGTGTGTGTGTGTGTGTGTGTGCGAGTGCTGTCTTAGGAGCCCGCTTATATTTTAGCGATGTTGTAACTCTCAGTCATTTAACTTATTCATGCAAGCGGGTTCAACCAAAATATGCACGCGCATATATAGAGTTGCTTCTTTGGTTGCTTTTCTTTATCATATTACTTCACTTGAAAGACTAAATATATAACGTTTAAGATCGAATAACTGTAATTGACTGACGGAACATTGAAATTACATATATTTGTGAATTCGATTATTCTCGTATTCTTAGTTTAGTTTAGTTTTGTTTTGTTTTGAGGGGTGAATTAAATTAACCTTTCCCATAAAAACTAAATTTCCCATGAATCAATAGTTCGTGCGTAGGAACTACGTGTCTTTAGCAGCTTGTTGCTGGGGGGATCCTTTTACAGGGACACATAACCGGACTAGGTAAATATCTGAGCGCATTTCCTTCTTCTTAAAAGAATAATGTATTCCTCGTCTCTTTTTTCACTTCGAGAATTATTTGTCTGGCATGTAAAACAAGGCGACTTTAAGCTTACATCGTGTGTTTTAAACCAGTAGTCGTATACATACCAATGCTTTTTGGTCCAGTGAGTGCGATCAAAGCCTCGCACGCTCTAACATTACTTCAGATCAATATCAGGCACTGAAACTGCGTTGCTGTCTGTTGCAGAGTAGTACTGCAGTGTTTCTTGCATATATTCAAAATAAAGTAACAGGACCGAGTATCTAGTCTTTCTGAAACATATTGCACATATGTGTGTTGTTTTGTGTTTTTGTTTTGATGTTTATCAGACTATGAGTAGTTCTTAAAGATAGTTTGAATCCATGAGTATTTTATCATCCGCATTTCTCACTGACAGTGAACGTGTTGATCAAATATGGTATGAGCCTGATATATTTGTCTTTAATATATTTTGTTATTTAAGTGTGTTTCTAGCACCATTAATATGGAATAAATGCATTTCATTAGATAAACATTTTTCAAGTATGTATGTGTTTTCGATACGTTTGCAGTTTAACTTGCATAGCTATTAGGCAAGAAAATAAGTCAGTTTATATGTGGGATCGTATGTTCACTGTTCAAATTCAGCACTAGGGGGCATTGTGTAGCTTTTCTTCCAAAATCTGTCAACATTGCTCAGACAAAAATGAGATTTTCTTTTGTATCCATTAAATATCTTTTAAACTTAGAGCTATAAAATAGTGTGCTTCACATTTAAAATGATGAAAAGCCATTGATTTAAAAAAAAAAAATTTGTATGAGTCATTAGTTATGCTTGACTGATGGGTAAAAAAATAATCACATTTTTATTCTCTATCTCTAAAAAAGAATCTACTGCAGATGACTTCATGATCTACCTTAAGTGTTTATCCTGATTAAATAAACAGCTTTTAGGTAAGTTTTGAGGGGTTAAATATATGTTTATGTGTGTGTGTATACATTTATATATATATATATATATATATATATATATATATATATATAGAATATG
>JAUCNO010000318.1:7411454-7428352 GCA_032353835.1 Enteromius viviparus | reverse complement strand
AGTTCCTTTGACCTCATGATTCTCATTTGCTCTGACATGCATTGTGAGCTGTAAGGTCTTATATAGACAGGTGTGTTACTAATCAAGTCCAATCAGTATAATCAAACACAGCTGGACTCAAATGAAGGTGAAGAACAATCTCAAGGATGATCAGAAGAAATGGACAGCACTGGCTGAATACTTAGAACCATGTGTTTTTTCAGTTTTTCTTTTTTAATAAAAACGTTTTTCTGTCAATATGGGGTGCTGTGTGTACAAAAAATAAATGATTTTAGCAAATGGCTGCAATATAACAAAAAAACAGTTTTGTGCAAATTGACCCATTTCAGGTAGACAAGGCTTAGAGGAGAAACAATAATGTACAGTATGTGGAAAATAATGTGCTTTTTGAAACTTGAACTGCATAAACACATTGGATTACCCCAAATACACAAAATAATGTTTTTATGACCCCTTTAAATACAAACATAGTGGTGTGCTGCCATGAACCACTCAGAGGTCACAAGATGTGCGTGTGCTGACTGTGGGTTACTGCTTCAGAACCGCACCTGATTTCTTTGATGTGGGGCTGCAAATCTAGGCATTTAGCAATAAGACTGCAAACAGCATTTCCTGTCAACCACGGCTCTTCAATCCTAATAAAGACATTCCAAATACAATATTATCCTCACATTGTACTTGCTATATAAAAGTAGCAACTAATCACGGATTACATCTGTTCTTTGTTGTTTCTTTTACTTAGGAATTCAAGATATTTGGAAAATAAACTCATTAAAACAAATTCACAAATTTATATACCAAAAACAATCCATATACATGCATTGTCATTTCCCCACTATATATCCAGTGTAGTTTCCAAAAAATTTCAAATGTTTTGTTGTCTTCCATTTTGTGGTGAAAAGAAATGACTAATTTCATAGGTAGCATGTTATATATATAAAATAAACACAATTACATTGAATTACACTTTTCACCTAATTTACCAGACCTTGATTTTTAAAGTCATGATCCATAAAGGTGGTCATAATTTCTGTAAAACTTTTTAAACTTTTTGTTTTAAAATTGATAGTATGGGTCAAGGGTAGTTTCTTACCTGATGTCTCTGTGTTGGTGGCAGCTACTGAAATGTTTAACAAAATACTCAATCTGCTCAGAACTCAGACCGTTATTTCTTAATCTGACAGGAACAGAAAAAAATGTAATTAAAAATGTGCCAAATATACAATTTTAAAAATATATTTAAAAAATGCACAAGTACGCTTAAAACAGTCTGTAAACCCAACAATCTTTGTCAAATCTTACTTCACAGTTTGGATTGTGGAGAGCTCAACCAGGCTGTCCAGTAGAGAGAAAAGGCCTTGACTGTGCAGTGAATTAGAAGACAATCTAAAGAACAGAGGAATAATCAATATTTATTTTTTAATGGCCATAAAACCTTAAACTATTTTTTTGGATGTTAACTGATATGTCCAGTTTGAACATCCCTGAAAACACTGATAGTGTTCAATTAATTTAATAAGGGGATAATAAAGCACTTTTTTGACAGGACAAATAAAGAACACACACGTAATAACATAACTGTGCTTAAATACTCACTCTAATGTAAGTAGTCTGGGGCATTTGTTCACTATTTCCACAAGCTTCTTTACATGTATGACCTCAAAACCACACTCCCTTAGCCTATAGTTAAGACAACAAGAGGAAGCTAAACAACAAACTACTTTCACTTTTGACTTGAGTGATTCAATCATACACATCTTGTGACTCTCTAATTGTGTTTTTACCACACGTCTTCTGGGAAATTACCTAAGAGTTTTGCCATTGACATGTTCCTGCATAAACTTGATCAGAGACTGATCTTCCACTCCGAGACTAAAGATGAGACACATATAATAGGTAAGCCAATCATTGTTTACCTCAATGAAAAGTAAGGAAAGAATTGAAGTGGTAGCACGTTAGCCTTTACCTGACTTCAACTGCAACAACTTTCTCACAGGTGTTCATTGAGTTGACCAAATGCAGTGCCCCGATTTGAGTTATTTGGTTGCCAGTGAGGCTGTGAAAAAGCACAATAAGTAAACATTACAAGGTACATTAATCCATCAATTTCAATAGCATGCTAACTTTACATCTGTCACTGAACTCTCACCTCACTGAGCTGGAGATCTTTAGTTTGGGCAAGCAGTCAACAAAACATTCCACCCCTTCATCGTAGAGAAGGTTATGAGACAAACTACAGTGGAGAAAGAAAAACAAATGAACTGTTTGTGATTACAGGACAGTCAGGTACACCAGCTTCTATTAAGATGAGAAGATGGAGGTAAAAGAACAAAGGAATACTTACTCCAATTCAGATAGACGAGGACAGTTCTCCAGTATCCTTGAGAGCTTCTCAACACTGCTTTTGCATAGTTTATACTCTGTGAGCCTGTTAACATCACAGAGAGTCAAAACCTCCCTTTTCCAAAAATGCAAGGGCCACAAAATTAATAAAGAAATAATCTATTACAGTGACTTAGCCTTACAGAATTCAGTTTAAGATATACTGCATCAAAAAAAAAATTTTTTTAGCATTACTGTATATACTACATATATACTGTTACAGCATTTATTTATAAAATTCATTTTAGTATTTATGAATTAGTAATTTACGTTTAGGTTTTTCATCTAATGTTTTCATTTTATTAATATTTCATAAATATAATATTTAATATTTCAACTGCAGAGAAATATTTAGAATTGATTTTGGTAACAATAACAACACTTCTGACCAACACTGACCAATTACAAACTTGTCTGGTGCATGCATAGATGATTAAGCCAATTAGAGGAAGAAGAAAGCCACCTAATACCGCTCATATGGCGCGCTTAGTTAGCATGATCTCACTCAACTTTACTGCACAAATGCTCTCATTAAAGCCAGCCAGGAATAGAACCAATGTAAATAAGAGATTTCAATGTACCGTGTAAAGGCACGCTCATACCAAGGATGATAACTATAAAGATAATGTTAATGACATAGTCTTAAAAACCGTTAAAGATAAGAGTTCACAACACAGCTATAAAAATAAAGGCACAGAGAAACAATATCTTTGGAATAACTTCCAGAACTTTTTTTTTCCAGCTGATGAATGATAAAAATATTGACACACAATCAGAAGCAATCCTACAATCACAAGCTTGAGAAATTTAAGTGGTAGACGAGTGTGCTTAAATCACCAACCGGTGTGGATGCTAATATCGTTATCTCTATAGTTATCTTTATGGTTCTCTTTATAGTTAGCTTTATGGTTATCTTCTCGTTCTTGACACTCAGTGAGTATGCGATGAAGCTCAAGTAATTATAGCTGAAAGAAAAAAATCAAAGGGATGTCTAATGCATCGTCAGGCATTCTGACTTATATACACTGTTAAGAGCTAGATTTTTCTTTGCCAAATATTCATACACATTTCAGAAAGTCTGCTTTTGAGTATGGCCCTGTATTTTGTATGGGTACTTTTCCAGGAAAGGCATACACACATCAACTAGAGAAAGAGCAAGGGCACACCTAACTATGATGGTAGGCGATTTTAATTTTTATATTATTTTAAAACGCTCTTTCTGTGAATCATCTGATGAAACAATTTCTATTTTTTTGGTCCTGCCTATGTACCCAGTATTTTTGGAGTTATGTGAAGGTTTTTATAATTTTTTAAATCATTTTTCTTATCTTATAAATGTGATTTTATGTTATTATATCAAGGATTGCTCTTCAAAGGATGTTGGTTTTATTATGCTCTTTTTGTTTTTATGTAAATTTCACATTCATAAATGCAAGATTACAAAAGACAAACCTCTTTTTATGGTGCATGCAAAAGAGATTAAAATGTACGTAGCTGTAAGGTCAAAGTCTAAAAATAGTAAAGCAATTAAAATGATTAATATATGCTCCTCCTTTGACATAAAAGATTAAATTAAATAACATTTTATGTTAAAGGAGGAGCATATATTGATCATGACCTGAAATGTTAATAAACAGTATGTATACTATATATTTGTCTGTAAACTGATGCTTATATACCCTCTCTTATTTTCCTTTTTTTACATGTTTTTCTTTTCTTTGCATGTTCCTTCTTGTTGAAGCATGTGAAATGTTTTTGTTATATAGTGGGATATTGCACTGTACATGCTGCCTGGTGACAATAAAGCATTATGATTTTTTTCTTTCAAATAGTCGTGATGAGCTGACATTACTTACTTGCAAATTGCTGCCTCTGCTTTTTCAGGAACAAACTTGATGAAGGCTTCTGCCCGGTGCCTGAGAATCATGTGAAAAGCAACTTTAGAAAAATAATTTAAGATTTGTGATTTTAAAAAATATATTTAAGAAAGTTAACCCAAGTTTAAAATCTTAGAGGATCAGAAGTATGTACCTCAGTTCTACAGCTGTGACACGCTGACAGTCAGCAAGAGATCTGATCATTAACAAAGCCCCATTTGTACACAGGTCAACATGACTTAGGCTGAAAAACAAATTTATCATGCATGATTAGTTATATTGGTAATTTATGTTGGAGATAAACGACAGCTGTGCTCTCAGACTGTTATGGCCACTTACTTCAGTAGTTGAAGAGACGACATTTTAGGAAGAATCAATATCAACTTCTCAACAGACTCAACTGATAATTTTAGATGAGAGAACCTGTAAAACAAATAAACAATGAGGACTACCTCAATGCAGATAATACATGCATCTAGCAAATCTTTTGTCTAAACTAAATATTTGCAGAAGAGTTACTCACGCAATGTTCAGCAGGTTTTTACATTCTACCAGTTGCTTACACAGCTTAGCCATGTAGACAGGTTTGATATCACTGTAGGTTAAGCTGGAAAACCAAAAGCATTTAAATTACTTTTAACTGTAATGATGAAATTTCTATGAACCTGCTTTGCAACAATTTGCATTGTAATAAATAAAAGTAAATAAATTATTAAATGATCACCGTTAAATCAATATAGAATCCAATTGAAATATGTACCTGAGTTTTTTATGCAGATGAATTCCGGTTACATTTGGGCTCCACTGTCTTGAATTATGTCTGAATTCATAAAGCACATTCGTTATTCAAAACCAACATTTACATATGCATTATTTTATATTAAGCAGAAATGTCTGCAACTATTTCAGTACCGTATACTGGTGTCAAAGCAAAGAACCAACTTTTTCTTTCCATTTTCACTGGTGAGAAAAAGCACAACATTTTCAGACAGGCAGTGAAATGGTCAGAAACGCCATACAGAGTTTGACAAGGTAACTACCTTGCATCCACTTTCCTCAGGTTCTTTTGTTTACAGAGGGCAGAAGCAAGCATCACCACCCCATCCATATCAACACCATTTTCACTGACGCTGTGTGAGCATTCAGAGAAACATATGCACTCGTTTGAAAACAGAAATGCACAACAAGTATATAGGGGAAGTTATTTTGCACAGGCAAAAAAAAAAGTGTGTCACTGGTTAACTGTCAAAAAGACCAAATGACGTAGCAGAGAAAACATTGGCCTACTTGATTTCCTGAATCATTCCTAATTTAGGCAGAAGGTCCAGAATCTTTTTCAGGCCCTTGTTTCCCAGTAAGTTGTTGGACAAACTGAGAGATGAGAAAAACTTGTTTAATTCGCGCCCTACTTACATGAAGTATTGTGGGGGCATCAACTCAATCAGCTGTAACGTTGATTAACTTTAGAAGTGTAAAAAGTGAGATTCATGATGCATTTTGATACTTACTCTACAAGGGTTATGTAGGAAAAGCCCCTGAGTTTATTACACAGGCTGGCTACATTGGAAACATTGATGTTACACTGCTTTAACCTATAAAGAAAAATTAAACTGGTCATTCCTGTCAGTTCGGTGCGTTTGGTTTGGAAAATATTATCCACTAAAACAATGGTAGTGAGAAGGCAGTCAATTTCAAAGCATGTTTATGCAGTGTTTGAAGGAAACTGTGGTACTTTTTACATGACAGAATATCTCTAAATGCCCTCTTACATGTTATTCCTGATTAAAATAACTTTTTGAAAAAGAAATAGTTTGCTCTTTATTTGTGTTTTGCATCACATTTGTCCTTTTTGTTTGCCATCTTGAATACAAGCAATGATATGCCTGTAATTCATAAAATCTGGCAACCCTTCGTTCTCTAAATCTTCTTAAAAATTGCCCAGTGGTGAACAATTGGATTTTATAGACACAATACACCACCTTATCAAACAAAACAAGATGAAAGCCCGTCTCATTCAGTATTTTATAATGGATCCATATAGTCTAAAGTTAATTGCAAACTGTTAGGACTTTGTAACTAAGGATTAATTTGTTTCCCTTTAACTAAAAAGAAATTCAGTACTTACGTAACATCTTTTGACGCTTCTGTGTTATTCAAATCTGTGTTTTCACTAAAGAAGAGAAAATGAGAAATTTTCAATCAATTTTTTATTACATGTTAATTATTGCTTTGAGTGACCACCAAACTGTGAAATCAATTTAGACTACACTCAATCAGGGTAAAATTATAAACTCTACCAAATTTTAAAAAGCCCATGCACATTTCTATCATCTAACATCTACCATACTTTGAAGGCAGTGCATTACACAGCAATATGTGGCCAGCTGCACAATGCATAGACGAAGTAACCACAATAGATTTGCAAACAGGAAATGTGAAATATAAAATACATAACTTGGAGTTCTGGGGTTTTTCCTCACCCTCTAGAATATACCCAGTCTGCACTCACCACAGTTTATCTGAGCTTTGTGAGAAGAAAAGGCTGATGTCTTTATTTGCCCTGTAAAGAATGAAGAAACTGTGAAAATTCTGTCTCATGAAAATTTACTTAATGGGCAGGTCACATGTCCACATCTCTTAAAAAACCATTAATAAAACTACACAAGGTAGAAGAAAATACATTTCAGACTATTTAGTTTTAGTTTACAAATTAGAATATGTAAAACATATCCTTATACTGTATGTAAATCAAATCAATTAAGAATCAATAAACTAAACTGCGTTTCTCATTTTACGTTTTTCCGAAAATGTCTTTGACAAGCCAACAAATCCACATACTCAGCATGGACCTTCTGAACAGAGGTACAGGCAGACATTCTCTCAACGAGCGTGAGGATTCCATCAGTGGAGAGGCTGTTTTTCCCCATCCTAAACAAAAGTGTAAGAAGAATGCATCAGATTGACTATATACTGAGTTTTTAAACAGCAAATATAAAATAAACAAAAGAAAGCTAAAGCTGTTAACAAATTATAGCCAGCATTTTGAAATGTAAACTCACTACTTACAAGACAGAGACAATGTTGGGCAGTCTGCATAGATTTTCTGCAATCTCTATTATACCTTCATCTTTCAAAGAGTTATCGCTAACACTGTCAGATAAACACAACACATTTATTGATATAGACAGAGACACGCATGACAGAGCACAAAGACCACCTATTGTAACCTTTTTGGAAACAAACCCCGTGCAACTGTGTGATTTTCAAAACTAAGCAGAATCATACACCAGAAATGTATTTGAATATTCAAAGCAATCATGTCAGGTCAATTACTTTAGGTGAGTGATGTTTGGACAATCTTTCAAAGCCCTGGCAAGTTTAGCAGCTCCAACATCAGTGAGACCACCACTGATAAAACTGTAAAACAAAGATAGACATAAACCGGTGCAAAACACACTCCAAATAATGTGACAAAGTGCACAAATAACAGAAATGACACTTAAAAGACATAAAAGACTTACTCTAATTTCTGCAAAGCCTGGAGTTTGCACAGGATACCACACAAAGCCTCTGCAAACTTGTCATCATATTTTCGGCTACGGAAACTTAAATGAATATGACATTTAGTACATCAAAATCACCTGTTGAAAGACTACAAACTACCATGTACTTAAAAAACCTTGCATTACTGATGCAATTCTGGCTAAAACCCACAAGCTGATACTTATTTTGATGTTATGGCTTTTGTTTGACAAATGGTTGATATTAAAAGTCTATAGTATTTTGTCTAAATAAATGTAAAGTGAAAAACTATTGCTTTATAATACAAGTTATAAAATGGATGTTTATTTTGAGATTTGCTAAAGATCATATTTAACGTTGTTAAAAAATTTAGTGTTTTTAAAGATTAACTTGCACATGCATTAGAGGACGGCAAAGGTCATCAAAAGGCTAAAATAGGAGAAATGACTGAACACAATTAATCCAATATCAGTCAGTACAAACTGATACAGGTAAATTTACATTTAGCTGCCAGCTAAGAACCCAATATGGTGCCACAATATCAGCTGCCATGATTGTTGAAATTTATTACACATATCATACATGCAAAAACTATTTGTTCATAAAAGAGAACTTTATCAAAAC
This sequence comes from Enteromius viviparus, assembly GCA_032353835.1. Classification (NCBI taxonomy): domain Eukaryota; kingdom Metazoa; phylum Chordata; class Actinopteri; order Cypriniformes; family Cyprinidae; genus Enteromius; species Enteromius viviparus. Next base: position 7,419,947 of record JAUCNO010000318.1, on the reverse strand, counting down.
TTACATGAGATGATCCACATTCTTGAAACTAGGGAGGATTTCCAAACAATCCAGATCAACTGAACAGCCACCAATGTCCAAACATACGTTCTGATCAGCAGCTGCTGTCACAAAGGCTAAAGAATCCATGTCAACTGCATTGAGTCTGATATTTCGCAGTTCAAACTGTGGTCTCGAACCGATAGCTCTTGCCAGCTTGACATCTTGAGTCTCATGAGCACATCGACACAGTTCCACAATTTTGGGGCCTGTTTGACTGGTACTTCCTGCGAATCCCAACAAAACAGTACGGACAGTATCTTGCCGCTTTTGTACGCAAGCCAAAGTGCTTTCGGGCCCTTTAATCTGGACCAAACTGGACTTGCAGGCCTCTGCCGCAAGCCCACATACGTAAACATGGAGAGAGTCTGTGAAAATGGATTTTGGATCAATCTTGGTGGTCCAACGAGTTTTCAAGTTAAGCTTCTTTTTAAGTTGACTTTCTGTGATGTTCTGACTCGTCATGAGGTGGAGAGCAGCAAGAAACTCCTGCATTGTAAGGTGCATGAAGGTGAAACCATATCCTGAAGATCCATCCTCAAAAGTCAGTTTCACACAAGACAGTATTCCACTTTTAACACCAAATTCCTGGAGATCTGGAGACAAATCTGTGTCCATGAAGACTATAGTGCTTTCCTCCAGTCCTTTGAGGGCCAACTGACTCATCTCAACAATTTTAGATCTGTATTTCTGCAGAGGAGATGTACCAGACACTCCACCTCCACTAATGCGCTTGAGGAAGGCCAAGAGGATCTTCATGTAAATTTGGGTTAAGGACGTTGGTAGCTGTAGATCAGTTCCATCACTGGAGAACAAATACTCCATACATACACAGCAAATATGACACAGTCCTGGTATGTGAGACATTGACAAGAGGTGTTGGTTGTTCATTAACAAGTGTACAGCTTTCTTTTTGACTTCATCTCCTTTTTTACTAAAGTACTGCTCAGCGTATTCCTTTACACCCAATCGGTCAAACCCTTGAAGTTCACATGTTATGTAGCCAGGGCTTCCAAACATGTCAGTCACATCTCGTGGTCTACAAGTGACCAACACAGTGCAATCCGGAAGGAATTTACGATTGCACAGTCCTGAGAGGAGATCTGTCATTGGAAGAGGTCTGTGTGGGTCTTTGATGTTCGCCAGTTTTTTAGGATGCGTAAGTTTGGCACGAAACTCATCATATCCGTCAAATATGAAGCAGACCTTCTCAGGGTTGGAGAGGATGAATTCAAACACTACCTCACGTTGTTCCTCATCATCATCACAAGCAGGATAGAAGAGAAAAAGTAGTTCTTTCAAGGACAAATCACGTGAGATAAGATTGAGCTGCCGGAACTCCAGCAGGAACAGCAGTTGAATTGACGGGAAGGAGCCTTTAGCCCAGTCACGACCGAGGCAATGAACCAGCAAGGTCTTACCAGATCCAGCCTGGCCCAGCAGCATGACAACCCTGTTAGTGGTTTTCAAAAGAGACTCAACAGATACTTTATGCTCTGACTCTTCTCCTTCATGATTGTCAAGAGAGGCTTGAGGCTGGATGGTCCTGTCTTTCCCTCGTGTAGGGTTCCTGTGTCTTAAATACACCCATGTGTCTTCCAAACGGATGTCCTTTACTACAGCTTGTGCCACTGACTCATGTTTTTGCAATACCTTGGATTTAAGAGCATCTGTGTAGCTCTTTAAATGATCTAGGTAAAAAAAATCAAAGCATTATTACACTATTACACTATTACACAATAAAATCTTGGGTTCTTTTTTCAATCCAAATGCTGGGTTGAGCTTTTTGGGTCATTGTTGGGGTTATTTTTTCCAGTGTTTGTGTAGTTTTTGTGTTACCTAGATTATGTTTCAGACATAACAACACACTATCTCTTTGATACCCACACTCTCTTTTGTGATACCAGATCCTGGGTCAGACTTAAGGTTATGTTACTTATTTACTGTGTATTTGCATCCTTTTCAAGAGAAGAGAGAGCAGTCATCAAATTGATGTATTTCTTCAGTAACATACAAATTTGTGTGCATTTTATTGCATCTATAAAATTGTTACTGTACTGAATATCATTTAATTTTATGCAAAGCAACATAAATGAGTGTTGGTGCAGATGCAAATGAGTGTTGCATCAGTTTTTTTGCAATATGGAAATGTCTGATGCCTTGCATAAAATAAATTATTTTATTCATAAGGATATAAAGGATATAAAAGCTTTAATTGATAGATATGTTCTCAGAGATGTATACTGTTTGTTTATGGGGAGGTTAGATTCAGTCACAGCATAAAACGCAGGGTGGCAATTTAAAGTTAGCAGTTGGGTTGCCAGGATGAAGCATGTGCTCAAACATGAAGTACAAAGCCTCTAAATTATATAAATAATATTTAAATTAAAATACATTGTGAATATGAATACATTAAGATCTGTGCCAAATGTAAGGTACGTGATTCCAACGCCTGGTACTTTCAGTTTCACTTTATGTTGAAAGCTCTATATTTTAATTTAATTCTTTTTCTGTACTTAATATCATTACATGTAAATGATTTGGATTTTGGAGTGAGCTATACTAACATACAGCTATGTTTATCCAACTTTTTCCTAATGTAAAAATGTAAAAAACCAACAGACTTCATCAGACTAGTCAGACTTGTTGGATCAGTGGGTTACCCTTGTCAGATGTTGGTTGGAGTTGGTTAGAGTTTGTTTTCATTTAAATTACAACAACCAAAGCTTCACCCAGAGTCTCTTTTCATCTTTTCATATGAATAATGACACAAATACATTAATAAGAGTCAAATTTGGATTGTGAATCCATTTTTTCCCCAGTCAGTGACAGTTGGTCAGTGTCTGTTGGTGCGGTGTGAACATGACTCTTATTTTTCAGAAGATTCTATAGAGCCAACTTAATAAGCCAACTACTCTGTTTGTGTTTGTCTGTGTGGTGTGAATTTGTCTTTATACATCTGAACATTTTGAACATTCAAACAATAATGTTTTCATGACTTAATGGGAACATTACAGGAACGTTATTATAACGTAAAATTGTTAGCTGGGTATCCACGTGCAGCTATTTTTAGCTGCACAAAACAGTTTGTTTTGCTGCTTGATATTCAAAATCACACCAATTTATGTTATTATATGTTATGCAATTATGTTATGTCTTATGTTATTTCAATGTATTAAAAAAAAAAATTTTAATGATTAATTATTCAATTTATTTGGTATTATTTCTGGTATTATTATAGCCTGGGCCCGCCCATACTTTCTGTGATGCTACATTTTATTTTGTGAGCAAAGTTAGTCTGGCAAAGCCGCCGTTTTAGAGCATTTCCGTTCCCAAAAAAGTGGGAACCAATGAGAAACGAGTAACTCATCGCATACTTCATCGGAATGAGTGGTCTGATTGGTTGTAGATTCGTCCAGAAGTATACATAGGCATCTGATGGACGCATGTAAGGTAACTTGGCCAGACTAAGCTCCTATGAGCTTTAAAGTCACGGAAACCAGGCTAGTTTTATTACACTCTCTCCAAACATTCTGCTGCTCACAAAACAATAAGCAATAAGTACCAATCAATGCGAGCGAGTATGAACTTAAGAAAGCTGATTGGTCAAGGTTAAAAATGTCCTTAAAATCAATTATAGGAACAATCCAAAATCATTTTACGAAGCAGGATACGGCAGGCATTTAAGCACTCATCAATCCATCAACATGCTTCCTATATTTACCTTCCTAAAAATAACCCCACAATTGGGCTGTTTTTAACTCACTCTTTTTTAAAATGTAGGTATCAATTTGAATTGCAGTTCATAAAAAGCCTTAAAAACACTTTAGTCACAATTAAAAATCGTTTTAGTATTGTTTTAGTAATAAAACCACGAAACCATGTGCCATCTGCAAACAAATAATGCTAGACATTATCTTAAAAACTAATTTAGTTTTTTTATTATAATTTGCCTTTAATTTAATTAACCCTAACCCCTACTACTAACCCTAACCCTACCCCCACAGCTTGAAACCTAACTGATTTCTTTGAAAAGTGTTTATGCTATATTTCTTGTGCCACTTGGTTTGATATTTTGGGATGTTATGGGATGACTAAGTATTAAAATGCTGTCAGTGACCACGTAAACATTAATGACATGGTTCAGTTTTAAAATAATCTTTTTATGTGTGTACCGTTCCTGCCAGGTTTAGAAAACACTATGGACGAACCCTGCAGCATTTTTTTTTTATTAACCAGCTTTAAAGCAATACTACAGTCAAAGTAATCTTTAGATAAGACCTACTGGACTTTGTAACACAAAATATTCTAATAAAGCAAAATATAATTTTTCTAATAAGTCTATCAAAGTAATTATTTATTTAGTAATCAATAAGACATTTGTACGAATGCAGCTCTTCTTTTTGAATAGCTGATGGGTTGCTGTCAGCAAAATTAAAGTAAATGAAACTGTCCGTTTGCTGAGAGCGATTGCTTTCACAATGAATCAAAATTCAAAATGGGTGTGTGTCTTTACAATAAAAACATACCTAGCCGTGGACGTTTCACATGTGGTGAAGTTGACGAATCAACAGTCTCGCATGTATGACTAAAGTTTGCTCCTTAAAAGCATAGAAAACAAACCCAGAATTCAATAACATTTATATTTTACATAATCGCTTTTTCTTAAACATCTATAAGACACTTTCACTTTCACTTCAGATTTTGTTTTTAATTATGTGTCGAGATGAAATTGTAAAGCTTTCAAAGTATCAAAGTATATAAATAAAATATGAATAATATTACAATTAAGCCTTAATTTTAATAGTAAATACGTACAGTATGGTTTGAGGAGGGAAAAGCTGCAGGATAGCTACAAGGTTAAACAAACAAAAAAACTGCAGAACATGACTTACCAGGCGTGTATCCCACTGTGGACACTAATGTAGTTTCAAGAAGAAAGGGAATGTTTTCACTGTAGTCACATACTGTGGTGAGAAACCGTCTACACAAGGTTCGGTCCGATGTCTTAAAGTAATCTACAATGGCTGAGACACAATCTCTGGTGTTGTTCAGTGACCGTATCCGATCCAGTGTTATAGGTTCCACTAAGGCAAAGATCCGATCCAGAACACCACTGTTTTGTTCGCAGAGCAATTCCACCAGTGCACTGGCCTCCTGGGCCAGCAGTGCCTGGAAGTCCCCCAGCCAGTCCCCCATATCCATCCTCATCCATTAGCTGGGGAGAAAAAAAAATCCTTCATTTTTGCTTCGTAGACCTTTTTAACTAAACAAAACTTACTTGCCACAATAAATGTAATGGTGCTGTGTGCTGATCTAAACAACGTGTAACAAAGCACAGGTTTATGTTGTCGGAGCATGTGGTCCAACACTACACGCTTTGTTTGGCTATGCTTAAGGTATGTGGACTGCTACAAGTCAATTCAATACTTTTCAGTTCCATAATTAAATGCTTCAAATACTGAGATAAATTGATTCATCTAAGACAAAATTAAACAAATTCCCTTGAGAAAAACAGTATAATAGATGTGTTTGCTACAGCCTAGCAATGACATTATAGTTCCCTATTTATTCTGAAGTAAATGCTTTTAGGGTGTTACTTGTTATCACTGAGAACACTAAAGCTGTACATGTAGCTCAAGCAAAACTTTTGCTAAAAAGGTCCATGCAGTTAATTACTAAACTATAGTAAGATATTTTAGTAAATACGTCGCAGCTTGTGCCTATTGAGTGACCAGCAGGAAACGACAATGCCACTGAAGTCTGAGCTAGGGAATAAATGATGTAACGTTAAATCAACAACGTACCTTACTTCGATCACAGAACTCATATGCATCACTGATAAATGTATATGTTTATAATAAGAACTGTTATGATGTGTCTACTCACCGCTGGTGGCATAACGCATCGGGTCCAGTTAGGAAGAAAATGAAACTAAAGTAGCCCTGGTTTGGTTTCGATTTATTTTATATGCGTAATAAAAAAAACCGTATCCTGTAGAGAGCCAAACGTTGGTGCGACACTATTAAACCAAACCCGCCAAACTGCGCTAGTGCGTCATTTAAGTGCGTTTTAACATAAAATAAAATTTTATCTATCGACGACTGAGCATGCTGAAGACTTATTTTCGCCTAAGTTTTTTATCCAAACACAACCAAAAGCACTTTATAACGACTTAAGTGGTTTTAGTTAGTGAACATATATCTGAATACAATCTAATGTATCGTTTGCCTTTTTGTTGTTAAGTAAAACTGCCTTTGTTATACTGATTCGATGAGCAGAGGCAAAACGTGTATGTGACGCACGTAAAACACCTTTGAAAAAACCTTAAAAGTTATGCATTGAAGTTCGTCGTCATAATGTATTTCAGCCAGGGTGCATTTGAGGACAGCACGGTGACGCAATGTATAGAATGGTGTGATGTGTGTACACTGGCGCCGCGTAGTGGTGATATCAAAGCATTACATTCCTTATAAGAACAAGTTGAAGACGGGGTTTTTTCAGGGAGGTTTGTCGTTGCAAAGTATTTCTTTCCGTGAGAAGGAGTGCATTTGAGGACATGAGTGTTGTTGGTATGTATAGAATGTTGTAGTCTACATGCCTAGCGGTGATAAAAAATCATTGCATCCCTTATAAGGACATCAAGATGTGGTCTTACATTTATTTAATTAAAAATAAAACAGAACAAGAGTTGGTTCTTAGTTTTCACGAGTGTCAAAATGTAAGAAGAAAGACAGGTTTAACCAGAAACGTTAACACATAATTATGTGACAGCACCAGGAAATGTTTAATAATGGTAATACAATCTCCACATTGCATTATGGAGGTCATGAGATCATATTACTGAAGGTCATAAAACTAAGTCATTGTGGTTCACACTTTCATATTTACAAATATTCGAACACTGAACAGCTACGCAAAGAATTTAAGCTCATACAAGCCATAATGTCAGCAAGGCAGATATACTGTAGTCATTCATATTTTGTTTATGTGATGTATGTGTGCACAAAATCAGGACGAAAGACAAAATCCAGTCAACTGAGACAGGATTGTCAATTCAGTGTCCTTTTGAGGAATTCCACCAGCAGATGTTGTGGAAAACCAAAATCCAGCTGCACAATCACATAGCCCTGTACAAGCACAATTAAAGAAATCAAACAATGTAGTGATTGAATGATTATGCTGCATTAACTGTTCAATACATTCATAGCATATTAGAATATATCCAAAATTGTAATATACTCACATCCTGAGGTAAAACTTCAGGATTGATGAGGTTGAAGAAATTGAGCCCCTGTTCATCCATCAAAGCAGTTAATTCCAGCTCCAGGTCTGAGGACATAGATCAAATAAAAAGTAGCGCATGATTGCCATGCTCGCTGCTTGACTATGGGGGTCATGCTTACATGATATGACTTTAGGGATTCCCATTTTCTCCACAGCCTCTTGAAGATAACTTCTTAAGTTCTCCTCCATCTTTAAGGAGATCATGTGTAATGATATAATAAATGTAATATAATAATAATAATAATAATAATAATAATAATAATAATAATAATAACATCAAATTTATTTTATTCTTACCTCAGTGTGAAATACTATGATGGTCACAAAACAGAGGAATAAACAACAAATCAAAAAACCGAATCAAAAAGATGAATCAGAATTTATCTTAATTTCTACTTTATAACTTACCGCTCTGCAGTGGCCTTTAGAATTAGTTTCTTCTCTGCATATGAGGCATTTACAACAACTTTCACATCCTGTAGTCACAGAACCAATAAAAAACATAAATCTATCTATCATTTGCTTATGTTAGAGTGTGGCTCCTGTGTTTAAGCTTACTGTCTCAAAATAAAGTGCTGGTGTGTCTTGACTGTCCAGTAAGAGCTCGACTCCAGCCACAGCTCTGAGGGATGTGCCCTCTGTGGTGGTCCACAAGTGTGGAACCGACACACTCCTCGCCTTTAACATCGGACTGTCGGAGGACAGCCACTGGAGAGAAAAGGAAAAAGGTATGACACTTCCACAAACACACAGGTGTTGTTTAAAATGACAGTTGGTGTGCTTCAAATGAAAACATTTATTTGCATGTTCCTACGTAGTATAAAATGTGACAGTCATTTCCTCCCCTTTGTGCTGTTTGAATATTCTAATGAGTGTTTTAGTACCTTGTTCAACAATTCAGGCCTGGCTGAGGACAGCTCATTCTGAAACAGTTCCTGCAACAGACAAAGAGAATATGCCTCAAAACACCAGATAGCTTTATATGAGGGTCTTTATTGTTAACTAAACTAAATCTATAAAAGACATGTTCAGTATTTAACATAAAAGAAGAAACTATCCAATAATTATTTAAGAAATAATTTTATTTAAATTAATTATATGTATATATATAAAATTATATTCATTAATATATAATACATTTAAATAAAATAATAACACAGTATATAC
>JAUCNO010000318.1:7373370-7411354 GCA_032353835.1 Enteromius viviparus | reverse complement strand
TAATTCATTAATTTAAATAAAATAATAACATACAAATTATTATGTATGTTATGAAAATATTTCAGTTAATTTTAATTTTATATATATATATATATATACATGTTCAGTATTTTACATGAAAAAAGAAACTATACAATAGTTATTAAAAAATATTTTTTTATAATAAAATTAAATTATATATATTTAATTTAAATAAAATAATAACATACAAAATTATTATGCAGGTTATTAAAATATTTCAGTTAATTTTAACTATATATATAATTAACTGAAATATTTTAGTAACATATTAAAAGCTATAAAAATACAACAAAGGAACAGAACTAAAATGAATATCAAAGACAAAAATACAAAATTAAAAGCAAATGAAAATTAAATTAAATAAAAATGCTGTATTAATTATATTAAAATGACTCATGGGCAACTGTAGCACTCTATTCTATGTCCTAAAATTATTTCTTTTATTATTATTTTCAATTTATTATTATTATTCATTTAGATAAAAAACAATATGCTTGCTATTTGATTGCTATTTAAAAAGCACTTCCTACAGTTATATATTTATATATATTTATATATATATATTACATCTAGACAAAAAACAGAAAAAAAATCTATATATAAATGTATCCAACACATGTAATTATATCATACTGTGAGTTGTGTTCCAGATATATTGCGAATAAATCGTCCATCCTGGTGTGCAGCGCCCATTAGTGGGTCTAGAAGCCCATCAGAAATCCAGAAGCACAGCATGCGGTTCCCAGTCAGTTGGGTAGGGTTAAACATAGAGGTACTGAGGTCTGATTTTGTATTATTATAAATAACCAAACCCTGTTCATCAGAAAAACAACAGCAACCACATCAAAGTATCTGAAAAAATGTATGTGCCTTTGTTTGAATGCAGTTTTAAATATAATATCTTTGTATTCAGACCTTATGGTATGATTCAATATAATCAGATTTGATGATAGGGGAGGAAGTCACAGAAATATCCACACCAATGTCACCATCACTGAGAAACTGTTCTGCTCGGAGAGAAAGAGAGCAAGAGAAGCTGCATAATAGCAGTAACAACCACAACACCACATAGGGCACAGTATATGCGTGTTACCTGCTTGTTCCTGTATGAAGTCTGCTAGTATGTTAGCCACGTTGTTTATTTCCTTACAGATCTGTTAGAGAAAGAAAACCCAGTCATTTTGTTAAATGGCAGGGCAGGTATAAAATGTAAGACACATACAATAATGTACTTTGCTCAGATCTTATGTTCTGTTTCACCATTTGAAAAATTAGAGTAGAATCATATAGAACAACACGTTAGACATACTCACCTGTGACTTCACTACTAACTTCACCGTAAGAGTCACAATTTCTGTAAACATTCTTTTCAGCCAGCCAGGCCTGCACACAGTCAAAATGAAAGGCGTTTAAATGAACAGTGCTCATATGAATACAGAAAATATGACAGTTGATCTCTGGCGACTTCTGACGACTTTGACAGATATAGATCAAAAAGATATAAATGATCAGTTAATGTGAAATGTTGAACTCACTCTCTGTCTCCCTGCAGGAGCAGCTTCAGTTTGTGAAATGTGAGGTAACAGTCTGATGTGTCTGCAGCCACTTTGCCCTTTCCACAGTCTGACACACAAACACAGAGAAATTTCAAGATTAAGTATTTCATGTCAAACAGAGCTGTCTAAACAGAATGTGTTCACTCACATAGTTTTGGATTGATGGCCAGATCGATTTGTGAATCTACTTCAAAATCCACTGACTGTTTTAGGTCAAGTCTGTAAAAGAGAGAATATGGTAATGTTACTTTGATGCAAAGTGACTGATTAGTTGGCCAATGTCATATATATATATATAAAAATGTAAAACTTTTTCTTAATAATGTCATAATTTAGACACTTACAACATATATTCTCTTATTGCGTTTTCTACTTTTTTTAAAAATGTTTTGTCCAATCCTGTTATGTAAACAGATCAAATATTATCTTTAACTTGATGAAAAGTTATAAAAATTAAGTTAAAAATTAATTAAAATTAATTATTAAGTTATAAAAGTTTAAAAAAGTAGTTTCCATTAGATTAACATTTTTAAATGCAATATTCTTTTAAAGTTAATCATTTGATAATTTTCTATACCACATAAATTTTTACATGACAATTTCTTAATTTTTGTTAATGTTAATGTTTTTTAACCGAAACAGATCAAGCAGAAAAAGCAAAAAAAAAACTTACTTCTTACTTATGAAAAATTAAGCTTATGAATATTAATAAAGCTTAAATGAAGCAATGAAGCTTAACAGTATTTACAAATTAACATTTGGGCTCAGAAAAGTAGTTTATATTCAGAGACAGTTACTGTAGTGACAAATATGATATTCTGGCAGACTTTCTTTTTTGCTTATTTTTTGAAAATAACAAATAATGATAATAATAATAATAATAATAAAACTAAAGTGCAAGCACTTTCTCTCAAAGAATATTTGTTAAAATAATGTTCATCATTTTGAAAAAAAAAAAAAAAAATACTATATAATAACTGAAACATAAGTGTGTGATTTCTTTACAGGCTGACCGGAAGAAATCTGAAGTTCATTCTCATTCAAATGAACAAAAGACCATAATTTCAGTAATTACATATGTAGAGCACTGGGTTAAACCACAGTTGTGCTTTTGCAGAAACCTGACCCTGATATGTGGTAATAAATAGAAACACTCACAGCCAGCTGCCATATCCATAGTTGATGGTCCCTTTAAATACAGCAGACACGTTTGAAATGGAGATCCCTATTCCTTCATTCTCCTTCAGCTCAAAGTCACTCTTCCCAATGGAAAGGTTATGGATCTCTAAGCTGTGGGATACAAGATGTAACACAGACATGGACCACATAATACGTAAACAAATTCAGGAGTCCCTTACTTGTGGAATCCATATTTCACCGTCCCAAAGCCTACTGATCGTTGTCCCTCTATGCTGGGATACCTGGCATGCTGAAAAGCGGCCTGTATGACTTCGGTTGTTTTCTCATTTACTGAGCAATCACAGAAGAGAGATATTTGTTCTCTAGAACTACTGGGGGTTTGTGAGTTGATGTAAAAACAGATTAAATTATGACATCAAAATATAACACCTACCAATACAGGTTAAATATGTTTTATTTATTTATCAGCATCATACAACTATGAACGTGAATGTGCTGTTAAAACATTGAAATATTAGATTCAAATATCATTGTACACTTTAAGTATTTGTTTTATGTATTATGGCAACAATTTGCACTTTATATGCTTTAATTGAATTATGTTGCAAAATAATGAACCCCAAAGCATATAATCACAAGAAACATCTGGCTATAGTACATATATCAATGAGAGCATACTTACAAACTACAGCGGCGGGATAAGTAAGCCTGCAAACTGCTCCTGTAAACCTGTAGGCAGCAGGAGGATCCACACAACAACAACTAATATTGACCAGAGCAAGAACCAGGAGCAGTGCTGCACTCCTTTCCATCTTAACAAAGTCTGAAAAAACACAAGATGAGCCCCTGTCTTTTACAGATATCCAAGCTTCTCTTTCTAAAGAGCTCTGTTTCCATTCAGCAAGTATCTGAGGAGGAGGGACACCTCCAGGTCCAGAGGTAGCCTCAAAGGAGGAGGGGTGGACAGGCCTTGTAAAGTCTGATTTCCTCCTCTTCTGGAGAACAAGAGAGAAAATGCAACTGCCCTTGGGGTCGACTAGCACATGTTGCACAAGGTTACTAGAGGACAGTCAACACTGCAGACATTTTTTGTGTTTTTCCAAGCATTCTGTTGTACAAAACAAATAAAAGATATGGTCAGAGGACAGAGTGGACAGGACAGGGGCAGGCCAAAGTCCATGTAGGTGGACAAGCTCACATGTAGGTGTAAAGTGCAGACAGAATACCCAGAATTTACCCCACAGTTTTGGAGTAGTCAAGTAATTTCTGAAAAAGATGCTTACATAGATGAGCTAGATACATATACCTACAATAATCTAAAAAAAAATTGGATGATTTTATCTTAAAACATTGTTTTACTATGAAGCGTCCTTTAATCTGGAGTAAGAGAAGCTGGGGGAGTGGCTTTATTGTATCAGACATGTGTCACCTTGCTGGAAGCTGATTGGTCAAATTTAGTTTTGAGTTACCATCACAATAAACACCAATTGAAGCCGAGTTTCTTTCATAGTACCTAAAACCCAGGATTGGTGCAAACTAATCCTACACTTACCTGGCAAGCCAGCTAATACGGCTTCATGGTACAGGCCCCAGGTGGACTAAGGTACAAGTTTTGAGAAGTGCATTTAAACGAATGCCGCTTACGGTTCAAGATTTATTTTTAATTAACAAATTAATAAGAACAAGCCTTAACTAAAATTAAATCAGGGAAGGAAAACAAAAGCTACCCAAACAGAATACCACACATATTTATATTAAACGTTTCAAAGACTTTCAAAGTGAAACTAAAACAAAGAATATGTATTTATTTTTCATTTCCAGGTACAAAGAGGATTATCATAATAACGTTAATAACAAAGCTGTTTTATACATGAAATGAAATGACAGTTATGCTACAGTGTTGATAAATACCAGATTAAAAACACATTTTTAAGTCTCTCAGAACTATTACCCTCTTAACTTCAGTTCTTTTGCAGGTACCAAAGTGCAGTTCCTTCATGTAAAGAAGATGCAAAACCCAAAGTGACGTTCACTCGCCTTCTTTTCATCCAGAGGTCAACATCAAACTCCTCGCTGCTCATTGAATTGCAAATTCTAATCACAAACACTTGAATGCATACAAAACCTCATTTCGCAGGTGGAACGCAATTAAGGACAGACAATGTAAGCATATTTTACTTGCACAAACACCATTGGCTTCAAAGTGCCACAAATGCATTCTCCTAAGCACCCTCCATCTATTCATGCACTTAGAACAAAATCAATATATGGCCTTCGTTGTCCATCATACTAGAACCTTAATAAGATAATCCCATTAATTTTAATCCTTGGATCACTCATCGTAGAGCGCTTCAAGAAAATGAAGCCCTGTTGACAGGAGCCTATATAAGAGGATCAGACTAGAAGACTGATATAATTGATTCTAGCCATTGCGGTTATCTAAAGTGCTGTGCAAAAAAAAAAAAAAAGTCCAGCAATATTTACAACTCCATGTCCAAAAGCTTGTCTATACAGAATGGGCAACCATTGGTCACATAGCCAAAGGACTAAAAAGTGCAAGTCCTTCTAGAACTTGTAGCCTTCGTTTATAATGTCCGGTCTAAAATGGTCAAGGACTCTAGGGTCCAATTTTGTCCAAATTTTACTGGATCAGTTTGCAACACCCTGCGGAGCCTCAGGTATCAAAGAAGCAAAAAAGGCTTTGAAAAACAGCCAGGCTGTCCATAGGATGGGTGGTCTAACTGGTTGAACAGGCACTGCCACCATGGGGGGTTCAGCAACACCAGCATCCTCCACTTCATCATGGGGCGGCACCTTCAAGTCAAAATGAGAATAAATGAGCACATTCATGCCTACACACTCCACATATTCAAATAATACTAATTCTTTTCTTATTTGCTTTCTTAAAACTAAACTTTAACTCACGGGTGCTGGCTGTCTGTCCTCATTTTGGTTTTGTTGGTTCTGAATGACCTCTGGTGCCGGCTGATCGTGAGGCCTGGCTTGGGGTCTCCGTCTAAAAGGAAACCAGCCTGCTGTGTGTCTGAAAGAGAGAAAAAGAACCGTTAGAATAACTACAATAAGGAGTTCAGCTTTTCATTTCCACTACAATAACACCATTTATTTAAAATAGCAAGTCTATAGCATGCCCCAGCTCTACTCAATTATACATTACTAACTAACCAGAGGTGGCTCAAAGTTTTTTGTGGCTGGTTGGGTCAGGTTTGTAACATGGACGTTTAGTCCAAATTCCAAACAAATTACTCTAATGAACTGGCTCTTTTTTAGTGAATCAAAAACATGCAGCGTGACAAAAAAACAAAACACTAACAACTAAATACCTCATGTTACTAAAATGTAATATACACATTTGATGTAAACTTACAGGTACATAATAACCAGGCTGCTCATGACCAGGATGAAGCGGCTCACGCTGGAATAGAAGTACACAATGCTCAAGAAGACACCCAATCGTGATGCGGTGTACACCCAATCCAGCCAATCGCGGTTCATGTCCTCCTCGTCTTCCATCACAGGCCCACCCTGGGCATTCATTCGCAGATTCTGATTAGCTCCCTCTGGGTTGATGAATGCTGGACCCGGGGCATTCTGATTAGCTGGCAGGTCGTTGATAGGGCCTTGATTGGGTAAGGCTGCAGGTACAGCAGCTTGATGAGGGCCGACAGGGAGAGAGGAAGCAGGGGCGGCCATTGGAGTGGAGGTGGCGGCTGCCATGGCAGCGTGACTGAAAAACACATCAAAGCATTTAACACAGATGGTTCATTCGCAGAGTGAACATAAGCTTAATACTATAATAGAACTGCACTATTAATCGTAAATCAAAATCATGATATGGCTTTATGTGCAGGCATGATCCAGCGTTTTCAGTTTCTCAGTACAGCTCATTTTACAGTAAATGTTACAAAAATAACTTGCAGTACACAGAAGTATTTGTGTTACAATCCCATTTGTTTATATTTAATTAACAGAAATACCAGTTTGCAATATCGTTTTTGACTATTCCAAGCCGTTTTGTAAAAATAAAAATAACAGGAAGCTATAAATATTTGTACTGTAATTTTAAAGTTGTCATTTCTTACTGTATTTTAATATTTAATCATTACAAACTGCCATTTCTCTGTAAAAACAAAAAAAAACATGAAAAAATAACTTATATTTGTACTGTAATTTTACAGTTGTCATGTATAATAAAAGTTATTTTTTATTATTATTATCTTGTTTTTACAGAGAAATAGCAGTTTGTAATGATTAAATATTAAAATACAGTAAGAAATGACAACTGTAAAATTACAGTACAAATATTTATAGCTTCCTGTTACAGTTGTAATTTCGTACTGTATTTTAATATTTAATCATTACAAATTGCTATTTCTCTTTAAAAACAAAAAAAACATGAAAAAAGTTATTTTTTATTATTCTTTTTTTTTTTGTTTTTACAGAGAAATAGCAGTTTGTAATGATTAAATATTAAAATACAGTAGGAAATGCAAGTTTGGAATATCAAGCAGCATTACAAGCTGTTTTGTACAGCTACAAATAACTAGTACTATAATTTTACATTTGTTATGTGCCTTCAAGTTATTATATAATATTTCTTAATACTAATAATATAGTATAACAGTATATATAGTAGTAAAATATTTACTTGAAACTGGCCAAATTGTGAAGCCCTACAAACAAGCTATTTTAAAATGCACTTTTAATCAGAAAACTAAATTTTTCCCACACAGATTGTGCAGTCCTATTATTTTTTAGCATATGTAGATTGGACTTACTATTGCATGTAGTACTGGCGGGCATACATCTGCTGCAACCACAGGAGCTGTTGTGGACTGTAAAGAGAGTATGTGGGGAAGGCTGGGTGGGTCATTGCTGTTGTTACAGGCCTGTGAATGAAGGAAAACATTTTATTAACCAATTTACACATTAACATTCATGCATTTTTAATACTCACTGCACTGAATTGTAATTTGTTAGGGAAAACTCACGTAGACGTGTTAGTGCCAGGCCAGGCAGCATTGGCTCGCTGTCTAAGGCCATCCATGGAGGGTACAGAGGTCACGGATGGTCCTGAAGACTCTGAGCTTTGGCTAGCAGTTAGTGGGGAGGGCTGGGAACTCTGCTGCTGTGTTGATGTCACCTACACCAAAGGTTTGAGAAAGAACACTTTTGTTTAGTCGGAAGACCAGAACAGGTGAAAGAAACACTATGAATATTGCTACAGCACTTGGTTTATGCAAACAAGGATGCAGAAAGGAACAGGAAGTAAGCAGCTGTGTGGTGATATTTCCACCAAACTGAAACAAGCACAGCTCTCCCTTGAGGGACAGCAGGCAGACACATCTCAGTTTCACTGAACATGCTGTAAGCTGATCAAATTTACTGCCACAAAGCTAAATTCAGAACGTTAAAACTATAAACTGAATGTCTGTTTTTACATGTACCACTAAATAAGCTTTGCCTCATGGTTAAAGCCTAAAATAAATAGTATGAAAAAAATACCTTGGGTCTTGCTCCAAGTTGTGCCTCAAGCTGGGGTTTTACAGCACACACCAGGTGAAGAGTGGGTTTGGTGTCTGAAGGAACCTGTAGAAGAAAAAGAGTGGAGTTTTTTCTGTTCTTCTGACAGAACCATGTGGTAACAATGCTTTGTGAGTTGGCAGAGACATTCATCAAAGAAACTATTTAGTGAAAGAGACAGCTTTGACAGATTGGTAAACCATGTGACTGTCATATTGTTTTGATTTGGGATGTGTGTCAGGCTTTGATGGCATGCAAGTCCACCAGGTGACAGGTTTTCAGCATATAACAATAAATGTCCTACTTTCAAAAACATCTCACATGACAGGCTGCCAAGCGTCTCTTCTCTAAACGGCTTTGAAATAGAACTGACTACAGCACAAGGTAAGAGGATCAGGCTGAGGATACAGAACAAGATGTGTCTGTGGGTCCACCCAATTTTCTTTTTTTTTTTCTTTTTAACTTTGACATACACAATGAAAGAAAAAGAAAAACATCAATGGTTTGCTGACACCAATGTCTTTCAGGACAACTGAATTCATACACAGAATTTTTTTTTACTGTGAAATGTTCCAGGATTTCTGGATGCTGCTACAGGTTATAAAGTGCATTATTTATTTATATTTTTAATAACCTACATAAAATACACATGTATAGGCCTAATAATTAAGTATAAAAAAAATTATAAAAAATATATTGTTATAACCTACATATTATTAATATATGAATCATATAAATGTATATCATATATTTCTAATAAAATTATGTTTCAAGATCCAGTTTGTTTCTGATAAACCAATTAAATCTCAATTTGAAAAAAAAAAAAAAAAGTGTATAAACGTTAAAAGTAAATATAAACAATCTATTATCTGGAATTCAAATATAAAATTTTAATTTCACTTACAAATGTAAAAATGCTTACAGGTCTGTTGTGGAAATTACTTGCCAACCCTAAAATGAAAAAGTAAAAGTCCCTCACCTTTGAGAAAACATTGCTCAGAAGCAGGTTGTCCTGAAGCAGTTTGCCTGAGAAAATGAGCCTTTGGTCTTTCTCGGCCTGTGAAAATGAGTCCAAATGTCAAACAAGGCCTAGGGCGTCAGT
This sequence comes from Enteromius viviparus, assembly GCA_032353835.1. Taxonomy (NCBI): domain Eukaryota; kingdom Metazoa; phylum Chordata; class Actinopteri; order Cypriniformes; family Cyprinidae; genus Enteromius; species Enteromius viviparus. The sequence continues at coordinate 7,401,994 of JAUCNO010000318.1, read as the reverse complement.
TAACACCATAATATTTGTCCTATGTTTGTGAGAAGTAAAACCTTTTTTAGAGGAAATACATTCACTGTATCACTTCACAATCAGTTTCCTCCCTATTGAATTCGCGTCCGTGTAATGCAAATAGCTACACAGTAGAGGAATAATGTGATGAATGATTAATTAACTAACAATATGAAAGCAGTGTAGACTTGTGGAGTGGAAATTCATCTTGTTTATAAAGGGCAGGCTACTGACAGTCGTTTGTTTTCCTGCAGCGTTCAGCCATAGTGGCTTTGTGTTGTCAGCTGAGGAATGCCGACCGCTCGCTAGATGTAAACCGGTATCTAAAGTTATAGGATAAGTAGCCAAACCTACCGGGTTGGTGGGATAAACATTGGAGAGGTGACATTTGAGGTCTTTCACGGTCCAGTTCACGCGAACTCCCTCGATCAGCTGATCGCCATGAAACTGATTAGGCGTTTTAATGACCAGAGAGATCGTCTCTTTATCCGATACCTCACGAGCTTCCATTTTCGTTCTTAGTCAAACCAGCTAGAAATCTATTTAGAAACGCATAAAATATGTGCAATAATTGTCGAAGGCTTCGCGACAGGACAGTCAAAGATAGAAAGCTTCCTTCCTGATTTCAAGAAGTTTCGTTCTGCTCATAAGCCATGAAGTATTTGCGTGTGTTGTTTCTAAACACCCTGTGGCCGCCTGCGATTGGCTGAAACGAGCTCGTGTTCAGACGTGGAACCTGTCCTGAAGCCCCACGCACTGCGCATGCGCACTGAGAAAAAGACATGGGAATTTTTTTGTTGTTTGCTGTAAATGTTATGATTGCATCAGATGATCATTATGAGAGTGGCCTATGATTCTACCTACAATTTTAGAAAAAAAATCTTGAAGGCATGATTCATGATTTAAATGTGTTATAAGGCCCTTTTTTAGAATAGGTAGTCTTTATTTAACAAAAAATAAATAAATAACTTAGCCTTAAAGTAGATCCTTTAGACAAATAAAATGCCCACTTTTTGATTAAAATGATGATTTTGGTCTGTCCCATGTCATACCTGACATGAATAAACAACTTTGTGAATAATTGAAATAAAGTTTATTCTGATTAATTGCAGATAAGTTCTTATTTCTTATTTCAATGACTAAACAAATATTTAGGTTTTCCTTAGTGTCAAAAAGTAAAATAATAGTCTTAGAATGAACAGATTTAATACGTAAGTAGTCATTTATTAAATAGATTCAGTAATATCAGAGTTGCCATTAAAAGAAACAAATCTAAACATACACAAATTCAATCACTATCAGAAGAAACAGATTATTGTACGTTAATTCTGAAAAGAAATTGTTTGAATTATTAATTCTGGAGAAAGAACATATGATCTAAATCAGCACAAATTGATATTTTTGAATATATACTGAGGTTAACATCAAAACATGTATGAAACACAATATGAAAGTATGTAAAGCTGTCATAATTCGAACATGACATTAACAAGAGTTTCTTTTCATCTGATATACGCGTGTGAACAGTTATGTCAGAAAAAGGTGGTGTTCACTGGCAGTACATCGTCAGCACATTCTCCTGGTTGCCTCTGACAAGAAGAACTGGAGGTCGAAGGTCACGTGACACAATCTCTAGCCAAGCCATGTAAAGCGAACTAGGACACGCCCCTCTTCGCCCCACGGGCATCGTTCTGCAAAAAAATAGGTGGTGAGCAAAGTTTTCTTTTTGTTCAGGCCTAATCGTAATTACATCATGGCACCACATCCTGTATGAAAAACACTTACACAATGATCAGTGCAGCATCTCTTGAGTAATCTTGAATAACTTCATTCAGGCGTATTTGTCGGAGGGACTGCACAAACATGACAGAAGAAGAATGTTAAAAACGATGATGCATGGCTATGCATCTGGACACCATCATTTGAAATACCTTAGCTCTGTGCGTTTCCATTTCCTCATCAGACACCATCCAGGAGAAATCCTTTGTCGTCTCATCAGCATCTTGACCATCCTTTTGAACTGAACTTACTCTGTATGGAGCTATGAGGTCTTCAAATTTTTTAATGCTGTAATTTGGGGACACAAAAACAGCATTTGTTTCCATAAGAATATAATTTATTTCTATAAGGTAATGGGTAAGTGCCGAAAGTTGTAACAGATGTGGAATAAATGAAAGCGTACTGATCAGACTGTGGTTTTCCATTGATGTCCGGAAGGACTTGAATATCTTGGAAACCCAGACGAAACCTGCTGATCAGAGCTTTGAGCCTGTAAATTGACAAATGCAAACTCAATTAAATACACATTTAAATACTCAGTTAAATACACATGGTTAAAAATAATAAATGAAGGAACAAATTATATAGTTTCTAATATATTAAGATATGTTTTTAGGTTATTTGTTAAAAAATGAATAAAAATATGTAATGAAAATTTTGTTTGTTCTATATGATGAAATTGTATAAAATGTAATAATAAAATATCAATATAACTTTAAAAGACACATATATACACACTACAGTTCAAAAGATTCATTTGTCTTTCTTTGTTTATTTATTTTTCAAGAGCTATTGCATGAAATTAGCATTACATTTATCAAAACTGAAAGTAAAGACTTTTACATTGTAAAAAAATATATAAATAAATAAATGCTGTTCTTTTTAACTTTTAGTTCATCAGAGTATCCTAAAAAAATTAATTATAGTTTTAACCAAAATATAAAGCAGCACAAATCTTTTCAGTACAGACAATAATAAGAAATGTTTCATGAGCACCTAATTAGCATATTATGGTAATATGCTTTGCAGAATGAACTACATTTTAACATAAATTAAAACACAAAACCGTGCACATATTACACAAGAGTACTGTTTTTACTTTACATAAACTAAAGTAACACAATTAAGGTTATGCATACTCTTGTTTCTGCTCATCAATCTGTTGAGCTTCACCTCCAACAAACACCCTCACTTTGCATCTGCCCCAGCGCTTCTTACGGGTCAGGAGGTAAGGCAATAATAGCGTCAGACCTGACAACACAATCAGTTGTTAAAAGATGTATTTTCCACTTTAAAATCTTGAAAAGCAAACACATTTTTTGTATATCAGTGTAACTTACCCCCATCATCAGAGAGCCAATACACATCAATGGTCTTCTTTCCTTGTCTAGTCTGAAATACAGTGGTTGGCTGAGATGTGGCCATACGTTCCTCAGGGTCCACTGTAACACAGGATATACAAATGTTTTGTGAATAAGATCATAAATAAATTGAGTAGTAAAGAGCTTGGATACACACGTGATATGTCAATTGTGGGCGATGTAGTAGTAGTTGAGGTCCTTGTGTCAAGTGATTGTTCAGTAGAAGTCTCAAATCCTAAATTCACTGCAATAAAAGAAACATTTCCGAAAGATAAAAACTATAGAAATCTTTTAAAAGTTAGTTTGAAAATATTCCATACCTTGCGCTTGCATTGTTCGACTTATGTCAAGTCCCTCCTTCATCCGAAGAACACATAAACCATATTGCAGATCAAATGCGTCGCTAAAAAAATATGAAATGGTCACGTTCCTTGAATTTTCTTAACAGAATTGAACACTGAGCTTACCATATGATAAACATACTGTAAAATTCCAATATAGTTTTCCATGATGCTTGGTTGAACTTTACGCCAATTCTTCTTAAATCCCATGACTAGGACATTAGGCTTCATCCGACCCAAACCTGTACTCTAAAAATAGAACCATCATAAAAACTCATTTTGCTGGTACATATTCATCAGAAGCTGCAAGGTGAAATAAATGATGTTTGTTTTAGGTTAGAAAATGAAGCATAGTGTTTTATAGCACATAGGTGACCTGCAGCAACATCTGTACGCCGACACGAAGGTCATCAGCCACTACAGTGTGGTAGAAGGACTTTATGCGGCGTTTGTCAAGCCATTTCAAATGAGTACTGATTTTGGCCGACTCCACAGCATCAGGTGAGGGTCCACTCTGTCAAAAACACACAGTCAGTTTGTTAGCAATTTCTAACAAATTAAATACTAGAGCTTTAAAAATTCTCACTTTTTTAAAACTTATTTTTCAAATATTTGACTTACATATTTAATAAATATTTTTTAATTTAGATAAAGGTTTTATCGAAGACTATAGAATACCCAGAGCCTGAGAAGTAAGCTTTTAATAATGCTATTAGAGCAAAAGAAACAACATTTATTATTGTCGTTGTCAGATTTCATGGGTTATTTCAAATAAGAAAATTAATCGTATGTTTAATTAGTGAACAGTTTTGGAAAATTTGATGTTTCCTCATTCAAAGAGATAGAAGATGCATTTGGATGCCCGAGAGGCGTTTCAAAGATGTCTGCCGCGTGACATGACTTGTCTTAAAGAGACTTTGGTTTTACATAAACTCTCTCTCTCTCTCTCTCTCTATATATATATATATATTTATATATATATATATAAAACATTATATATTAAATGTTTTTCTGTTTCTTAGGTTAACAACATACTTTAAACTACCAAATTACTATGTAGACCATCATCTCTTTTCATGAGCATTTAAGGTTTCTATTTGTGGACTCACTGTTATAACATTTGCACATATCATCAGGCTTTGGTTCTTGGTGAAGGTGCCGATGAAATCCACTAGAGAAGGACGCATACAGGGAGGCCCACTGAGGATCAAACACTGTGGCCTGAGAAAAAGAACAGATGGAAAAAGTAGGACGCAGGAAGAAATGATGAAAATAAACAGGCAAGAATAGAAAAAGAGAAAAGATAAACACAAACGGAACATTTTAAGGGAGCTACGATGGGTATATATAATTAGTGGGCATTGATGTTATCTACCTGTAATTTTTAATATGGTCTTCCACTTGGTTAAGACCTACACATTGAGATAGTGCCATGTTATATGAGCTGGCTTGCATTGATGAACCCCAGTTGACATCTGAAATGTACCAAACACAAGCGATAGTTATGCACAAAGCGCATGATTAAAGCTTGGCAATATTATTTGGGTCAAGCTGAAATGCCTGATGGAATAATATGAGCTTTGTGAGACAAATAATTTCTGACAAACACTCATGTCCACAAGCTATAAAGAGTGTAGGTGTCTAACCGGGTTTCTTATACAGCACATATCCCAGCAGGAAGATGACTATGCCGATGGCTATAAGAGCAGCCCACCAGGTTAGGAGAAACATGATGATCACAGACACTACTGCTCCGAGCAAAGACAACCACTTGCTATAAAATCGAAAAGTTGGACGCCAGCCTGCTCACACACATGGAAAATGAGAAAAGCTTCAGTGAGTATCAATGTGAATATGGCCATTTTAAGAACTGTAAATTTACTGTACAGTAGCATTCGGCTTAATGAGAATACAAATGGCCGAAGTAGAATATTAAATTATTTCCGCAAAACCTATTTTGTTTGCATTTGTCATGTTATCAGACATTATCTCAAGAAAACAGCCCTGCGGAGGTTGTGGTATGCACCATTAAACCGATTAAGAAACCACCATTTAAAAACACAAGTATTGCTTTATAAAGTGTTAGCTTAACCCACTGTGGCTTGATGTAAATCACCTGGTGAGTTGGTGATGGAGGCATGGAAGCAGCTGAAGTTGATGAGGGCGTAGGAGCAGAGGAAAAAGTTGGAGATGATGGGAGCAATGGTGTTCAACTCAGCTGAAATATATTTTAGAACATTTGTATAGCTCTAATAGAAAATAAACTTTTTTGATTCAAACTTGCATAGGTACGATGTTTGTTGGTTTACCAATTAGCACGAAGCATATAGCGATGATGTAGGCTAGCAGATAGCTTCTCAGTGGTTCATTATTCTTCCCATAACCCTTCCCAAAAAAACCAATGCCTGGATACAGCTTGTCCTTGCAAAGGCACTATATAAAGAGAAAAGTGATGGAAGGAAACGGGAAGGGGACTGACTGTTTAAATGAGTAAATAACAATTATTATTGTATTGTTTGGATTCTATCATGGCGGTATGAAGATGTTCATGGGCTAGTTTATTACCTGAAAAACTTTAGGAGCAGATACCAGACAGGCCAGGGCTGAGGAAAGAGTGGCTCCAAAAATGCCAGCAGTGATCAGTGGAGCACACGCTGACACCAAGCTCATACTCTGAAGTGTTGTATGCCAGAAGAATATATCATTACTATTAACCCACTGCTATACATCACTCATCATTTGATAAACAATTCATGTTTAGGGGCTGGAATAATGTGTTATGTGTTAATGTGCAATGTGTCAAAATTTTACATGTTTTCAGTGAGGTTGTTGACAGCATTACTCAATGACCATTTAGGTGTAACAGTCACCTGGTAATAATTGCTGAGTCCAAAGGGGCAGGTCTTGTTGGTTATACATTCAGTGAAGTTCCAGCCATAGTTGCAGCCCAATCCCAAACATTCCCCAGACAAAGATGAGACGGTATCATTTATATAACCAGAAGCATCACGCAAAACACAGGAGCCTGGAGTGCATTTAAAGAAAACAACAGGGAAATTAAAGTGGGCCTTTTTTGCAAATTTGGTACAATTTGACAATTTTAACCAGACCTAACAGCCCAACATAAATAGGAAGGAATAAAAAATTATTCAACAGAAATATCATGGACTTGTTTCTGATACTCACCAATAGTAGCTGAGATAATGAGATATGACACAGTGGTCCAAAAAATGGCAAACATTGTACCACGGGGTATAGCAACATTTGGATCCTACGGGAGGTGGTGTGTTTTAAAACAATAGACAGAAAAACAAGCTTTTAGAGGCTTGAGTTCCTACCAATAAAAATCTTTTTATTGGAAGATACATCACTAAGACTGGGAGCTAAACTTGCCTTCAGATCTCCAGAGATATTAGCCCCCGCAAGGATGCCTGTAGCCGAGGGGAAGAAGATGGAAAACATGCCAAAGAAACTGCCCTCCGGTCCACGCCAGCCGGGCACAAAGTTTGTTGCAAAAATATCAGCTATTGGGCACAAATTGAGACACTTTATGAGGAACATATGGTAGTGTAATCTGACTAGCAATGAGAAAATGAGGATGAAGTGTTATCATTAGCACATTTGTGGAACATATTGGCTGCATTGCTCTCTGACCTCGGTAGCTGAAAAATCCTTTGGCTTGCTTCTCTGGAGTGGCTGGTATGATGGTTCCCACAATGTAACTGGCAAAGGAGACCATGATGACGAAGAAGAACAAGACCTGGGCCTAAGAGAAGAATAAAACCAGTGCAAACTATTAGGAGATGAGACAAAATTGCTTAAAATCAATCTGTTGGACAAACGTACCTTGGACTCCCATTCCATTCCAGCCATTGAGATGGCCAGCAGGCAGGTGACAGTAATCACTCCAATGATACGGATATCATTTAGTTTGTCTACCATGCTAACCTCAGTCTCCTGATAAGCATCAGACAAAAACATGTATCAAAACCATAGTTCAAACATGGGAAGCTCTTATTTAAAGGAACAGTTTAAGCATAAAATGAAAAGCCTGTCATCACGATTATGGCAGTACAATTACGTTCCATCTTTAATTTTCAGTGTATTCTGGTATACTAGTTTATTATCACCCACCTGCATGAGCACCTGTACCGTTTCAGCAAAGCCCACAGTGTGCATAGCTACAGCTACCGCATTAGCAAAAGCAAATATAAGCCCAATCGAGCCTCCTAGTTCTGGACCCAAACTACGAGAGATCAGAAAATATGTTCCACCTGGAGAGAGATATACGAAGAATATAAAAAATTAAATCATAAGAATAACAAGACTGGGCAATATTGCATCCTGGAAAGAAATCTGATAATGGCTTCATGTTAGCCAAAGCATACTGTATGCATGTACTGCTTATCTTTACCTCCTTTAACCTTTCCATTCGTGGCAATGGCTGATGTGGACAAGCCAGTGATGCCAGTTATAGAAGAGGAGACCAAGATTATAATCCAAGTCATTCCTTTAAGCAAAGAAGAAAGCATTAACACATCACAGTGATGTGTAACTTAATAGCCCCAAGGGGCCCCAAAAAATCAAGTCAAGGTTGTTGCAGTAAAACACACACATAAAAAACAAAGAGATCAAGACATATAACAACAGAGACTGACATACCAATCCCTGCCTGAGCTGTGATCCAGGGAAGCCTCAGGTACAGAATAACACCCCAGATATTCAGCATACATCGAATCTACAGGGAGTAACAGAGAATCCATTCAGAGAAACACTTTCTGCTCGACTTTGAGATGCTTGGAGTATAGTTTTACACATATGCAGAAACAAACACCCTTTAAAATACTTAAAAAGATATGAATACCTTTGCAATATAATACAACATTCCTCTACTTTTAATATTTTATTATATTATATATTCTTTATATATATTTATTTATTTATAGGTCTATCTTGCATATCTTTATTATACATAGCAGAGTAGCACAAAAAAACATTTTCCCATCTAAAATTTCACAAAAAGGGGCTTATTAGGTTAAAAAAGTTTATATAGTGTTCAAACAGTATTTGGGCACTTTTTGAGAGTCAGATTTTAGACAAATTCTCAATGTGAACTTGAGGAGATCTAACTTCATATTTCCAAAACAGGGCTTAAAAATGAGAGTTGGTTCAGAGATGATATATACATAATTTACATAATTCTACATTTTGGATTTAATAAAAAAAAACTCAATAATAACTCAATAATTTTCAGGTGCCTTAATGCATTTTTGAGGCAATCTTAAATGTTCTTACCATGACTCCCTGAGCCCATCCAAAGCGGGTCGGTTCTGGAGGAGGTTCTGTGGGTTCATCTTCATCTGGACTCTGTTTGTCCACACTTGACTCTTCATAGAGAGGAGGTGGAGAAGGATCGTCCTGAGAGAAAACATATATGAGCTAGTGGAAAATTCTGGATTCTGGAATATGTTTAGAATAAATCTAATCATATTACATTCAAATGAAGCTTATCATAAACATTAAGTTTGATCTGGAAGTACTCACTTAAATTCTTCAGCATCGTTAATATGTTTATTTGAGAAATTTCTAAGGAAAAACGTGTACGTTTTATGTCGTCTCTACCTGTGGGTTTGAGTGAAGCTGAAAGAGAGAAGGTCTTGACTTCTTTGCTCTCCCAAAAACCTCGGTGTTGGTATAGAAGTCATAACTCGGCGGTGTATCCAACGTGTCATATCCAGAAAAGACTCCAGAGCTGCGGGAGGCCACGCTGTCGGTATCGTAACTGCTACAACCCCCTAAACTGAATTTACGGTCATCTCCATTGCTCAGCGAAGAGACTGAGAATGGGCTTCTGGCGGTTGTGAGGTTCATCCCTTCATTGGCCTGCAGTACCTCCAACACAACTGAATCCACAGCCGTCTGAGTAAAGCGAGGGCTTGATTTGAAGGGTTATATTATACCTGGGCCGGAAGGAACCACTTATGGATGTATGATTAGTGTGAGAACATATTCAGGAGCTTTTGTAACGGTCATTAATTCTGAATTGTTGCTCCAGGGCCCTTTGCTTGTACTGGGGCTTGTAAACATCATCAGTACATGTAATGACTCAGATCTCAGGTCAGATATCCTTCACACTTGTTCTCAAGGACAGCTGCAGGTTTTGAGAATCCTGAGTCATGCAAAAGAAACTATACATTACAAATTTCTTTAGGGGAAAAACAGTTTTGTTTTTCACCTCTCACAATTTGGTAGTGTTCTTTTTTTCTGATAGCAATAAGGACAAATTACAATATCGGGAAAACTTTCTGAACATTGACTTTTGTTTGATACAAACACTTTATCTTTCAATGTCTTTGTTACATGTATTTGTTTTAATAATAACAGTAAATTATGCATAATTAGGCTACAACCCTAAACTAAACCCTACCCTTACCCTATAGTAAGTTCATGTTAACTTATATTACTCAGTGCTTAAATGTATGATTACAGTGCGACAAGACACGTAAAAATAAGTCTAACTAAGAAAGAATATTGACTGAGACAGTGTATTTGTCTTGATCAGAGAATTTTCCAACCTGTAGTGACCTTCATTTTAGCCACTTTAACCTGCCAGCAGCTCACAGTCGTTCCAGAAGACAGCCTTTTGCCTTAAGCATTGACTGATCATTGCAGAAACAGTTCCTCATTAACTAAAAGACAGATGTCTGCCAATGCATGTGACCCAGGGAACAGCATCGGGTTAAGTAATTATTTCTGCAGAAATTGGTCTGGAAGCCCCAAAGGTGGAGCCTTTTCGGTGTAATTAGTGCAGATCCTACAAACGTACCCACAGGTGCTCTGCTTTGAAGCCGATTTTTTGATTAAATTTCTATTATTAGACACCAAGAGCTTAAGCGGAAAACCAGCAACTAAATGGTCATTTTAAAAATCCTCATGCTGCCTGAAGGGAGCTGTCAGAACTAGGAGTAGAAGACTGTATAAAGCGGTTTCAATTGAAATTACAATGAGTCTACTGTAGGAAACACAATTTTTCATAAAACTGTTCTAACGACATCAAACAATGGACTTAGTCTAACCTTTTTAAAAGAAATGAATGGATTTTATTTGGCAAGGAGGCATTAAATTGGGGACAGTACAGACTTTATAATGCTATTGTTTTGAATGCTCTACTCATGTCAGAATCTTAAAAATGTATCATGGTTATAAATAAATCAAATCAATGAATATGCAAATAGCACAATAGTTTTTAACCTCTTGATCACCAGTTCAGGATATTAGAATAATTTCTGAAGGACCATGTGAAGACTGGAATAATGAGGCTGAAAATTTAGCTTTGCCATACAAAAAAGTTACTTTAAACAGTAATATTTCACACTTCTTAAAATGAAAATCTTCATTTTAGTTGTAAAAGGTTTTATAAAAAAAAAACAACACTATTATTTAGTAAGGATAATACACTACTATGCATACAGTGTGTACACGGAGGTACGTTCTGTGAAGGGGATGGATGATTTGTTAGGTAGAGCTCCTTTGTTGGCAGCGGTGTGGTGCCACCCTGGTGTTGTGAAATAGCCGGGTTATCGCGGACGTGTGACATCGGCCTGATTCACAACACCAGCTGCAGCACACACACCTCACACACCGGTCCAGGAGGTGTGAAGATGAGTCTTTCTCCTCCAGATCTTCTTCTCCAGGTTCCAATCCAAACTGAGTACCTATTTGTCGCATGTGATGTACTGATGCTGGAACACTTATAATAAAAAAAAATTACTTAAGGACCAGGTTTATTTTTGAAGAGCTTTTGTTTAAATGGTGGGGTAAAGTGGAAACAGCCTGATTGTTGAGCATCCAGTACCTTGAATTTAGGACAGTGCACTTTAATATTAATGCAGCAGCTCCAGATGCTAGCGGTTAAAAATGCAAAGCAGAGCTTAGAGGGAGCTGGAGCAGACACTGCAGCCGGCCGTGACAAAGCCAACACGTCCATCTGTGTGCTCTACGGGCATTTCCTCCATAACCCACCATCTGCTGAGAGAATCAATGTCACACAGACACATTCCTGCTCTTGTAACTCTCTGAAAGGGCTCTGAACAGCCCGTCCAGCCACTTGTTTGTACAGTAGGTTTGTGTTACACAATACACATTTTAATTAATATAGTATGATCTAACCAAAGCAGAGACATAAAATATACAGGCTTCCCACACGTTTTGACAAATTAATTTCCATGAATTTTGTGATTCAGACCGATTTGTGAATGGAATTGATCATGTGATTTGATTCAATTCGAAGGGCTTTTTTTAATTACATTTAGTTACATATATTAAAGATGAACAATTAAGAATACTTCCAAAGCATTTAATCTTAATATTATTTTCATTATTAAAATCAAAAGTCGTATTTTTACCATATGAATAAATACAGTAACAAATGTATTGCATTGTTTGTTAATGCATTAATGGGGACCAATTGTAAAGTGCTAATTGTAAGTCTATCAACAACTAGACAATAAAATATAAGAACTAGTAAAATATATAGGTCACTAAAACTTTTCTAGCCCTGGAAAGTGAGAGAACCCTGTATATACAGTACACTGTTGGCCGCCACCAAATCCCCCAAAATGGCTAAGCTTACTGTTAATAGCATAAAAAAAGAAAACTATTGCATGTTGATTGTTCGCATTGGATTTCATATTGGACTGATATTGAATTTCATGAGGGATAAACTGTAATAGTGTATTTGATTAGTTTCATATAGCTTCTATGGCTTTAAAAATGAAACGTATACAACTGAAAAAAGGAAATTGTGAGACAAAACAATGTCACATCAAATGAAAAAACTTAAATGATATAAGAAATGAAATTGAACCAAAATTGAACTGAATTTTAATTTTTTTATTATTTCAAATAATGGGAAAAAAATACAAATATAAGTTGACAAAAGTAATGGTGGAATGAGGACAATGAAAGAGCTGCTGGAGGTGAAGGGGGGAGTTTCAGTTCATTAGGACCTCCATCTGAACCAGTCTGGCATTGGTATCTCCAGCCATGCGATACGGAATCATTCCCGCAAATGTGATCAGAGCCCGGGCTTGACTGCGCAGCAGCTGCAGAGAAAGTAGACAAATGCAACCGCCGGTGGTCACACACACATTAAAAGAGCCATTCACAATTAACACGTATCATCAAAGTGTGTGTCCAATGTCTAGTGAATAATGGACTCAACACTCAGGGTCAGCTTAATAGTTGAGTAAGCAATATTTTACCATGTCTCTGTCTTCTAGGGTACGCTGAGGTCTTCCTGGTGTCCCTGCTGCAGCCCCCTTTAGACGCTTGTACTGTGTAAACAGGATATTCATTGTGGCCAGCAGAACCTCTGACAAATTGTGTCTTATCTGTAAAAAGATTAGGACACAATGGAGAGAATGTCATGTTAATAAATGTCTCCATTCTGGTCATTACAAAAAAAGAATAGTTTTTTTTATTACACAGACTAGTTTTTAGTCAACTCAACCAAAAAGCAAAAGAAAAGAGGTATTAATTTGGGCTCAACTGAAATGTCACAACAGTTTAGCATTTCAAAAACAGTAGGCGATTTATGCTAACGCTTTCAGAACTTTTACCTCGTCACTGAAGTTTCTGAATGCCGCTACCCGCTCCTCCACACTGTCCTGACTTAAGGGAACCAGCTTTAGCCTCTCAATCACCTGACACAGAATGGCACAAAAATAAAGATTAATGCCTAGAGGATTGTGCCAAAGCTCAACAGGAGTCTTACAGGTGACTTACATCATAGGCTCGGTCTATGTGTCCGGCGTGGTACTCATCAAAAAACGTCATGAGGTCCAGGAGCAAGTAGAAGGTGCTGTCCACAGACTTCTCCCCAGCTATACCATTAGTACGGTACCTGTGCTCAAGAAATACAAGAAAGCATTTTATGTATATTGAAAATACAATCTAAACCAAAAAAACATGATGGAGGTTCATTATGGAATCCTGTTTCTGCCTAAAATTGTGTTTAAAATAAAAAAGAAATTAAGCTGGATTTGCAAGATACAAAAAGTCACTTCGCAAGAAATAAAATCACATTTAAAAATATAGAAATCACTACTATAAGAAACAAAGTACAGCTACAAGACAAAGTCACAATTGTGAGAAACTGTGTAAAGTTACAATTAGGAGACAAAGCAGTAATTAAGACGCAAATCTGTAATAATGCAAAATACATAGTTGGAATTGACATTACAACTAATATTCGAAATAGCAACTGAAAAATTAAAACATTGTTATACAAGAAATTGCAACTGGTAAATATAGCATCTATTCCCAAATAAAAGTTGCAACTATGAGAAGTAAAATTGCAACAGTTTTAAAGTTGCAATTGGGAGTAAAGTTGTAACAGTTATATAATCACAACTGGAAGATGTAAGAGGCCAAGTCATAATTCATCTTTATATCAAGTCACATTTGGGAGATATAAAGGCACAATTTGGGGAATATGAAATCACACAGTGAAATATAAAGTTGCTATAATGAGATGAAGTAGTGAGATATAAAGTTGGGATAATTGTTTTTGTAATTTAGGCAGAAAAGGGTTTTATAGTTGATAGAGGTCTGTGTATAAAATGCTCACCGTTCAGCAATAGCCACTGCCCTGTTTTTGAGTCGTTCTTTATTGGACTGGGGCTCGCTGACTTGAGCAATAACTGGACTCAACAATTTGTTCATCAGCTCCAGAACCTTATCAGAGTTCTAACGCAAGAAACAACAGATGCTTTAGACACAATCATCATTAGACCAATCAACCCGATGGCACATCACAACTTATCTTACCTTGGCCAACTCGTACAGTTTGACGGCCTCCTCGAACAACCCCTTGTTCTCTGCCTCTGAGGCCACCTTGGTAATGATGGCCCGCGTGTCTCCGGCAAACTTGTCAATCACGCCGGGCTGAAGGGATTCAAACAAACACTGCTTAGAGCCGAGGAAGACTGAATGCACAATTGTGTTGTAAAATTGCTTTGAGCATGAAAGGCCAGACTGTGTTGCAAAGGCCTTTGAGACAATAGCACATTCTACCCAACCCTGCAAGGCTGAACGAACAAGCGAGTTACCGTGAAACAACAGCGGCATGTTCACTGCCTGCAAGTCAGGTGATATCACAACAACCTCCGACATACCTTTCTGCTTCCATCTTTTTCGAGTCTTCCAAGAAGCATATCAAACTACAGGAAGACAGTTAGTTATTGACATATTATGTAATAATATTAATAGCAATTAGTATGCAGAAACGCTTCCTCCACTGAGCTCACACACGTTTCTTACCTCCCGACTCTCGATGACTAGCTCGCTGACACAGCGCATGAACATGTTTTCTCCTTGACTGTCCTTCTCATTCCTGTGGCCAATAGAAAACAGTGATTGTGAGTTTTCATGCAGCAAATTAAAGCAATTACGGTATTTGTATCACGAATGCACTTGGGCCTGCAAAGGAACATGTTGGCTTTGTGATACGCGTGCAAACCCTGAGATAAAAGACCTTTAGAAGATCAACCATTTCCTTTTTGTAAGGTGCCTGTGGGGTCTCTTAAAACAATGGGTCGAGTTAGCATCGAATTCGGTGTGCATGGAACAGGTTTAATTATTCATGGCTCATTCGTGGAAGGTTCTGAGTTATTCATGACACATTAATCTCCTCTCAGAGAGGGATTTCGCTCAGTATTTTCAGAGAAAAAGACATGACTTACAGTTCAGCCACTAATCAAATTGGAAACAAGCTGATTTTAGAACAGGGCTGGAGTGTTGTAGTATGGATTTGCTCGACAGCTCGGTTACCCTAAATGACCCAATAGCATCAGCTGGGGTTGGGATGACCATTACCGGAGAAAGTAGAAGTACTGAAGGGCCTCTCGTGGGTCTGTGGACTCAAACTTGCGGGTGTATAGCATAAGCAGCCTGATGAAGTTGAGCCGTCGCACCATTGGTGGATCTCCAGCCTCTTGACTCACTGAGAAAAAAACAGAAACCTCTTTAGAACAGAAACCAGGTACAATCAAGCTATTGCTTATTGATCAGAACTCACATAGCTGAGCGCTCTGGCCCGATGATTTGAGCAGCAGTTTGAGTTCGTACAGCACCAGAGCTACATGAACGGCATGGCTACGCAGACGCTCCACTCGGAAAAGAAACGCTATGGCCGCCTCAAACTGCGCAGTCAGGAAAAGCACCTGGAAGTACAGGAACGGCTGGTGGCTGGCCGAGAAATGGGACTCACCTGCAGAAAACAATTGAAATGAAGCCGCACACCTTTATGAGCGTTTGGAATAATCCAAACCACTTACAGAACATTATAAATATAAACATATACAAAAACATATTGTGAACGTACACATGCAAATGAAGCCAGTAAGGATTTGTAATTTAAGCAATTTGAATACTTCTTTAAGCGAGAAATAGGTTCTACATAAATCTTCCTCAGCTGTTAAGTGCTTAAATAGGCAGTTTCATTTCCATTTGCATGAGTTGAAATAATCCCCTCTCATTTAAATTGCCGTTAAAACTTACGTCTTAAAGCGGCATTGAAAAGACCTGCTGCGACTTTGCATGGAGCGTAATGGCAGCGCAGCTGGGAGTCTTATCAGCAATAGAGGGAGTCTTTAATGTAGTGTACTGCAGGAGCGCCGGCAAGATAAGACTGACTCATCAGGCAGGTGGAAGAAACTAAGCGGATGCCTTTTTAAAACTGGGCGAGGAGAAGTTTAAGCCATGAGAAAACAGCACAATGGCATACACTTTTATCTGCGTTAGGCACACTGGCAGAGACTGAATAGGAGGGGGGTTGCATACTGACTAACTTCCTAGTCTTTCAAATGCCCATTTAAATCTCTTCCTTTAGTACTGGAGTGAATCTAAAAGACAAGTGGGCTGATTTATAATTTGATCATTCAGAGAGACCACTTGTTTTAAAGGGCTGAGATTAAGATATACTGCCTAAATTTTTAAACTGTAATATTATTTTATAGTATAGTCAACTTAATCCAGTTCAACAGAAGCTGCTTGGATTCCCCAACCCCAACCATTAAAAAAAAAAAGAATCACTATCATCACAGAACAATCTTATTTTGTAATAGCCCAGTTTTGGGTATATGTGATACACTGTTAAAAATGTGGGAAATCTGAATTAACATAAATGTTTCAATTAAATAAAAGTATATACACCATACATATAAGTAGTGACTGTGAGTCTCACCATAGTCCTCCAGTAGCTGTTTCTGAAGTTGGGCTAGAGTCATTCTGTCCTGAGGGGAACTGCTGCCATCCTCATCAAAACACACTTGATTCAGCTACATATGGACACAGAAAATGGCTCAACATTACATTAGTAAAATAAATATTAACTATAACAAACTTTGATATACAATTTGGTCTATATCAGTCACTATATCAGACCTTGAGCCACAGGTAGTCTTCTGTCTTATCGGCCACCTCTCCATGATTGTCGCCGATGTCGCATTTGCCGATGAGGCAGTAGACCGCACGTTTGTAGGGGTCAGCGCTATTCCTCAGCACACGTCGGTAATGAAGTCGTAGTTTATTTTCCGTGGCAGGAGACAAACTGAGAAGAACAGTGCAGTTGAATAAATAAATTCTGAATCCTACAACAGATTTACTGAATTATTCATTTTTAAGATTCAAACTTATGCATGAGAGACCAAAAGGGAGCAAGCTGGGTCAAACACACAAGAGAGAGAAGTAGTTACCAAAAACAGAGGAGAAATAGTCCTCTTAGGATGTGATCTAGTTTTGGGATGAGTGTATGTGCGTTCTCACCGTCGGTCGGGGCTGTTCATGTATTCCTGAAACCAAATCTTAAAGTCGCCCAGCTGATGCTGTGCCCTGTTCACCACCTGCATGGCGGCAGACAGGTCTCCGCAACGCAGGCAGAAATAGATCAGAGCCCACACTGGATGTCCCTCCACCTCGCCATCCTGTTACACACATACACACACAGCAGGGTTTATCTTTGGGTCGCACTGCATCCATTTACCCCCTTTTTACTTTCAGCTCTGAAATAAGCAGCTTATTGGCCCATGCAGGGAGAATCCACTGCTGTTATCTATACTACGGCAAGGCACACTCTGCGCAGTTCACTTGAGAGAATCTGCAGTGAAGGAATCTAGTTTGTATGATGTAGTGCCGCCTGCGCCGTGTGGTGAGGACACGTTCTGCTGCAGTACCTGCATGCCTGGCAGCGGGGTCGGCAGCTTGATGTTCAGGAAGCTGCATACGAGCTGATAAGTGCCAGGTACTCCACCCAGCTGAGCCTGGTGCAGATTCCCAAATACAGTGACCATAGTGTAATTTTTATAGCTGTAGAAGAGAGACACAAGCAGTCCATTTTTCTAGTGGATAAAAGTACATACTGCATTTACTTACTTTCTGACCAGTTTATTCAAATAATATCCCCATTATCCTGTTAGAACTAAATTATCAATTTGATTCGATCTGTCAATCATACGAATTTGTGAAGCTGTTTGACAGACTGAATGAACTGAATTAAGAAACTGGTCCTATAAGTAAGATTTAATCAACATAAGAGCAAAATCTAACCCATTACGTATTTTGGAGCACAGAATCAATATTCACAAGCTTCCCTAAAATCATTTAATTATTTTTCATATTTCCAGGTTTCCGCCAACATGGGAACCCTGAACATACGCTACGATTTTTTGGCAAGTAATTACTACTTTTATTCAGCATGAATGCATTAAATAGTTCAAGTTCCAAAAGATTTTTATTTCAAATAGAAGCCGTTCTTTTGAACTTTCTATTAAAAAATTAAAAATCATGGTTTTTGCAAATGTATTAAGCAGTGGTTTTTAAAATCAATAATAATCATAAAACAGCTAAAATTAAGAAATGTTTATTGAGCAGAAAACACTGAAGAAAGCTGTAATTGCTGCTGATAACGCTGTTTTTCCATTCAAGCAATTAATATTTGAAATTACATTAAAATTGTTAATAAACTATTTAAAAATTATTTAAAACAAATAAATGCAGCTTTCATCTTTTCATAAAAGACTTTTTATTGTTTTTATTTAAATCTTTTTTTTTTAAATAAACTGAACTATAATATTTCAAATAATAAAATAAATTACAGTTTTTTTTTATTATTATTAAATCCTACAATCAAATTTAGTCATTTTTAGAATAAAAATTTTCACCTACTGGTAATTTCAATATTGCATTCCTACTAAAACTAGTTTATGTCAATATTATCTATAAAACAAAAAGTAAGCTGAATCATCTTCTCACCTGTTCTCCAGAAACTGCAGGGCTTGTCTGACGAAGGCCATCTGCATGTCCACAGACACTCGGCACTTCAGCGTGTCCTTTGCTGGCACCAACAGAACGTCTGTCATCTGTTTCACCATGAGCCACATGTCTGACACATTCTGCAAACACAAGCACAGACAACTTTACAGAATCACCATTAAAGCCATCACTCCCTTACATTTCTGAGACACAGACACACAGTGAAGCCAGGCTGAATGCAACGTACCTTATCATCCAGGCTTTCGGCTACTGAGGCACAGAGATCTCCCAGGTTGGGTTGAAGATGCCCATTTACTATCTTCTCATTGAAGATATATATCTACACGGAGGAGGAAAAACAGAACTTGAAAATGAAGGTCATAGACTGCTTGCGGTCTAAAGCCAAGCTCTCCATAGCTGGATCTACTGTTATCTGGAGGTAAAGTGTAGTATGATGAAAAACAAAACAAACAGGATGAAAATGTTTAGAAGGTCTTCGAAAAAGAGCACAAAGATCAGGAAGATGACTCCACATGCAATGTGGCGACACATGATTGAAAAAAAAGGGGACAAAGGCAATAAGAGAGAGATCTGGCAAAAAAAAAAAAAAAAAAAAAAAAGAGAACAAAGGAGGGGAGAGTGAGAGACAGCCCACCCTTTTATAGATAGATTGGGAGCTTACCCATCATGCTTCATTCTAGCCAATCAATTTTTTTCGATCAATCCACATAGGCTTGCAAAACACAATACATTTATTCTTGTTTCTAGTAGAACTAAACAAAAATGTATTCTAATTTATTAACTATGCCTTCTTTTAAAGATGTCTTATATCTAGGATTGCATGTTTTATTAGCATCCATTTTAATGTTGTCCAATTTCTATGTGATGTTTCAAAATACTTTCTACAAACCTGTCGGCTGTAGGCAACTTCCACACTGTCCAGTGCACTGCGTCCTGGAACTCCGACCTCACTCACGAAACTGGGCTGTAGGACACATAGCAACAGTCGTTAAGGAAGTCTACACAACAAGACCGTATTAATATTCTCTACGTGTGGGTTTGCATATGTGCGCCTGTAAAAGCGTGGGTTTGACAAGTGCACAAGCTGCGTTTATCTTGGAGAGTTGTTTTAATCTAAATGCAGCAACCAATGTAGCGTGAAGCTATTGTGAAGAAAATAACTCCCGCTTGAGAGCACACAGCTCGGTGTTGTGAATACACAGACAAACAGAGACACACAGAAAAACCTTACATTGTATATGTGGACATGAATTTCTCTCTTCTAAAGAAAAAATATCATTTGTACTGAGAAAGACTTGACATACATAAAGCATATGGTGATTTAATTGAAACCATTTTCGTCACACAGTTTCTCTCTGACACACACACTCCACAGTAGCAAATTCCATGAACAGCCTGGCAAGAAAGCCACTGAGGCATTGTAGTTTGTGTGACTATGTAGTGGGGAGGGGGCGACCCAGGCTGGTGGTACAAGGAAGAGTGAGCTCCTGGCATAGGAAGTGAACAGCAGGTCACACATGGAAAATTTAACTGCTGTTTAATAATTAAAGCAGCAGGACAGCAGTCAAAAATCTCCTAGAGCACACAAACATACATGCATTTGTGTCCAAATTCGCACAAGCAGTACATTCTTCTTGAATGCTTTATTGGAAAACAAAAGGAAAGACAAAAGCATATTCTGAGGTTTTGCCTTCTCAAAAAGACCGTCATTGTTTGCCGTAGACAGACTATTGTTTCACTTGAGGACATAAAAGTAAGACATGCAGTTTTTTTTGTATATATTATTTAGAAGAGGAGTGCTTGTCATCTTCAATGTTTGATGTTTTCTACATCCTTCCCTCTTACTCACCTCTCCATTGTGTGACAGCAGAGATGTGAGCAATGCTACCAAAAGAGATTTTATTTGATGAATAGTAGCCACTAAAAGCAGCCAATGTCATCCCATCTTACTGTCACATGATTTTTCTTTTTTCTGTATATGCTGTGTTGGTGATGTCTGTAGTGCATAAATTACTTTAACGCCCACTGGATGTTATATTTAAATAACACTTTACTGTTTTTTTTTTATAATTACTAAAAAACAAGCAGGTCTAAATGTTCTATTCTGAAAAGAGCTACATGAAATGCTTTTGCCAGATAAGATTTCACTGACTAACAGATCCAGGACAAATGTAGCCACAGGCTGGGTGTATCACGCCAACAGATCTGAACAAGCTCCTTCGATGCTAAATGAGAGATTTGTACTTCACGGATACGCCACGTGTGAAGCGAGGTGAGTGTATGCTATTACATATCTTACAAGAGAGTTATATCACATCTATCCTGCTTGTGTATTGTGTTTCATGTGGCGTGTTGTTCCTCAGACCTCCACTTCCTGGCTGAAGTCCAGTGCATCCTCTCCAGCTCCCAGCAGGGTGTGCAACACTCTCTGCTTCACCTGCTCCCACTGCACCAACATAGAGTCTCTGTGGTACTCCTCCGCCAACAGAAATGTCTGCAAGAAAGACAGAACAAGTAAAAGAGAGAGGACAAGGTACAAATCACACATAAAAACATGATAAATGAGAGTAAAATGAGTTTAAACTACAACGCCTTCAGCGAATATATAGGTTACCCAACATGTGACACATTAAAAATAGCTAGCGGAGTAAGAAGGAGCAGCCTGGATCTGAGAAGCATGCTGTGCACAATAAGCGCTAACGGGCACCACTATCTTTCCCCCTCCCCCAATCCCACCTCCGAGGGACAAGGAACGAGAGCTGGGCCTGGGGAGCTGGCCCGCTAAAGCCTGGATGCGTGGAGTCCTCGCTAATGGAACTGTGCCGCTATCTGGGTCTGTCTTCACGCCTACCACCAATTTAGCCCGTACCCTGATTGAATCCGAAGACCTTTTCGTCTATTTTACTCGGTCCCGGCGGATCGACGTGTGATAATTGCAAGCGTTCTAATTAAAAAGGCTTCTGAACTCTGGAGGAAGAGATTTTGGAATCGAGCGTAATGATGAAGGGAGTGAGATATTATCAGTATGACATGCTGAAGTTAATGTCAATCAGGTAAAATTATAAGTGGAGTGGGGGGGTGGAAAATATAGAGTTTGCACTTCATAAAACCTTCAGGATCTAACTGTACTCCAGATGATTTTGCTGGGTCAAAAAAAAACATTAATCATCCAGCAATTTACTTCCTTCTCACTTGGGGTCCAAAATGAGCGCTCAAAATCCCCAAATGCAGGTAAAAATTGGCTTTGGAGAGTGGAGTGAATAAATTACTCGCCAGTTGGATGGTAATTTTATTAGAAACTGCAGTTGCACATGGTTTATGTCAACTTTTAAGAACAAAATATGGTTTGTGTCAAATTTTAAGAAAATTTTTGACACATGCTGATGTAAGTGATGTGCAAGATTGGTCTGCTAAAGTAAACTCTAGGATATTAAGCCTAGTTTTTGCCCAGCTCATGTGGCATCAGATATCAGTTAAATATTCCTCATAAAAATAAAAATATGAAGAAATAAAACATGAAGAGTTGTCACTTTTTTTTCATTATAAATGGAAACTGGCTTGTTAGAACAACTGTGACAACAAAATAATTTCACGGTTATTATATCAAATAATAAACAAATCTGTTACAAATCTGTATAATATAAAATAAAAAGGTTCACCAAAAAAATTATTTAAAAGAAAAAAGTAGATTTTGGGCCTTTCTGTGAGGGACATATTCTACGGCATTGATAGAGGCCCCAAAACTTCCTCTTTCACTTTGTCACATACAGGCCATCTGTGTCGTGAGGGTGACACCTCTTCTTTGGTGAGCAAATTATCCTCTGTCCATCTCTTTTCTGACATTCCTCCTCCTGAGAGGTTTGATGACTAGACTGAGAGGATAGATAGATGGGATATTGACCTGGCAGAGAGCAGCTCTCTGCTGAGAAATTGATAATAACAGGTGAAAGGGCCTGTTTTTATCTCACTGACAGTGGCTGAGGAAACAACAAGGGGAAAAGTGGATTTGACCTAAAAACTAAAGATCTATAACCTCTGATTGTCAGAAGGATGCTATTATAAAGGAGCTGTCAGATGAATTGCGTGGATTTGAAATGTCTGGGCAATGCGGGATGTAGTTGTGCTGAAGTTTAATGTTGTTAAAAATTTCATTCCTTTCATCTACACTTGCCAAAAAGGTTTGATCGACTGAGCAAATAAATGGATATAGAGAAGTAAAGGAAGATGCTCACCCTGCGGCGTGATTCCTCGATGGCTGACAGCAGTGCATTGTCTCTCTCGTTCTTCAGAAAGCCCTGGAACAAGAGACACGGCATGGAGGTTAAACGTACTGCAACCTACTTTCCCCTTTTCTGCATGCAGAGCACGCCCTCTCTCCCTTTCTCTCTCCTTCTCTCCATACTTCCTCCAAGACGCAAACGCCACAGGCCAGAGATGGAGAATTGCCATCATTATCGAAATCGCAGCTAAAAATGTGCTTAGAATCGACCCTTTGCAAGATCGCTCACCCAAAATGGCCGTTCTCGACTGGTCAGAGCTAGATCAGCAAAGCTTTGGTTCATTACGTTCTCAAGTATACTAAAAGTACTGCGCATTTAAGAAACCCCGCATTCAGGCGAACACGTGAACCACGTTCTTAAACACAGAAGTCAATGGATGGGTACGGAAAATGTGGTTCAAACTGCTCTATATCCACCCAACTCTCACTCTCGGACTACCTTACTGACAGTTAAAACCAGACTAAACCCTGACTAGACTGTTACCAACTGGAAATCATAAAGCCAACAGCTGCTTATATCTAATTATGGGCCATCATCATCTAAACGTCATCTTTGTTGGTTCACAGATGGAAAACGCACACATCAGTAGCCTCCAAGGATACACAAGCTAGATTTTCTAACTGGATACCGAGCAACTCGAGGATGGACTATGAGTGATCGTACTAAATGTACAGCTGGGTAACGAACACTCACACACCCGCATTCATTTTGATTAAACAGA
Organism: Enteromius viviparus; assembly: GCA_032353835.1. Classification (NCBI taxonomy): domain Eukaryota; kingdom Metazoa; phylum Chordata; class Actinopteri; order Cypriniformes; family Cyprinidae; genus Enteromius; species Enteromius viviparus. The sequence goes on along the minus strand of JAUCNO010000318.1, from coordinate 7,378,179 downwards.
GAACAGAAAGATCCAGCAGCTGATCCTGAGGACAGAGAAGCCACTAGAATGATGTGCAACACACACACACATTGAGTGGGGGTTGGGATAGGGAGTGGTACTGATGGTAGGAGAAGCTGGTTCTGATGGGTTTGGAGGATCATCAGACCGCTGAAAAGCCAATTTTCGAAGGATGGCGAGACAAGCGACATCTGAACTGGAACCTGCAACTATTGGCTTTTATTATTACAATAAGGATGAAGTCAAAAAAGCATCAGGCAAATTTTAAAGGTTTGATTTTTACTGAATGCAGTCGTTTCATGAAAAGCACACCAGATAATCGTAAAAGAATGAACACTTATTAAATTCGTTTGATTTTAGAAATTTAGGCACTGATCACCATTCACACCCTTTTTTTTTTAATCCAAGTTCTCAGGATCGAGTTGAAGCATGTCCTCCCCTCCCCCCCGATGACTCTTTTCCTCCCCCCTACGAGATTGCACGACCCCCATCACCCCATCCACACTCTGACTGACAGCTGTAAATGAGGATTGATTCGGGGAACGCAACATGTAAATGACGCACTCAAATGAAAGAGCCGAGCTAATGGACATGGAGACGGAAAGTGGGTGGGTGGTAGGAAGTTTAAGGTGTGGGAGCAGCCAACATTTCATACTTAGCAGTGCTATTTCTTGCTCAGTCACTGTGCCTCAAACCGCTAGCTACAGAACAGCGCCCCCTTCAGGCACTCACGCTCTACATCAAGTACCCAAGAGCCACTAGCTGACAAAAGGCACACATTTTACATGGATGCATTTGGGTCATGCCTTATCCAAGATCATGCTTTCTACATATTGTGAAGTCTTTCATTGCATATGGCATTCGGACATTATTAGTCACATAATATAAAAAAAATAAAAATTCTTCTCAGAATTTTCCCAAATTTATACCAAACTGTGTATATATTTTTTATAATGCGCAGTTTTAAAGTGTATCTAAATGCTGTCCATAAAACAGTTAGACAAAGTGCAGATCACATAGGTTGAAAGGGGAGGTTACCGTATGCCATACAATTAAGCACCGTGTATTTCTGGAAGATTCAAGGGGCAGCGAATATTGAGTGAATTTGATTTGGATAAAAACGGTGCATCACGACAAGCAGAAGACGTCATTACTATATGAAGCATATACATGTTCGATAAAGACACTGTAATGAATGCTGCATATAGAATTCATACATTGTTAATGGTGCACACACCTTCTCAGGGATGTATACACATTTTGAAATCAGGTATAATGCATTTTAAACAACACATAGCAGGAAATATGACATGAATTAACATCGAATGCATGCTGTGTCAAAGGCAAGCTGTATAAAAGACATGCATACATGCGCTTACAAAACCCACGGCATTTGATTTAAACTCAAACAACCATCTCTAGATATATACATCCATTTCTTTACCCTTTCTTTTACTTGAGAAGAATGTGAAGGAACCCCACCCTAACCCCACCACTTCCTGTGTGACAGACAAGTCTTCATCCTCCTCCTCCTCGCCATCTTCATCATCCCTTCAGAGAAGGCGACAGTCTCGTCTTGTGGGCTAAACCGACTGACCGAGGCGTCCATACTATTGAAAGCCTGTCGAATGCATGTGCGTGTAGGTGATACTCACTTCTGCTCTGGTTTAACCTGCTGGCAAAGTGCGGCTGAGAGGTGAAAGGGTCTAGAAGCAGAGTGCCCGTCCCCTGCCCATGCCATCTTCCTCCTCCTGCAGAAGTGGGCCAGCGCATTTTTAGGGCGTTTCTGACCTCCTTCACCAGAGGCCCACACCGTCTCTGCCAAATGCACTTCTCTTTACCTCAAGGCGGCCCAGTGGTCTGAACCTAGATATGAGCCACGAGCAGGGTTACTGTGGGCTGCTTTATTGTCGGAGGCGGAGCATACCAAGTCAGCCCAGAGACACGGGGGTGGAATCTGAGAAGACATTATTCAACCTGATCCATGTGCTTGTACACCATCAGTCGTCCACCCCTCCTCCTCATCTCTCCTCCAGCATCCCTGCCAGCCTCCTCTTTCACTCTCACTCATTTCTTCCTTTTTTTAAACATCTCTGCATCCTTCCTTTTTCCTCTTCTGCTAGCGCAATGCAATTATGGTAATGGATCCCCCCCCCACCACCACACACATTCTCCTGATGGTTTTCGACATCCTGTCCAGAAACTGGGCTAATAATCCTCTTAAGAGTCATGTTTAGTTAATGAGCAGAGTGCACTGACTAGAGATCAGACTCCACATGTAGGGCTATTTACACTTATCCGGCACCTACCATTGTATCTGCTTAGATAATATACTTTGGTGTGAATGCATGGTGCGGGAAAGATGTAAGTAAGCGTTAAAGAAAAAGATGCCATGCATCGCCCAATTCTGCGCCATTTTGCTCTGGTAGTGCATCTCCTTTTTGCAGTGCATCATTTAAAGCGTTCGCCTTGTCATTTACATGATACCTGCCTTTGTTCGTCTTAATGTTGTGATGTTAAAATAAAATATTTTATTTAGCTTTTATAAAGGAAACACTTGGGTTGCAGAAGGCTGCACGCTTTTCCACACACGCGAACGCAGAAGGCGAGAGAAAGGCAGGAGACTACGCCTCATAAGCAGCATGCATTTCCTTTGTCTTCAGGCAAGCAGGCAGCTCAGCTGCCTTATGGAGCACACACAATATACAATTTACACACACTCCACCACCAGCTCGCAGGGTCGATGCACATCTGGATGTCTCTGCGCAATTGTAATGGTGCAATTCTGAGCAAAGCACCTGCAGCATCTTTGTTTTATTCAGCAGCGGGTTTGAAATGCAATTCTGAACATCTTTTCAATAGGTGATTTAGATGGCGGAGATACATAAGAATGTAGATGATAAATGGAAGAGCAGTTACACAAGTTCAACAAAAGGGAGATATTAAATCTCATAGCCCTTAAAGTCAATCAGAGTTGTTCTGAAAATGCTAAAGAGATTTTCAGCCACACACACACACACACACACACACACACATATATATTCAGACAGAGAGGGAGGTGAGGAAAGTGCCAGGCAGTAAGTGCACTTCCAGTAAGAGCCGAACTGCACTCTGGCAGGCCCACCACAAAAATATGTCTGACAAAAAGACGATGGAGAGGAGGGGGAGGGATAGAGACAGTGAGAAAGAGAAGGAGAGAAGAGATAAGATGGGTGGAGGCAGACGGTTTCGAATCTTCATGAAGCGAAAACCAAGTGGATCATTACACGACTTGATGAGTCAACAGCCACTTTTCCATCCGCAATGATAACATTCAAACAAATGAAAATACATCCATCTTTTTATGGTCAGACGTAACTGAGGACATCATGCAGTCTCTACCAACAGGACACATTCTGTTAAAGTTCTGTTACACATTGTCTGTACATTTCGATGGGTGTGACTGCTGCGATTGCCCAGAAACGTACTTCTGTAAAATATCTTTTGATTCTGAAAATAGCAAAACATGGTGTAAAAAAAAAAATACCACAGCTGATGTGGTGAGCAACTGATTCCTGATCCTCTCCCACATTGCCTCCTATCTGCTCTGTACTCTATTATCCAAATAGAGCCAAATTTTAAAAAACATAATCTTCTTGTTTTTCTCAAACAGGCTACAGTAATGTTCTTGTCTTTGACAGCACTGAAAACACACATTTGGAAATTCATCTGATCAATATTTCTCATCCTTCCATACCCCACAGCCCTCCGATAAGACATAAAATGGACTCATAGTATCTTTTCAATGACACCAAACCACAAAAGTGCTCCTTTTAACTCACATTATTCTGGACATCATTTAGAACTATCATTAATATTGTTAAAGTGGCACTTACTACAATGACTCACCTTAAAACTTAAAGCAAATCGATACTGTGGCTAAAAAAAAATCCAGACTCATCAAGTGGTTTCCTTTCATAACTAAAGCACGCTGAGAAATAAGGAATATCATATTTTAAAATTAAGAAAAGAACAGAGCACTGCTGCCAAAATCTGTCCAGTTTTTAGGCAAAACTAATTAACTAATATTTGACAGTTTTTCCCCCCAAAATTTGTCATTCCTTAAAATCAAATAAAAATCAATATCTTCCCCAAAACTGTACCAAAACTCAACCGAACACGAAAAAGATAAATACAAAAATCACTTGCAGCATTTTTGGTAGGTCGAAATAGTCCCACAGAATTCATTAAAGGGTTACTCCACACCATACTGAGTCGTTATTTACTCACCCTCATGTCGTTTCAAACCCCTAAGGCCTTTGTTCATCTTCGGAACACAAATTAAGATATTTTTTTATTAAATCAGAGGGCTGATCCATAGACAGCAACACAACTGTAATGTTCCTAGGTTTAGAAACTTAGTAAACAAATACAAAAAATACAAAGACTATAAAACAGTCCATGTGACATCAAGTTCTCTCGTAGCGTTGCAAAACTGAAGTTAAGGCACTGTTGTTATATGGACTGTTTTAGCAAAGTATTTACTACGTTGCTGGAGCTGGATCATTGGAGGGTCAGATAGATCTCAGATTTAATTAAAAATATCTTAGTTTGTGTCCCGAAGATGAACAAAGGTCTTATGGGTTTGGAGCAAGTGAGTAATTAATGACAGAATTTTCATTTTGGGGTGACCTAACCCTTTAAAGACCATGGAAGTCAGGGGTGGGGAACCTTGGCCCTCATCCTGCAAAGTTTCCATGTTTCCCTGCGCAAACACACCTGATTCAAATTAACTAGTGATTGTGCAGAACTTCATTGGCTGTTGGATCC
>JAUCNO010000318.1:7338981-7373270 GCA_032353835.1 Enteromius viviparus | reverse complement strand
CACAATATTACAGTTTTTTTCTGGATTTTTAATCTAATAAATGCAGCCTTGATGAGCAGAAGAAACATCTTTAAGAAACAATAAATATCTTACTGTTCTAAAACTTTTGAACGGTAGTGTGTTCAAACCTTCGGAATAAGGTTAAAACTAAGGTATCCCTCCAGTCTTAAGTGTCACATGACTTATTTCTTACTGACACCAAACTTAATGTCCTTTAATGTTAACAAACTGTTGTTTTTTTTATGAAACTGTTTCCTTTTTATGATTAATGATTGCAATGTGATAATTTTCAAAAGATAATTACATAGTTGCAGTTTATGATTTGTTATTGTTTTACTCTGCAGTCAGTGACCCCTATCATAACACACCTGCAATCCATTTTTGGGTCACGGCCCTCCAGTTGAAAATCACTGAACTATATAGTTAAACTCACACAATGCTGATTACCAAAAACATTTCAAAAGAATGAATAATATAATCTCTATAAACATCTACGTTAAGATCAATATGTCTATGATTTTGCCAGCTTTATGGTTTATGCTATAGTGATAAAATAAACCTATGCTGTTTATGTTTGTGATGACTAACAATCAAACAATAATCAGCACAAATGTTTATTTATTCCAGAAGCACACATTACTTATGCTGTTTTGCTGAGCACTGCTTAACTTTTGAGAAAAACATGTCATGATATGCCTTTAAACACAGAAGCATGGCAGAAAACTCATCATAATACTTCAAATGAATTTAGTCATATGCATGTTTATTGAAAAATTGCATAATGATGCCTGACATTAGTTTTATGGATGATACCTGCGGTGAGCAAACGTAGTTTGAGACCCAGCGGTCCCACCCCATCTCTCAACACCTCCACACTTTCTGCATACACATTACCAAGGTAACAGGCCAGAGGCATCACCGGAGCCCTGTGAAGAAATATATAATTTACAATGTTCAATGCTTGAGGGAAGGCAACCCACAGCGTTCTTAACAAGTGCTTAAACTGAACAATCAAATGTCTCAGACTAAATGCAGATTAATGCGCCCCTGGGCTACATATAAAGACAATGACTTTAGGGTAGATAAGTAAACACACGCATGCTTAATAGTATGCAGCTAAATTAGTGATATTGCATTTTACTTACATCACCACACCACAAATATCCAAACACATGCATGGCTCTTACTTGGTTTCTTGAAGGTTGTTTCCGGAGTAAATGTACATCCGTTTGACAGTGGCCCCATGGGGAATCTGCAGGGAGGCCAAGCCATGGGCAAAGTTAGGCTGTCAAGGCAAAACAGCTAGGAGTAGAATACGGTGTATGTGCTGGTGTCTCTTTTGGTGAAAAGATGCTCACATCATCTCAGTAATGTATTTTGGATATATCATACATGGGCCAGGGTTTTTCCTAATTTAAAACTACTGAAACATTTTCGTTAATTGAAATTAAAAAGCTAAAAATAAAATAAAATTTTAGAATAATAACTGGAATAAAAACTAAATAAAAAGACACTTTGAACTGAACTAAAACTGAAACGGAATAATTTGAACCTAAACAGTACAATAACAATACAAATAAAAAGCTAATTAAACATTGACACATTATAAAATAATAAACTACAATATTACAGAAATAACTATTGTAACTAATATAAGTGCCATTCGTTTGCATGCAGTAATCTATTAATCTCTATGTATCTTAATTAATTAACTTTGTTCATAAAAAAGTACTTCATATTATTAATATAGTCAACATTCAACTTTATAAACAATACATACCTACATTTTGATTTATTATTTATTATATATATATATATATATATATATATATATACACACACACACATACACACACACTCTTTTTAAATACGAAGCGTGTATAATTATTATGCAAGTTGATGTTCTGATCATATATTTTTCCCCCAAGTACATTTTACCAATTCCAAAATCACATCAATCTTAATAACTACTTTTAATTTCATAATACGTTCACATTATTTTTTAGCATTTATAAGTGATATATAATTGTCCATAAAGGCTGGAAGTGGAAAAACTCCTTGTGTTTAGGTGTGCAAAAATTATTAAGTTTCGATTACAGATAAAAAGAGCCAAAAAGGTCAATTATGAAATGTCTATTATAAATATTCAAAACTAATGCAATACAGAAATTGCAGAGTTAAGGCATGACCATCTGACAGCAAAATGCTCATTGGGTGAGCATGGTCAGAAATAAAAACAGGTGGAGATGAAAGGACACGTTAACTGCAAAACGATTTAGAATTATGGTGAAGAATTAGTGTGAAACCATCAGAAACCCTTTTGCCACCATTTTTCAAAACTGCAACCTATCTAGAATCTTCAGACTTAGGTCTCTGAAGTCCTAAAAAATGATCCTCATTTAATAAGAATAACATGCTGAATGTTTGGAATTGGTAAAATGTGCTCAGTATATCAACTTGCATAATAGTTATGCACTGTACAGTACTTAGCTTTATATAAAGCGTTTCAATGTAAAGCAATTACATGTGACAAAATAATTTCCTCTATGTCTCTATCTAGAACAAATACTACATAAAAGAACACACTATCAAACAAGTTGAAAACACCAAGGAAATACCAAATTTATATACCATGCCAAATGCAATACGATGGTTTTACCTGTATTCTTTGAAGTTCCATCTAAATACCATGAACATGATTAAGTAGCATGAACACCGGCACCGAACCTAGCCTTACCTCATATTTAGGAGCTTCACTCCATGAGTCCAGCTGGAAAGAGAAGGAAAGCCCTCGGAAGTTCAGGTGGAAGAGCTGCTCGGCAGCATTGTAGACTGGACAGAGAGAAATGAAAGCTCACAATAAACACAGCAAAAGAAGTTTGGACAAATAACTGAATAAACACAGAATAAATCTCACCTCCTGGATGAGTAGCGCCAAAAGACTGATCAATCTGCTCAATAGTAGGTGCTATTGCCTGAGAGTTAAAATGTACTCCACTGTAATGAACAGAGAAATGCAAAGAAGTTATTAGTAGAAGTCAGTATAACTTTTACCTACATCCAATTCTATAGCTATATCGTATATCATTCTATATTTAAATTTAATTTTATCTATGTCTAAAATGTTTATATGAACACTAATTTAATCAATGACTACTGTGGCTAAACAAGAGGGCTTACCAGTATTTCAGTTTTACTTTGCTCAAATCGTACACTTCAATGACCTGCAAAAACAACACTGACTCAGTGAAGATATATTCGCAATGTAGTGTTAGCAATAAACACATTTTAGCGCAGAATCTCACGAACACATGTCACTTCTCACCTTCAGTCTCTGATTGCAGGCGTCAAACAGCAGTTTAATTCCATCCTGAGTCAAGTTGAGAATGAGGTCGTGGCTGAGTGGCATCTGTTTGAGGGAGAGAAACAGGTCAGATAAGGATACAAATAATCCATATACTAGTACCTTAGATAAAAACCTCACAACATAGACATGCATGAATATAATAAGGGCAGATCCGTACTTGTTCGCTGTAGAGCACCTGGACATTTTTGACGATTCGGCAGTGTTTCTGTAATATTGAAATGGCCTGGGCCAATGGCATCCCTGGAAACAAATCCAGAGTTCACATTAACATGATGATGAAAGAAGTTGCCTCAACAGCCGTACAAGGTGTGTAGTAAAGACATGATAATTACAGGGCATAAAACACGTAATCATACAGGGTAAATAACTTTTCAACGCTTATAATTTTATTATTACACGGCAAAAGTATTTTTTTTTCAAATCCAAAAGTAGCTTAAATTTAAGTTTAATACCATAGTAGTTTATACTATAGTAAAGTAATTGAATGCATTTGTTGTAGTAATTCAATAGTTGCTGTGGTAATTTAACAACTATAGTGCTATAAACAAGTTACTCTACCCATTACCCATTAAGTTTTCTACAACTGTAGGGGATATTATATAATTATATATATATATATAAAGTGTACTACAGTATTTATTACAGTTTATCAGTTCACTGTGGTTAATACTAAAGTATGCTGTAGCATTTATTAAGTGTTGTAAATAATACAGTATAAAACAATTGATTATATATGGTTCAAAAAACAAAATAGAATTTATTATAAAATACAACAATAACGATAACCAGTTTATGAGAGACAAAAACAGTGGCAGTCAAAAATAGTTCATATTAAGCGCGTCATGTTGAGATTTGTTAATAGCATATCTGAATAAATATATAACTATCATTTGTTAATGCAGACGCAAATATCTATAATTATACTAATATATTAGTCTCGTCATAGTTCTTGAAACAAACTGAATATAATGAATAGAATATAATGTAAATATTGTTTTTTAATCAAACTTGGCGGAGAATTGAAAAATATTTATTAAAACAATACATGTATAACCATATAATAAAGTCATATTTTTGTTTATATCAATGTATGTATTTATTTAGTATGTAGAAAGGTAAATAAACTGGATAATATCGGTACCGAATCAAAGCAAACGCATTCATGTGATGCAATATTGTGATAATGCTGATTCCATTAATGAGTTAAATATATTTATTTATTTATTGAAATATATTCTATAAGTCCTACTAAAACAAAATAGAGGGACAAAAACACAGTGTAACTGGGACTTTTTCAGGTCAAGTGAAAATCAGATGTGAACGTGTCACAGAGAACGTGATACATTTATGAAATCCAGATGGCAACTGACTGTACTGTCTACTTTTTCAAATGTTCTGGCAATGTTAACTTGCATAAAAGGTTAAGAGTAGTCTTAAAAGTTAGTCAGCTAATTTTTTATTTAAGACGGTTCAGTTTTTTAAAATTCAGTTACATAAAAATGCATATTAGTCCAAGGTAAATACAAAAAATAAAACGGATTACTCTTGGCTAACTGCTAGCTGGTCAGACTAGCTCTTAAGACACTGTCTCAACATGAAGGCTAAGTTTATGCTACTGGCTCCTGATCTCACACTCACCTAATGCGAATTCCCATTGTTCATTTCCTAAAGATCGCTCAGGAACGACCTCCAGATCCAGCATTGGCGGAGAGAAATTGGGAATATCAACGAGGATCTCTGACTGTGCCAGATCGGAGTCTTCCTTCTCGAAATATCTTGAATAATCCACCGTTAAATCACCAAATCAGTCCAAATATAACGAAGTGGTATGTTTAAAAAAGCTCCCACACACTATAAACACAGTTTGAGTGACACACGACACCCCTGACGTCAGATATGTCAAAACACAAGTGATGCAATCCAGCTATCAACGCATTCCACGGTCACCATGCTTATTAATAACACTATGCGACGAATAACACATACACACTCTTAAAAACGTCAATATGACAAAGCTTGAATAAATTAAACAAGTACACTGTCAGTCACAGCGAGCCGATGAATAACTGGTTACAGGTTGCTGCTCTTTTATCAACTTCCATAAGCATGAATAAATTGAAGACGTTTTATGTATATATCTTATAACCAATGTGTAGGCGAACAAAGTCTATAACTGCTGTCTGCTGTATAAAGAACAAAAGAAAAACAACAAACACTTTGATCTGACCTTTGACTTACTCTTGAATAACATAAAACACAATTTACTAATTATTACATCGACCGAAGGAAATTTCGTGTCCAATCAATTAAATTACATGCATTTAGGCTGTTTCTGGCAACGATCACAGGTCAACATAAACACATCAGAATATCAGTGACTCGCACGAGCCTCGCCTGACGTTGTTTTCTTTCTTTCCGATGATTCAACAGCAAGCAAACAGATCACCACTTATGACCATCATCTGTTCATAATAACGCGGATTTCTCCGGGTGCCGCCGTTTCGGTTTTGGGAGATGGCGCCCTGTTACATGCAGCTTTATTTTCCGGTGTCTCTGACGTTTAAGATTTGCCTAAGATGATAAAGAAAGAGCTCCTTCGTGCCAAAAGCAACTTCCATCCAAAACACCATGATCAGCTGATAATACAACTTCCGATGCAAACGAGATAGCACTTCCTGGCGGCAATTTTCAAAATAAAAGTCAAAGAGGGCGCGGGAAATGGATTGCAGACCACAAAAGCCAAGAGCTGAAAAACAACCAAATAGCCAAAAATAACACAAATTCATAAATAGATCAATAAAAAATAAAATATAGAAATTTCGTGTTGACATTTACATGTTGCTGGATGTGGCATAGTTTGGTGCTTAAAGCAACATTTCTGTCAGAAAATACTACAAACATTTAAATATTTAAATTTAAATTTATTTTTGGTCTGCTCACAAGATTCGTCCAGCAGCGTCTTAAGAGTGCAGGTAAATTTTAAACTCATCTCACATAGCTGGTTAAGAAATAACTTTAAATAAATAAAATACGAAGGCCCGGTTTCATAGACAGGGTTTATCCTAGGCGAGGATTAATCCACAGTTCAATTAGGACATTTAAGTAAATTTTATAAACATGCCTTAGAAAAAAGCATTACTGGTGTGTATATATGTTAAGACATAATAAAAACATTTACATGTTTAAGATCAGTCAGTGTGAGTTTCTTTCAGTTGAAACAGCATATAATTTACTTTGAGTCTAGGACTAGGCTTAAGCCATGTCTGTGAAACCTTGGGTCATAGTACAACCATATTTAAGTTCTGAGAAGCACCAAAACAAGTTGTTTGGATGTCAAGTGTGGTGTGTTTTGGACTGTGCTATTGCTAAACGTAAAGGTTGTTCGGTTGACAAAATCTCCACAAAATAATTCATATCAATGAGTATACTGTCAAGCCTATCCCTCACAGCCTTATTGTCATCAGCATAAAATTTAGTGTGGCTTCTATCCCAGATTAAGGTCTACTGTGTTTGTCACAGAGAAAGGAGTAAGGCCTAACTGTTATGAGCATGGACAAATATGGCACTCTTTACTTTTTCTTGTTTGTTCAATAAATTAATAAATTCAGCTTGTCATTACATACAGGAAAAGCCACACCAATGAACACAGTTATTTGAAAAGGTTGAAGATTAGGAATACTGATAAAAAGCCACCAGATGGCGTCATCTATTGAAAGCGTGGAGTGACTGGCAAGTGCTTTCATAACAGTGCAAGTGATGATAATACAGAGAGACAATGTGGTGAATGCCGAGATTAAGCAAACTGTCTGTGTATTATTATTTACACTCAGAATGTTCAAATGACATTTTCCTTTGGTGTCTGACTATATTGTTTCCGTTTGTCTGTGTTTACTGTGAGTAGAGGTGCTTTTTCAGCTTTGTTCATCGCATGCTCATCTGGTACAAATGTACAGTATTACATACATACCAGGATTCATACAATCACAATAGTTGGTGTGTATGTAATACATTAAACAACAAAAAAAAAGAGCCAGAATTTTGAACATTTGTTTGGCAGATGCATAAAGAGACAATAGAATAAAATAGAGTAGAACAGAATAGAATAGAATAGAACATTCAAAAGTTGAAGTATGAGTGGTCTAAGAACTGCATAATTAAATGTTTGGATGAAAATATATATGTGTATACAGTACGTTTACAACACTTTTATAGCTCCTCTTGAACCTTCTTCTCTTGATCATATGCCAGTATATGTGTGGTATAGTGTGTGCATGTTTTTTGAGAGTTTGTATACGTTACAAACTATGTTTGTTTATTAAATGAAACATGCTTTTGTGTGTCTGAGCAAACCCCATTTAACCCCGTATTGTCCCATTGGGCCTTTTTCCTTAATTAAGAAGCTTTGTAAGTAGTTTTGGGTAAAAAAAGGCCTTGTAAATAACAACTGTTCAAATATAATTTTTCGGAAAACCCTTTAAAAGAGGATGCAATATTTTCCCATTTGACACAAGTTGATTGAACAGACAGAACGATACACTGTGAATGATTTGCAAAATTCTGTGAATAATTTGAGTTTCTCTGCACCAATAGCCCAGATCAAAACTCCAATTACATTGTTTGTGGAAAAATTGTTGGCCTGATTTTATTTATTGTGTTTAGTAACAAACCTTGCCAGTCTGTTTCACAGGGTTTTTTTGTTTGTTTTTATCCTTCAGATGGGAACATGATGAATAAAACAAAGAGTAAGGAATTTTAACACATGTTCCTAATGGTTAAAAATAACAGAGAAATCTGTGTCTACTTATACAAACAATCCAAAACCACATTTCTGCCCTTGTTTTGAGCTCTAAAGACAGATTCACTGATAAAAAAATGAATGTTCAATGACCACAAATCAAAATGTTAATAGTTTTAAGAGCTACCTTTTGCTCAAACACACACAAAAAAATGCAGTGCTTTTGTCAGTTATTAACTGAATAAAACAATATTGAAAGTTTAGACGCAGTCAAAGAAAAGGGCAACACATCCGTGCTATTAAACAATCTGCACGTTGAAACCAACATTATCATAGTGGCATGCTTTTAGCGTGTCTGTTCTTTTATTCTAAAACTTTATGAATCGCCATCTTCAGAGGGATAGTACAAACTCAGGAAAAACTTTAAAGTTTATCCACAGAAACCTCCAAATGCGTAATGTAATCACAGGCCAGCTGTGTGCACTTGTAAAGTTGTTATAATCCCCCTCTGTCCTATAAACAGGAAAATACATAATATAAAGCATCATGCGTGCATCCACAAATAATACAGTTTATCCTAACGTGCTGCCAAGTTTTCCTTTTTTGGATATCTCTGCTCTTTTATCTATTGTTAGCAAACTGATGATAATTTTATGTAAAAAGAAGCTTTTTACCATTAAAAATGCTTTTTTACTACCGGCTGTGGTTGCCAGAGCTAAATCATAAAAAAATATGTGCACTGCATATATTACAAGCATTATGTTATGTCAGTAAATCCTTTACAGCTAAGTTATTGTACAATGCATTGATAACAACCACACAGGTGGTGTGCTGAAGTTATAAGAAAAAGCGAAGTTTTATCCCTATGGGTGCCTTAAAGATACACGTTATTACCCAAATGGTACATTTTAGTGTACTTAGGATGCCGTTTAGTACCCGTTGAAAGGATATTGTCCCACAACTCTTGTACATAGACACACAATGCTAAAATAAAGAACAACAAAATAAAATATTCATGTGCATTGAGGAAAAAATGTATTTCAGAAAAAGATTCTAAATGAAATCTAAATAAATTATATTATTTGTGCATGGAATCTCTTTGAAAGTCATATCATCCTGTGAATCATAAGATAAAATGATAACTTGCTACTTCTAGTGCAACATGCTTACATTTTTATGGTGCAGAATTTCGGAAAATACTCCATTGTGTTACTATCCCCTTACAGATTCATCTGACACAAAAATGCCAAATTAGACTAAATGGATTTAGTAAGTGAATGTCAACTGTGGTGTCCGCAATCCGCGTTACAAAGAAATGGAGTTATTTTCCTTTACATAGCCTGCTTTGTTTTCTTTTCTAGCAACCCAAAGCAACTCCCAGAAAGAGCTCTGTCATGTTTGCTTGTTCTCTCTGTGCGAGCAACTTTCAGCGTTAAGGGTGGACGTGATATTTCAAACATCAGATCAGTGCGTTTATGTATTGGGTGCCCGGAAATTTTTCCAAATAAACACAGCTTGATTCAACTTGGGTGGGCAGACTTATCAACAGACTAATTCTATAAACAAATGAAGGAATAACCGAGCACACCATTGGCTGGTAGGCAGGGGACACGCGGGGAGAGAGAGAGAGACTCGAGGCTTTCGGCAATGAAAATTTAATTAATGTGGGTGGGCTGAGGGAACACAACGAGTGTTTATCATAGACAATTTATTTTCCAGCGCTAAGTCAACATAAAACAGCAAAACGGACAACAATTATTTAACATTTTAGACTCATGAAGCGGACACACCGGTGGCGATCTCCCCAGACTGAGACTGTCCTCCGAAGTCATGAGTTTATACCACAGCCCTGCGCCACAGTCCGGCGTGGCCGCGTCGGCTCTCTCCCTCTCGAATTCCTCCCTAATCTATGTTTACGGTGGCGAAGTCGGAGGCATCATTCCCGCTTTGGGATTCGCGTCCAGCCGGCAGGAACCTCCGCAGAAACCTCCCTACAGCTACATCGCGCTCATCGCAATGGCAATTAAAAACTCCCCGGACAAGCGCGCAACGCTGAGCGGCATCTATCAGTTCATCATGGACCGCTTCCCCTATTACCATGACAACAAGCAAGGCTGGCAGAACTCGATCCGCCACAACCTTTCGCTGAACGACTGCTTCATCAAAGTGCCCAGAGAAAAAGGACGACCGGGGAAGGGCAGCTACTGGACGCTAGACACCAAATGCCTGGACATGTTCGAGAACGGAAACTACCGGAGACGCAAGAGAAAGTGTAGGGCTCAGGAGACGGGAGAGACTAAAACGGGACTTAAAAGAACCAGGGCGACGACCTTGAACTCGAAACTTCATCAAAGTGCCCTTTTGGAGAAAGAAGCGCCGCTTAAAGACGCAGATATGAGCGAACGGCAACACGACAAACATCCCGAAAGAGATCTAAACACCCAACCGGAAAATAACGAGCACGCTGCAAGCCTGAAGAAAGACTGGTGTTTGGCATCCTCAATCACAGCGGGCGCCAACCCAAGATGCCCGGCGCCTGAACCGACCAGCACAGTGTTTCTAAACGATCTTAATGGCACAAACACTGCGCCCTTAATCGCGCAAGAGACGCCGGTAGCCGTGATGAACGATACAGGAAGCGCGCAAACTGGAGACACCAAATCCAAAGAGACGCACCCACGAAAAACAGACAAATCAAAGGAGTTTAGCATAGACAGCATCCTGTCAAAAAAGGAGAACCAGTTCCAGAGAAGATGCGGCGTGGCCGGAGGAGCACCGGTCGCGTGTTTGGATTCGCGCGGTTACGCGCTCTCCTCCTCGCTGCTGTACCCTCGCGGATTCCCGCTCTGCTCCTACCTGTCTCTCACCTGTCCTGACAAAATGCTGAGCTTCCGAGAGAAAACAGATGAGAAGTTATTCTTTTGACGATTCTTTTATGCCTTGACTGTAGCCAACAAATATATGTCTAGACATTTTCAGTGAATTAGGTAACACCGACATTCTTCTTTTCTGTGTTTTTTAATGAATAATTGCAAGCAAATACAGTTTTAAACACATCAACCAAGCATTCAGCCGGAAATTTTATTACTATTTTTACTACTACTATTATTGTTGTTATGGAATTCAACATGGGTGGCCACTCTAAAGAACAGTATACTGTACAGTATACTAACAGTAGTTAATTCTAATGATGTGTATACTATGATCAAGAACGCACTCCTGAGCACAGATGTCTTTGTAAAATGATAATGTTTATATGAGCAAGGGTTTTATATGTTCCTCTCAGCGCTTATGACAGATACTTGACAAGCTGCAACGTGCTGTTGTTCTTGTCCTTTCCTCTACAACTATATATACACACAAAACTCAAACTTGATTTACTGCTAAAAGATACATTCGTAGAAAGAACAGAAAATCAATTGGGTTGTATATTGGGCTTTCAATGTAAGATTTATATTGAGTAATAGAACTCGATTCTTTAAATAAACGGTGAGTATGAGTAAAACCTTGTTGAAATAAACATCTTTCGTTTCCTGCACAAGAGAACCTGATATAGCCTACTACTATATATATATATATATATATATATATATTTATAAATAATCGACTCAAACCACAATGAACAATTTTTGTGAAGGTGAAATACCAGTAATAGGAACTTATAATTAATAGACTGTATGTCAACTCAACAACTACTTGCTGCTATAGGACTATGCATAATCCTGAACTGTGAAACTAGTCTACCACATGTATTCCTTGCCACCATATATAGCCATAAGTATTTTTTGAACTGAAAGGTCTAAGCCTCACTGAATGCAAATCAGGAATGCTTGTGGAAATAAATAAGCTTCCCCACATTCAAGCAGAGGAACTCACATCCACAAGCATTTCCTGTGTATAGGATTCTTTTGGTCAGAAGTGTAAATAGAGCGTCATCCATCTGAAGGTTTGTAGAGAGAAAGAGACTACATCTCTCAATCTGCTGCCTCCATCTGTCCTCCTCTTCACAGATGGGCTCCTTAGATGGAGCAGTCCGCAGGACTCTGCTGGATCGCAGCCCTGAATTTGCCATCCGTGATCATTATGAAACGCTGCTATCTATGAGGTTATCTTTAAGATTATGAAAGAATGCTCTGCAGAATTTCTTGATGAGATCATTGTGACTTAAGTACTGCATTTACTGATACCACTTTATAAGTAAAAGGTGCAGGTTGTTTATTTTGCTGTTTTACTTTTTCTTACAATAAGCACTGTTAAATGCATACCAAAATAAATATCTCATTGTTTCTTTTTATTTCTAAAGATAATTGTGCCCTCTAGTGTTATAATGTAGTTGCAATACTCATTTCAATTAACACACATAGGCCCGGTTTCACAAACAGGGCTAAGCTTAAGCCAGGACTAGGCATTAGTTTAATTAAGATATTTAAGCAACTTTTACAAAAATGCATTATAAGAAAATATTACAGGTGTGCATCTTAACACAAAACAATGACACTGACATATGTCAGAGCAAGATATTTTCATCTGAGACAGCTCAAATATGCAATTTAGTCTGGGATTAGCTTAAGCCTTGTCTGTGAAACTGGGGGTTAGATTACATTTTAAATATATAGTTTAAATTGTCTTAAAATGTACTCCCCCTTTCCTGATGCAGATGACTATTTTTCCTCATCAGAATAGCTTTGGAGATTTAATTTCATCTCTTGCTAACTAATTGACCCTCCGCAGTGAATGGGTGCCGCCAAAATAAAAGTCCAAACCTCTTATAAATGCAACCCAAAAATCCACAAGTAACATAAGTAATCCACAAGATGCATGTTTGTAATGAAGACATTAGGCTACTTTTTCTAGTAAAATGTCATCTGAATCAGGAGAGAAATATACACAGATCACACGCTCTTTAAGTGAAAACAGTTCAGAATGGGCTCTAAAAAACACGTATCATGCATTTTGATGTGAGCAAAAAACAGGACGGAATTTTTTACTGAAGAAGACAGCAATATTATGAATTATGGAATAATAGTTATCTTTCTTCAGCTCCACAAGTTGTTAAATCATAGACTGGAGTTTTTTTTATCAGCTGTTTGGCATCCATTTACTCCAGAGAATCCATGTAATGCTGAGTAAATGTTCAGCATATTTTCATTCATTTTTGCGTTCATTTTTTTAGTTGAAGATACCAGTCTGTTTTATCAACACATTTTCATTTCCATTTCTGCAAACATTGAGTTATGTAATACAGACAGATCGCTAAATGTCTAACTGCTGGATATCTGGCTAGACTGGTATTTTTTTTAGATCTTTTGGTAACAAAAACAGTATCACAGAAGGCAAACGCTGCCTCGATAGCTTGAATTTGATGGACCACAGAGCTGGATGTGAGTTTTAATGACAACATTCTCAGTTTGTGTTCTGTCCTTCTCAAGCATTTTATTAAAATAAACACGAGAAGAAAGATTATCTTCCTAAGTGTTTAACGTGTAAGAAATTCACACCCGAGAGCGGATCACTGCCTCATTTTCATTTATTTTGACTGGAAATAGAGCACACTTTCTGTGGCCGTAACCACAAGTGCTCTACTGTGAGAGGTGCCAAATCAAAGCATACTGACTATAACGCAGAATTTGATAAACAGCAGTCGCCTAATTTAAAAACATAAAACAAAAACATATCTCTGTCACACAAACATATTGTTTGGCTGACTTTAAGCAATCACTCACTTCTTTTTTGTTTACTGAAAATGACAAAAAACAACATTGAATCAGATCCACAAACAGTTGCTTCAGACCACAAGCAAGTAAAATGATTTTGACACACTGCTTTGCAAGGTTTTCAAAATAATTTTAAGGATCATGAAATCAGTAGCCTTTCTGTAAGTTTGAAATTAAAAGCAATATCAATTTATTTGTTCACGTATTAGAATAATAATAATAGAATTATTCTATTAGAATAATAGTGGGTAGGCTGTAAAATGTCAATATTTAGTTGTAGAGTTCATTTGCCAAAACAGAACAGGTTTTTCTTTCCAATTAATTTCAATCAAACTGCAGCTGAGTAATCTCGATTAGGTTAAAAAATAACTAAAAATACAGCTAACTAACAAAATAAAAAACAATAAAACATAAAAAATAGTTATCTGCTTTTGCAAATACACACACATTCATTCACCCACCCAGAATACACTTACTTTTTAATAATACATATACATGTCAGCATAATTTATAAAGCTATACAGATACATTAATATAGAGTGCTAATGTTTATAGTTCTTCCAAAATATATTTTACACCTTACATTATCTGGTGGTTATCACAACAAACCATTTACCCCGAATACGGTCATGAAGAGGCCATGGTTCAAAGCTTGGGTCTCATTTGAGCCAGGACTGACTATAGGCCTGATAAATCAGACGGGGTCAAATCAAGAAAGAGAGAAAAGAAGCATCATCACCCTTGTTTCATGTGCAATCACGTCTCCAGGCAGCATTAAATCATACCATTTCAAACCGCCAGCATCAAAAGAGTTTTAATCTGTGTGTTTATTATATATTTTCACTCCGAGCGTAAACCAAACTCACTTGTCCAAATATGCTCTCAACGCTGAGGGAGGGGTGGGGCTCTGATGAAGATTGATGGTCTCTCTGGGAGGAACATTAGCTGCTAATCAAGTTAGGTTTCCGTTTTATACATCGCAATTTGCATGCGAAAAGCACAAGATGCATGTTTGCTGTCAGGCCTGCTTATGAAACACACTCGTACATCCAAATCAGTGCTGCCCATCGAGATAGCAATGTTAGGAAACACCTTCACGCGTTAACTAATCAAACCCAAAACGAAAACAGACTCTTTCACTGCCAACACAGCTCAGTTTAGTCAAATTTCAAAGCAATTGACCCAAAATGTCGTAAAATGCAACAATATCAAATTTAGCAATATTATTTGGGTCATTAAAAATGATAGTAATAATTAATAAACCGGTAAAGAAAAAGAAAAACAACAAAAAAACTTTGTCACGTACAAATTATATTGAATTTAGTGTCTAAACATAATATTTTTGACTCACATTGTCTGCCAAACACCAACATCCGCACCACATGCAAGTAATCTTAACCTGAGGTAAACCAGGCTACCTATGATTCCGCACATACTTTTTTTGTACCGCAAGCGCTTTTTATCATAATGTAAATATTTGACGCTTATTTTAGGAATCTTCTGTTTATTTGACGTTTATGCCCTCGTGCAGAGATTCAGCAGTACACTAGCCTGCCGAGACAAACTTGACGCACGAGTGATCTTCATATCAACCAAATTTGCAAATGACACATGAAAAACACAGATGGACACCCGCTGCTTTCGAGTCAGATGTAAAATTTGCTCTTTTATTTGGAATGACGTCATGAAGTACTCGCTGATGATTGTGTGTTTACATATCTTTTCAGATGCCTGACTGAGAAGCTGTAATAGGAGGTTAGCACAATAAATATCTCTCTCACCCGCACATATGGCCGCGCACAGTAATTGACATGATTACTCATGTGACTCATACCATAAAAATACAATTTTTGAGGGAATAACAAAGGGCCATTTAGAAATAAACTTTCAAGTGTTGTTCTAAGCGCCAAACTAAATATTACACATATAACCATCATCTCAGTGGATTATGCACCAGCTGGCGTGGACATGGTCATTTTCCTCCAGTTTAGCTCACACAAACCAAGGAATTTAAATTGACTAACAGCTGCTGAATGAACACTTTTTAGCTCGATTTTTTCGCAATAGCCCACCCTTGTACTTGTGCATTCCCATCCTTAAACCTAAACTAAATCAGTAACGTATACATTATTGAGGACCAGCAGTCCAATGCAGCCTTTCAGGTGTTTCCTTGTTTAAGTCCACCTGCATTTTTCAACTAACTGAGTGGATTTTCTGTTGATTTCAAACAATTCTTTATTTATTGCTTTGGCACTGCTAACTATGCCAACCTATCATAGGATACTAAATATTTACTACCAGTCGTACAGCTTTTTTTATAGCGTGTCTTTTTGCTGATTTTATTATGATTTATTACATAGCTCCCTGAAATACTTGATTCTGTCTGATAAATCTCGCAACTATTTCCAAACATTTATCATCCGGCAAATACAGGCAACTCAACCAGTGCTACTTTCAGGTGCTCTTGTTTCATACAAATTCAACTGAGACCATCATGTATCTCAAAAAATTATATTTATTGTAGTACAAATCATTAAAAGACATGTACTAAAGGGTTACCCCACCCCAAAACTAAAATTTTGTCATTAATGACTTTATGTCGTTCCCAACCCATAAAAGCTTTGTTTTTCTTCAGAACAAAATTTTTGATATTTTGGATGAAAACCAAGAGGCTTTTGACTTTCCCATTGACTGCCATGTAAATACTACTGTCAAGGTCCAGGTCTGTCTGGTTTACGGTGCGCTCAGCATGGCAGAAGATGTAAGTCATGGGAGAAGAGTAAATTATGTTATTTTTGTTTTATTTGCGCTAAAAAATTTTCTCGTAGCATAGCAAAAGTGAGGTTGAGCTACTGATGTCACATGGACATGGTGTTTTTGCTACGTTTCTCGATCTGGGATCATTTCAGTTGTGTTGCTGCCTATGGAAGGACAGATGGCTCTCTGACATCATCAAAAATATCTTAATTTGTGTTCCGAAGATGAACGAAGGTCTTATGAGTTTGGAACAACATGAGGGGAAGTAATTAATTACAAAATTTTGGGGTA
Organism: Enteromius viviparus; assembly: GCA_032353835.1. Lineage (NCBI taxonomy): Eukaryota > Metazoa > Chordata > Actinopteri > Cypriniformes > Cyprinidae > Enteromius > Enteromius viviparus. Next base: position 7,356,406 of record JAUCNO010000318.1, on the reverse strand, counting down.
AACCAACCCTTTATGTAGGTAAGATTGTAAAATAATATTTTATATCCACCTTTTTGAACAAATGAGATCTGTCGAAAGTCTGAAATTCATGTTACTTCATAATTTGAGTGGAAAGTGGGGTTGTTTTGCTCACAATTTTGAAATTTTCAGTAAGTTCTCAGAAATTTGTAATATCCACACATACATTTAAACTGTATCAAATGGTGAAGGTATACACCCTGAAATAATAATAAAAAAAGAACTAAACAACTACACTTGCTATATTACATTTTGCAGAAAACACAGCATTAATGCTGAGAATAATGGTGTAAATAGTCTAAAATGCGAAATAAACCTATAAAGGATAGTAAGAGTAATTTTTGAACATGAAAAACAAGTTGTATTGCTGTATAAAGTAGGCCTATTATCAGTTAGTAAGAAAGGAAATATTAAATACAATCAGAATATATATACAGTTTTGTGTAGGCAATTCTCATATGTTATTTTTTGCAATGTGTTTTCGTCATCATAATTATGAATAATTTAGTCAAAAAAGTCATAATTTTGTTGCAGTGGTTACTATTACCTATTTTCTTAGCATGCATTTTAGTGAATTGAATTAAAACAGAATAAAATCATAATAAGTAAATCATTCATTATTTTAATATTTTATTCATTTCATTTTAACAAACCGTAATTAAAAATCTAAAATATTCAAATACGTATTGTCCACGTTTTAAATACATAGACAAACAAATTTTCATGATAGGCAACAATTAAAAGAGAATTACTTATACTGTATAATAACTGAGGATTTTATGTTGTATTTACTATATATTGTATCATGGACCACTGTGTAACTCAAGAAATCAGACGTTGCAGACAAAAGACATTAAAATCCTGTCTAAGAGTGGGATTATCATGAAGACCTACATGTGTTTCACACACTTCTCATAATGAGGAAATCTTTTTGAGCAACATAAGCCATCCTGAAAACAATCGCTTCAAGTTCTAAGAGCCAGATGTGCCGGCCAAATGTTGTCTGAATGGAAGTGTCTATGCATGTCTACACATACCTTTACAGTTGTGTGTGTACGTGTCTATGAAAGCTCCCAAGACCCATTAGTGTGTGCCTGTGGCCCCTGTCACAGACCACCCGGCTGTCTGGTTCACACTTAACCTACGGGGAGAAACTTGACTCCAGTTTAGCCTCCCAAAGAGGGCTTGAAAAGTGCACTGGCTTCAGAGGTCCACTCCGACTAACCGACTACAGCAAACTGTCTGTAACCGGTCAGCCAAACATCACACCGACACACTAACAGAGCAAATAGCATAGGGGTTCAAACAGAGACGCTCTTTATGAGTGCATGAGAGGATGTATATGTGTGTTTATGAGAGTCTGTGTTTGAAAGTGGGAATAAGTATTCCTATAAACATAGGACGTACCATCAGGAAACAGAGCCGTTTGTGTTCCGTTACCCTTAGATTTTAATCCCAGGACATTTTTAGTTTGACATGGTTTGCACAAAGCATTTTTTCATTAATATTTAGAATTTATTTATTTATTAGAATTAATATGAATCCATAAATATAATATGGATATAGGAATATTACAATATTTCTCTTTATTATGCAGTTTATTTCATGTAAGATTTCTATTAAAAATATGAATTCCAAACTACAACAAAACTGAATTATGTATCACTCCACAATTAACAATAAATAACTTCTAACCAGGATAGGGAGTAGTGTTCAACCATTTGAGCCCATATTTCTTATCCTGTTATTAATTATTGATCTGAATATTGACATATATGGAGCTTACAGCCCTTGTACTGCTAGTCTGTGGTTAGAAATATGATTTCTTAAAAGTGTATACAGCCCCCAAAGGACTGTTCACACAGAGAATTGTAGTAAAAAACAATAAAGGTAATATTACTGCTCATGAAAATGCACAATAATGTCCAATATTTATTACAAACTCATATGTTGTGTGCTACTTTAAACACTCAAGCTTGTTAAAATATGGTAGATTTACTTCTTCAACTACCTAAATAACCGTTAATGTTTTTAGCATTCACTTGCAAAAAAAATAAAATATATATATATATATATATTATATAGGGACAACCAAACAGTTTTGGTGCCTATTGACTTCCATTGTATTTTTTTTTGTCCATACAGTTGAAGTCACTAAAAATCCAAACAGTTCGGTTATCACGCATTCTTTAGAATATCTTGCAAAAGTTTGGTGGAAATGGAAACAATATGCGATTGTTGGAAAGCTATATTTCAATGCTTTTGAAATATATAAGAGTAAATGCAAAAGCACAAAGACACAAAGTTTGTTGGGAGAGCACAAAGCATTTGTGAGGGAATAGCATAATTTCGAAATATAAATGATAAAACGTCACATCCTATAATCTCATATTTTGAGATCAGCTTCTGCATAAATTAATGAAATTTTAAATAATAATAAAAAGAAGAAAGAAAAAAATAAAAAGTAAAAACTAGTCAAAAAAGACAAAAGAAAGAAGGAAAGAAAGCGTAGAAGGATGTGATCAATCACTAACCGTTCAAGATAAGGAAAGTTTGTCCATTGTTTGATGTGGTCTGGGATTAATTAGCAGTAGTAGAGTTCTTATTGTGAGACACCAGTGCTTGGCCTTTCACAGCTCATTACTGTGTGTCCAATCAGTGCAGGCCAGTGTGACTGCTGTTTATTTATACACACAGCCAGCCGTGGCAGCCAGTTGGCAGTTTTCTCCACCGGAGCCTTAAACACTCCCACATTGAGCTGAATCTGCAGACATATTCAGCAACACGTTATTAGGCACAGATCGCCATCCTATAATCATCTCTTCACATTTTCTCAAGTGTTGCTCAACATTGCTAGTAATAATAAATGTTTAAATCAGCATATCAGAATGACTTCTGAAGGATCATGCGAGATTGAAAACAATAGTAGCCTATAATGGTGTTGAAAATTCTGCTTCGCCATCACAGGAATGAATTAAATGATAATAGAAAACAGTTCTTTTAAATTGTAACCCAATTTTAACTGAATTTTGAATCAAATAAACAGTTTTGGTGACCAAGACACAGGTCCCATGCTCTACAGCTAAATCTAGAGAGAGGATTTGTCAGATAATAATGCAGAGATCAGGAAACAATCATCATATTTGTATATTTTTGAATATGTATTTTAATAACAAACACTTCACACATCTCGTTGTTTTTCCAGGTACGTTCCAATAGGAAATTCAGGGCACTTGGGAAAATACAATGCAGACCACTGAGCTTACTATGAACATAAATTTACATAGACAGCACAATATTAACATAATCACATGAAATGCAAAGACCTACTGGATCCAACACGTTCCTGATACGACCATGCGCTCACGTACAACAACACATACAGACGCATTTACAATTTTTTTTATATACAAACCAAATATATTAACTTTCGTTTTTCCTCAGATGGAGGACATATTCGATCTCTTGAAGACCCCACTCAGTGGTTGACATTCACCTCCACCGACCTACAGTCAAAGCGGAGGGTTATCATTGCCCTCTACTGGCTAGAAATGTAATTGCACAACAGTGTGAGTAGATTGTAAACAATGTGCATGCACACCATGCGCTAAAGACACAACACTGTACGACATCGACACAGCTGCAGCATGATACTTTTCTGTAACTGACTTCAATAACACCCACAAGCATTATCCATACAACACATCTACTGGCAGGGTGCACAAACTTATGAAAGAGAGTCATGGGAGGATAACGGCATGCCGACACAGGTTTGTTCGCACTAAAATGGGAAGATCACAGCTTACATAAATGACTAAAGGCACTTCAACCGGGGAATAGACATAGTTCCAGTCTCAATATGTTTTGAGGATGTCGCCAACACAATGAACACTCAATTTATCCGTACAGGAAGAACACAAAATCAGAAAAGTGCAATTAAAAGGGAACATATAACAAGAACAGACCAGTAGAGACTTCTAGAGAGCAATAATATTGACTTGGTTGATATTGATGTAGTGAAATACTGATATTATTAGACTGTATTTTTTTTGTTCGTTATTTGTCACTGTATTTGCTTAAAGGACACTTTTAGTACTCTAGTTCTGTACATAAAAGTAGCAGAAAAGATATGGACTATTTGAAATGGTGATTTTCACATCATACAATATAAACTCCATATTATATAGTATGATGCCTGAAGCCATATTGCTATTCCAGAGTATGTGCATATTTGTTTTTCACATTGCTGCAGTTTGGACAAAAATAAACATTTTTTACACTACAGCTGAACACTTGAATCATGGGATGTGGTTGATCTATGCCAACTATTTTAGCTGACGTTATTTCTGTACTGTTGGCAAGGTCAGCTGGTAGGTCTATGGGGGGAGAATTAAAGGCGAAACTGTGTTGGCATTTGTGGAATACTGATCATCAGAGCTTGAATGGATGTGCTGATGTGAATGCTAGAGTTTCGATGGTTTTGGATGTTCACTCTGCAGCCATCTGCTCAATGTGGTCACACAGCAGCTTGTATTGTTCTGAAAAAAGGATAGTAAAAGTGTGAATCATATTTACACATTCACTACTGTTAGAAACCATTTAATTAACAGTGATGTATTAAACTGAACAAAAGTGCCAGTAAATACATTTATAAAAAAACTAATGATTCTGTATTAAATAATTATCTTCTTTTAAACATTTTATTCATTAAAATGCAATATTAAGCAAAGCTGTTTTTAAGCTTAAAAGTAAAACTGTTTTTATATCTCACAATAGAAACCGATTTAATTATTTTTATCAAATTAATGTTCTTTTGAAACAGTTAATTAATGTCAGAAACTGATTTTTTTTGTTTGTTTTAAATTTAGAACAGAAAGCTAAAAAAGTGACATTACCTTCATTAAGATTTCCAATGACTGCCTGTTTCTTCAGGAAGTCATTGCAGAGTTTCTTGCTCAATCCGAAAGCCACCATGTTATGGGTGAATGTTCTGGATAAATAGAAGCAATTATTTATGAGCATACAAAACAACGCCCAAAAACATGCAACGAACATTGATTGTGTCAATATTGTGTAAAATACCATGCAACTCACCCCAGCTGACCGAAAGCGATGTTCTCATTAAATCTGGAGCTATCATCTTTCTCTTCCTGGGTCATGTGACACCACTTTTCTCTGCAGGAACAAAAAAAGGGGGTCAAGGTCAGAGGTCACCGATATTTCTCTCATAAAGTTCACTCAGAAACTTGTAAATGCATCACAATAAACATTGTGAGGTTAGAGAGTTAAAAGGTGTGAAAAAACAAAACAATCATACAAAAGAACAAAGGTGTATTAGCCATTCATTGGTGCGCATGCAAAATCCAACAAACATTTTAGAATAAGCTTTAGTGAGCAATCAGCTGTAGCCATCATTCACAATGAATCAAAACAAAAACAAGACAAAATTGAAATAATAAAAAGCATATGAGGAACACGGAACCACAATTCAGGCAACAAATTAATGCATTTTTCCATGTGCAAAATTCTCCTTTGCAAAAAAATAAATTAGGTTTCTTAATGGAAAAACTATTTGTTTTGCCCCTTAGACAACTGTGTTTTTGTCCAGTGCATTTTTAATCTTAGCAATCTAAACTGTCTGAATACTCAGCTAAGTGACATTAAAAGATGTTTTTTTGATGATTTAATGAATTATTTATATCTGTAGCACAAACAGAACAAAAGTTGTCAAAGTTGAACACTTACGGCTGGGGATTTGTAAGAACCCCTTTACAGCAAGTATGAGCACTAGTAATAGTTATGCCTGCCACCTCTCATAGTTCCAGTAGTTGTCATAGCAATGAATAGGCAATTGGATATAGTACATTCTGACTGCATGCAATTATGATACAGCAAATAATACAGGAAAGTGAATACTGTGATCTCATTGCCCTGATCAGTGGTTCCCAACTGGTTCCACAACACATTTTTTAACACTGACCCCAAAACAGTCCCGAAACTGTTTATCGTACAAAGGTAAACAAAAATGTCCTCTGTTAAACATTGCAATGTATTAATATTATGGTTTTCAATAATGAGGGCATGTCATGCAACCTGTCCATGCTGGCCAGATGAATTTGATAAACCATGCCAAAATACTGTGTTTGATCGGATACAAAGCCTTTGAAATCAACAACAACCATGTTGTCCTGCTTTAAAGTTAACAGGCCTATTTATTTTACTATGCTACCTGCATGAGTGTATGGTTGTTTTTATTTATTAATGTTTTCCCTGCAATCAGATTAGATGCTGCCCACAATTTCAAGTCGACAGCGTAGTAGACAATGTAGACAGTGTGATAAAAATGACAAAGCATTATGCCTAAGGCAAATGTGACCAACATGAGGCAGTGTTTTTTTTGGAGGACCTAGTTTCCTTTGAGTGCTGGTGAAAATGTTATCAGAACGTTACACAACTTCCTTACTGGATCCTGTGCTGAAATATATATAGGGAGGGTTTAACTTTTTATGTTTTGAATATAAATTTGTTGTTAGTTGTAGCTAGGGGAAAAAAAGTTATATATATATATATATATATTTTATTTTTTTTTTTATTATTATTATTTTTTCAGAAATTAATAATTTTATTTAAAAAAAGCAACAAGTTAAATTATACAAAAGTGGCTGTAAAAACATTTCAAATATATATATATATATATATGTTTTTTTTCCGATCAAATAGATGCAGTATAAAAGACATTTAAAAATCTTGCCGAGTGTGTATTTTAAGATTTTATTAGTATATTTCTTATACCTTTTTTTTACATTCAAATTCTTTTTCCAACTCTAGAAATCCCAAAATTCCCTGATATTTCCAGGTTTTCTGTACACAGTGTAAGTAATCAGTGGCCTAATTCTGTCAGACTTTCATCTTTTCCCTAAACTCCCTCCACTTTCCCTTTAATTTATCCTGTGCTTTCACTCTTTACTCTCAGTTCATTCTAACCCATCTAACTTTCCCCTCTCCATATTAATCCTCCTTTCCAGCGTTTATCTTGCATTGTCCAGGGCAGCAGACGGAATGAAGGACAGACCTTTCATCTTTCTCTTCCTCAGCCGTCCGCCTGCGTGAGGCAGCAAGGCACAGGGAGATAAAGGGTTAAAGTCACATGCAGAGAAAGAGAGAGAGAGAGAGAGAGAGCCACAGAGAGAAAGAAAGGCAAGAGAGGATGAAGAGCAGATGAGCATTGTGGAAGAATAAACCATAACAGCACAGAGAAAGGCTGCAGGACCCATCCAGACTGCAAATACACCGTAAGACATAGTCATATGCACCGGGCACACAGTCACGCACCTCGGCTCAAACTTCTGGGTAGTTTATTTCAACATCACTAACAATCTATCAAACACAAAGTAAACTCTCAATCTCTCCCTCTGGCTTTAACAGACACACAAACAAACACGCAGTCTAAACAAACACGCAATCTAACATGTGCATTAGGTGCCGTGCGAAGTCTGTTTTGTTTAATAGCACGATATATCAGGAGGAAGAGGAAAGAAGCGCTCTATAAAAAGAGTGTACTGTGGAAAACCCTGCAATCTCTCACCTTGTGGTGGGGGATCTTTTATTTCTCTCACAGTGGACGGCATCGAAAAACGCTGCATTCCAAAACCTCAAAGCGTGCCTTTTAAAGAAGACAGAGAAACAGATGCAATCAAAGTAACATCAGCATCTGTATATGGTAAATGATCAGATATAGTGCCTGAACAATGTTCAAAATTATTTGGAGATTTTTCAAAATGTCAACAAGTATATTTGTTTGAACCAAGCCCTTCTTTATTGCTTCATTTTGTAAAAACGTTTTGTTTTGTTTTACAAAACAATTTCTGTGGTAATCTGTCAAGATTAGTTTAATAAAAAAAATAGTGATATATTATTTATGTACTGTAAAATATTTGAATATTATGGTACTACTTGTTTTAGTCAATTTAGTTAATGCTCCCACAAAATGTTTCAATTTCCATTTCAAAATTGCTAATAAAAAGAAAGCAGCAAATCAGCATATTAGAATGATATCTGAAGAGTCATGTGACACTGCTGAAAATCATTTAATCACAGAAATAAATTATGTTTTAAAATACATTGCACTATAAGAAATTATTTTAAAGATTTAAAATTAATCATTAGAAAAAAAGTTTAATATCCTGTCATTATCTTGATGATAACTAACTATTTTCCTTCCTATATTTCTATTACCATTCTATTATATTTATATTACTATAACAAAAATTATATATATATATATATACAATTTAAACAATATAAATATATGATTTAAATTGTGAAATATGAAAATATTTTTTGACATTGTAAAATGTAACTATATGTTTTTATATAGACATATGTTTCATAAAAATGCTGTTTATATTAAAAGATACTTTTCAGAAACAACTTAAACGGTTCATTTAAATGACAACCTACCAAATGGGCTGCTGTTTTAGGTGTGTGTACAGGTAGATTTTCTCCTCCTCTTTTCTATCCGGAGAGAGAGGGGGGGAAACTACAGGGAACACACACAGAGATAAGCACAGTTAATAACTCAAAACACCTATACATGTCACAGAGACAATCTCTGTGAGCTAAGGGTCTTGCTCAACAGCATAGTGGTCGAACCCAAGTTCTTAACCACTAAATCACTTCACCAACATACATAGAGAAAACCCTTTGCGAGACATCAAAAACTGGTAAATAGATGACAAGAGATTACCACAGTTGAGAAAAGACCCGATTAAAAACACAGTGGTGGTGCACTGTGATATACCTGGAGTTTTAGTTTTCTGTTCAGCAGGTTGATCCATGTCTCTGAGGAGGACAGAATGAGAACCGGAAGAGTTTGTGAGCAGCAGAAGTGTCACTAATTAAAAGAGTGAATAATAGCGAATGGCAGAAAATCACCCACTCATTCTTTCGGCCCAAGGGTCCTCTCAGTTTGCTCTCCAAACCCCCAAAGAATCCTTTAACATCAGTCTTGGTGGAAGTGTTTTTGAGCAGTCGCTCTGCAATATCTTTCTTTCCAGAGAGCCAGACCTTTCCACTGCGCAGATACGAGTCAATCCCCCCGCTGGGCCTCTCTAGCAGCTCTGTGGGAGACAGCTGGGACTTACCTGTCACACACACATATATTCATTAGAAATTCAAATTCATTTAATTAAAAAAAATAAAGAGTCATAAATTAATTCCAAAACAATTCTTAGCATGACAACACCTAACTTTGGCACGGGACACTTAATTTCTATTGATTATTGTCGATTTAATAGCACAGACACTATTTAAACTAAACTGAGATAGACAATGATGTCTCTGAATTCAATAATGAAATGCATTAACTTGAAAATATACATTACTGACTCAAACTTTTAAATGGTTGTGTATATGTACCTTTTTCCACATCACCAGTTTTTATACTAGGTCATATAAACCAAGCTTCCTTGAAAACAGCAATAGCACTGTTAATTTTTTCCAAAACAATAAGAGGCAGAGCCAGTAATGTCTGAGTCATAGGCTGTAAAAGGAAGTGAGAGGAGATCTGGGCGTTTCTTTACCAGACTCTTAACATTCTACACAACCTCACAAAATGTTTGCTTACTGGTGAACTCTCTTACCCATGTAGTAATATGTGAAGCACATGGTCATGAGGTGTTTGGCAGGGCCATAATCATCCACCTGGTGACATCTGTCAATCAATCAAATATTGGTCACATGTGAGTCACACACTGACGATGCCAAGAGATCTACAGATCTACATACAGATTCAGATACATCTAAATTAGCTCTTAAAAGTTTGATTTGGCTTCCATTTGATGTCAAGCATTCATGTGAGATACTGATGTACTTACTCAAATAAAACGACAGCGAAGGACTGCACCAGCCTGTAGAACGTCTGTTCACTCACACATTTGGAGTGGCAGCGCTGCAAACACAAGGCATGGTTATCATCACAACTCTGTTTGTTTATGCACACTCTATTGCACAAATTCTCTTATCATTGAGAAAGACCTGAGAATGTAAACGGTATATTTAGTCTAAATAGACTGTGCTTAAAGCTTATAGACATGCATTGTTGGATAACCATGACCGATATTTATTTTTATGTTATGGCAGACAACCAATAAATAGCAATTATTAAAATAATATAAATAAAAATATAGGTTACATGGGAAAAAAATAAAACACACACAAAAACAATGATTTTAAAAGCATCTCAACATTATAATTTACAGTATAAAAAATGGATAACCGTTTAATTACATTTACCAGTGTTATTAAATTATTATTGTTATTAAGCAAATACAGTGAGTATGGAAAGTATTCAGACCCCGTTAAATTTTTTACTCTGTGTTATATTGCAGCCATTTGCTAAAATCATTTAAGTAATTTTTTTTCCTCATTTATGTACACACAGCACTCCATATTTACAGAAAAACACATAATTGTTAACATTTTTGCAGATTTATTAAAAAAGAAAAATTGAAATATCACATGGTCATAAGTGATGTGACACTCATACATTTAACTCAGGTGCTGTCAATTTCCACTGATCATCCTTGAGATAGGGAGAGAGAGAGTTCAAAGGAACTGCCTGAAGAGCTCAGAGACAAAATTGTGGCAAGGCACAGATCTGGCCATGGTTACAAAAAATGTTACAAAATTCTGCTGCACTTAAGGTCCAGAACCCTTCATAGAGCTGGCCGTCTGGCCAAACTGAGCTATCAGGGGATAAGGGCCTTGGTGAGAGAGGTAAAGAAGAACCCAAAGATCACTGTGGCTGAGCTCCAGAGATGCAATCAGGAGAAAGTCAACCATTACTGCAGCCCTCCATCAGTCTGGGCTTTATGGCAGAGTGGCCCGACGGAAACTTCTCCTCAGTGAAAAAACACCTGAAGCACTCCTAGATGGTGAGAAATCAGATGCTCTTTTCTGATGAGACCAAGAACTTTTTGGACCTTAATTCTAAGCGGTATGTGTGGAGAAAACCAGGCACTGCTCATCACCTGTCCAATACAGTCCCAGCAGTGAAGCGTGGTGGTGGCAGCATCCTGCTGTGAGGGTGTTTTTCAGCTGCAGGGACAGGACGACTGGTTGCAATCGAGGGAAAGATGAACAAGGTCAAGTAGAGGGATATCCTCCAGAGTGCTCAGGAGTGGGCCGAAGGTTTATCTTTCAACAAGACAATGACCCTAAGCACACAGCTAAAATAATGGAGTGGCTTCACAACAACTCATTAAGGAAAATGAGTTTTAAAAAGATTTTAGCAAATGGCTGCAATATAACAAAGTGAAAAATTTAAGGGAGTCTGAATACTTTCCGTAACCACTGTACACAACGTTAAAATGAGAGCACTACTGTAAAAAAAATAAAAAATTGTGAATACTTAGGATTTCGATTACGTTTAATGTTAACTATGCTTTAATGGAAACATAAAACATTATTTACTCATGTGTTTCCTCGAGGCGCCTGTTACACATTTTACCTGTGTTAACATCAGTAATGATGACTGTCCAATGACTGACTTGACTCTTATTTTGCCCCGCCCCCCAACATATGATTTGACTATCAGTCGACTATTGGCAAGATTGAAAAATTCCGACTGTGAAAATCCTTGGGGGCACCCCTAGTAAACTGGTAGAATACAACCATAGAATTTTGCCACACATTTTTTAATGGAAAATAGCACAGCACTTTTAACAACAGTAGCTTCACAGTTTATATTACTAGATCATGACATATGTCTTTACCATAATAGAAAATGATGTTGGTCATATCATCCATTTCTAAGTGTTATTTGTATATCCATATATTTATTTTCCATGTATTTCAGTACACATATACAAACATATGATGTTTGTAGGCATTCTGTGCTGTTTTGACTGCAGATGGAAAACAGTAGTACTTCCAGAAATATATTGTGTAGTGTTTTCTTAATCTAAATCTCTTTTTGTTTTGTTTTTTGCCTCCCAGGTACAATTGGATTTTTTGCCTGCTTTTGGTTTGTCACCAAGATCTACAGCGTGGTCAAAGTGGATTAAATGAACGCAATCTCATATGAGACTGAACTCTTCTCCGCCCAATGTGAGATCCCGTAGGGAGGGACCTGATCGCTGTTTAACTTTATCTGTTGCCACGGCGACTCTGCTTTACACCAACAACTCTGAATCAACAAATTCCATTTACTTTGCTGTGTGTGAGTGCGTGCGTTAGTAGTGCATATTCAACCATTTGAAGAAATCGGCACATCTGCTTCTTTAGTTGGAACAGAATACAGCAAACGCACATTGGTCACTACGAAGAGTAATTAAGATTTGGAGTTTTCCCTTGTAAATATTACTTACTTTTTTTCTTTTTCTAACATTGAAATGAAAGGGTAATGCATAAATTACAAAGAAAACTAGCTCCAGGTATTGAATATTCATGGTGTCAGAAGTATGATTTTGTAAATAGCATTTTTTTCCCTTAAATGCATCAAAAATAGAAACTAGAGATTAAAAATGGAAAGACTTCGTTTTGAGTTGATTTAAGAGTGAGGCTGTGTGAAATTTCTTTCCATCTTGTTGATACTGTAAAATTACTGCTTGCGCATTCTTGTGTATAACCAGTGGGAGGAATGTTTATTTAACTTTTTGTTTGGTCATTTTTTTCTTGTTGTTTCTGTTCATGCCTCAACACATTGCGTGCCTCATTATCACAGGAAAATCAAGACCATTTAATTCGGTTAAGAACAGGTGAAATTCCCGTCCATACACAGGGGTACTGGAGTGAAACGATTTTCTTTGTATATATGCACAGCATTTAAATTTGTGCGCACAAACTACATTACACTCAGTTTTGATTTTTGAGGTAACAAGATTACAAGAAAAATAGAAATAAAACCTTCTTGTCTCCAAAACATTAGTTCACTTGTTTTGTTTTAATGTGATGTTTTCTGTGTTTATAAATTACATTTCCCCAAACCATGCTTTAGTATCTTACTCTTCTATTATATAAAACATTTTTATTGTTAAATGACTAGTAAAAGGGTAGCAATCTGTTCAAGTTCAACCTTGAGATTATCCGCACAACTTTTTCTATTTCACTAAAAAAAGGTCAACACTTACTTAAAGTGAGATTTCAAGAAATTATGTGCCATTCTAATGAGTGAGTCGTTCACTCAACAGATTATATTAAAAACATTTAAATTAGGAATACTACTGTTTGCGCTGATGTGGGCCAATGACGTAAATAATCGCGCCCACACTAAAGCAATACTAAACTTCAGTGGAAAGGCAAATCGAACCATGCCAGCCAGTGCCACGGAGTGGAAAAGTCCGACTATGGCGTTCAAAAGCAATATTTAGGTAGCCATAATCCACCTTTCTCTTTACGTAGAAACGGGCGCGGCCGTTTGTAAATTCTATGGGACTAGCTTTCGGTCTCATCCTTGTCCAGCTATTTTTACCTGTACAAAACAGTTCGTTTTTGCTGCTTGGTAGTGAAATTGTTGCATCTTATGTTCTTTTAATGTATTATCTTTACACTGGTTTGTCGTGCAAACAGTTTTACGTTTTACTGCACGTTGTTATTCTCTTTGTCATTGGGTTATTTACCGTTACCGGAAGCCTCACTCATAGGCTTACTTTTGCGTTGAGGTAAAAGAGGGATGTATGAGGGTATATCTGTTGCAAAACTCCAGAGCTTGCTAATTTGAATGTAAGAATTTGACATATTAATATTTGTATTTGTAATTTAAATTTTACACTTAGAGCTCTGCTGTGAAAGCTGAATCTGTCGATTTGCACACACAGACACTATTATAAATGTGTAAAATGTCATTCAAATAAACTAAATGACAGGCACAAATGTGTACGACACATTTACGTTTATCTGAAAAGAGGACGACTGAGTAACCGTCCAGTGATTGTTCTTAGCCCAGGTAAGATGACGTTGTTTCTGTTTTAAAAGTGGCTTGGTAGCCCTTTTCCTGAAGACGTCTGAGCAGGTGACTCGTGATGCACTGACTCAAGCTTCTGTCCACTCCCTGTGAAAGTCTCCCAATTGTTTGAATGGTCTTTGCTTGAAGACTTTGCTTGTTGCTTTTTCTACACAATTTATTCTTTCCAGTCAACTTTACATTTAATATGCTTTGATACAGCACTCAGTGTCAATGACCTTCTGTGATTAACCTCTTTGTGGAGGGTGATGATTGTCTTCTGGACCACTGCCAAAAACTGAAATGTTTTATTTTACGTGTTATAAATCTGAAAAATATATCTAAAATATGAATTTTCACTTCTTGAAGTTATAAAAAAAGGACGTTTTTCACAATCTTTTTCATTTGCTCTACACATCTTTATTTGACCCTCTAGTACTATTCTAATTATTTTCTATCTGTCTTCCTTTTTTTAACACCCTGGACCCTCTATCAGTTGCATATTGATTCGTTAACAGCTAGTTTTTCTTTAAAAACTGACACTAGATTTTTTTTTTCTATCCTATCTACTTGTTTCCTAAAAAAAATCAAAAATCTAAATTCTATTTTCTAATTAAAATAACTTGCTATGTGTATTTCACCTTTAGTGTAGTTTTTTTATTTATGAAATATTTTTGCTTGAAATTATTGAAAAGCACACGTACAGTAAACTTTAATCAATAATGAGCATTCAGTATAATTAATTGTTTCTTTAATTATTAAATTTTTCTGATGTGACTCACCACATGAGAAAATAATGTGTGTGTGTGCCTTGTTTGTTTATTTCTTCCAGATGGCTGCTTCAGTCACTCTTTTGTTGTGCTCCTTTCTTTTGAAGGAGACGAGAGTTTTATGGTTTCTCGTAATGGGTCTGGCCTATTTTCCACACCTGACAAAATGGCAACCAGCTTTGAGGGAAAGTCTGTATCCTGGAGGAAAGGCAAGTTATACAGTACCTTGAAATTTCTATACTAAATTTTCCTGTCCTTTTCACTCACTTACACTGCAGAAATTGTTCAGTGTTCACTTACTATTGTCAACCCAATGAAGACTGATGAATAACACCCACTTCCTGGCGTTTTACATTGTTTAGCAGTGTTGAGTCATACTGAGAACAGATATACCTCTCACAAAAGCAAGACATGCAGATAGCTTATTTAAAAAAAAAGTAATATTTTTGATTTTGTATGTGTTTTAATGTATTATTCTGAGCAAAATGCAATTTATTCATTTCTTTTGCTTGATGTTTTCCTTTTTGGAAACAAATTTTGGCACTGAAGTGTGAAGCATCAAACTAATTTTTTGCACGTTTATGTATAAGTTTTATGTAGTGTTTTTTTATACTGTTTTTTCCTAAATCTCCTTTGTTGTGTGTTGTTGTATGTACATACCTGATTCTACAGATATATAGAAGTATTTGGATTTGGGGCTTTATCAGCAGTTCTAAATTTTTCCTTTCAAGATTCTCTGTGATCCTTCCTCTCCATCATCCTTTCTTGTTAACGTGTTTCTCTGAACAATGGCTGACTGTGGCAGAGGTTCGTAAATAGTGTGGGTGGACAGCCTTTCTCTTTCAAACTCACTTCATATGAATGATCACTCCCCGGCTTCCATCAGGGTCCTGATTTGAGATCAGTCGATGCTTTCCAAATTCAAACTTTTAACTCGGTCTCGCAGATTCTCAGCTGCTCTCAAATCAGCTATAAAGTGCAACTTCTACCAACAGCCATTAAAACGGGGAATTTTCACGGCTGAATCACTCTCTATTCTAATCCTGCTTGCTAAACGCTTCATTTTGGGGTTCTTGTTCGTATTCAGACACCCAAATGAGGGAAAGTCTATTCATTGGATCAAAGGCTTGAGTGGTTTTCTTTAAGGACAAAATAAAAACTCCTGAGAGTGTGTCTGCTGGACAGCTCAGTGTTAGTCATCTGTGCTGTCGGCTTTAAGAGTGAATAACACCAGTCTCTTTTGTTTAATGAACGCTTTCAGCATGATAAAGAGTCTTTGTGGGGTTTTTCTTGCAAACGTAGATAGCTTCAAGAATCAAGAAGCTGTAAGAAAACCAAACCTTCTCATAAGGTTTCTGCCTACTACATATAAACTTTAATACCTTCAAGTATATTTATACATCGCCCCCTGGTGGCTATGCAGAGTTTTATATCATGTTTAATGTGAAAAATCTGATTCTGCCATGGACATTTGTTCTGTTTGTGGATAAGACAATAGTCATATGGTCCACTTTAGTTTGTCACAAGCAGTAACCATTTGAAATTCCATTTTCACATCTGCCTATCAAAAGCTTTGTAAGTAGCATACCACCGTTTACCTTTTTTTTTTTTTTAGGTCATCAATCAAGGCTGATGAAAGTTTTTTATAACAACAATAAATGACATTTTGAAATATAAAGCCATGAAATAGTATTTTTTTATCAAATAAATGTAGATCTGGTAAACATTAAATACTTATTTTTTTATTACTATGGCTGATAAATTAATAAATCATACTTGTCTTTTTCATTGAGCTTTTTGAATGTGTCCTGAGAAAATCAATCCAAATTAAATAATGGAGTTTGTCACGGTTCGTAGCACTATGGACTCTTTGATGAGGTCATAAAATGCAAAGAATTCTGGTCACCCAGTAACACCAAGACTTTCTCTCTCTCTTTTTCTCCCTCGCTCTCTTTTGTCTCCTCCTTTCCTTATGTTGTTCTCCCACTCTTTCTTTTTGTGGTACCTCAGCTTTAATGAAGTGATTTGCTGGAGTCTGTTTAATCTCTTTTTTTTTTTTTTTTGGTCACATTCTCAACATATGGCACATTTTTAACAATAATTCAGCCCTTTTTAATGCTATTATGACCACATCTTTCCATCACATCCTTCCATCATAAATTGATTAATTGTTAAAACCTCCAAACAAGAAACATATATCAAAAGATCTCTTTAACAGTGGCTCTTTAGATGTGCTACTCTGTGATTTTTGAATATATACAGTAATACATATTATAGTAAATAATATAACAAACAATCTTTATCATTTTTTAAATATATGCAGTTTTCAATTCCCTTTTAAAATATTTTATTTTGTCTGCAATTCAATTCAGTTTGAATATAAAGTACTTTACTGGAATAATTTTGTTTACATACACAAGGCCAAAACATTTTACAAAGGTAATGACCAAAAAACACTTAAACACATCCGCACACACACACACACACACACATACATACAGTGGGTACAGTAAGTATTCAAACCCCTTAAATTTTTCACTCTTCTGTATATTGCGACCATTTGCTTAAATGGAAGTTTTTTATGAATTTATAGTTTTTTTCTCATTAATGTACAAACACCATATTGACAGAAAAACACAGAATTGTTGACATTTTTGCAGATTTATTAAAAAAGAAAAACTGAAATATCACATGG
>JAUCNO010000318.1:7302307-7324021 GCA_032353835.1 Enteromius viviparus | reverse complement strand
ATTAACCCCTTTTCTGCCCCCCCCCCCCCCCCCCCCCTTTTGGGAAAGAAACCATTTCCTGTGGAAAGGAGATAGAGAGAGGGGTAGACAGAGGGATAGGATTGGGAGAAGGAGAAAGCAAGGGGGATGGAAAAGTGAGAAAGGGATGTGTGGAGAGATACGGAGAGGAATAGATAGCGAAAAGGAGATGGAGACAAAGAGTGTGGCGGAGCATGAAAAGAGGGATATGGACAGATGAGGAGAGGGATAAAGGTGGAGATAGTGGAGAAACAGGAACAGAAGAAGATAACACTGGAGGAAAATGCAGAAAAATGAGAAAGAAAGGGAGAGAGGACTCTGTTTCTGAAGAAACATACTGTACAGTGGGTGCAGAGTTAGTTTTTTGTTTTAGTCATAAGCCAGGTTTCCATCCAAGGGTTTTTTTTTTGCGAAAACATATTTAGCAAACAAACAAAATGGCAAACTTTTAAACTGCAGCCTATTGTGTATGTACAGCTGTATATGTTTAAATAAGCTATTCAGGCTACTAGCAAAACATAGTTACTAAAGTTAAACCATTGTAACCACAGATTAACCATAGTCTTGCTACATTAACCATAGTTTAATTATGGTATTTGTTGTAAAACTCTACTTATACAGCCGTGGTTACTTCACTTCTACAACAATAAAGCCATGGTTACTTTTTGTACGAGCTGGTGCTCAGCATTTTCAGTTAGAGCAGATAAATCTCAAATTTTTATTTGATTTCTTGGCCATATTTTTGTCACATTAAAGCTGTGATTCATCTTTTCCATCTCATAGTCATTATCGAAAAGTCAAACAACATTATTCTTCGGTAATTCCAGTGAATTGAGACAATTAAAGCTGTGTAGGCGTCTGCTAACAAAGGCTGTTTCACCCAAGCGTTTTTTTTTCTTCACTTCTTTGCAAGTGTTGCATCACAGACAACTGCAGGATTACGCCATCGTAACACCTTTTAAAACCTTGATCCACGGTATCATAATTGGTATCGGTTTTAGTGTATTTGCACACAGTTTAATGCGCTAAACATTCACATGTGAAGCGTAAGGAGAGTATGCATTCCAGAGACGCTTAAATGATTTCTAAGAATGTCAGAAAGACCGGCCCATCCTTTGACTGCCGGCAGATGAGTTCAGTCAATTTGATGGGTTTTAATTGGCTCCGTAAACCTGGATGGATTTGACTCGAGGGGTCGTACTGTAGGGTCACTGAGAGATATGGTCCCGTTCCTCTCTTTAAAAGGAGACGTGAAAGATTTTTTTTTAATGCCGAAAGGAGACGTGCAAAATGAGAACCGAAAATCGGCCAAGAATCATTTGCATTCAACTTTTATCAGAACGAGAGGAGGGTGTTTTTAAGAACGATAACGCTGTGAGCTGCACACGCCAGGCTTGACTCTGGGAGTGTGTATAAGGTGTTGTGGTATGATGGTAATGCACAAGTGTGTGTGGAAAGGTGCATCTACCTCTTTTCCTGATGGCGTGCGTGTGTAAGGAGGAGGGAGAGAGGGAGGGGGCTGGTTAATATCAGACCAAATAATTAGATTCGCTATCAGGGCGGCGGCAGCAGTGCGGGGATCAGGCAGATTAAAGCACGGCCGTCGTCATTAATATTCATGAGGGAGCAGGGCTCGGACGAGGGGGCTTAGACTGTTCCTCAAAGCTCCATACTCGGTGGGGCTTAAAGCACCGCTCTCAAAGTACCCTAGTTGCTTGTGCGTCAGGGGGTGGGGGGTATATTCACCAACACCAGGGTTGCACTCTAAAACATGTGGCGATCTTTCTTTAGGGTGTATTTTTCACACTGTCTTTTAGCCACCCGCACTGACAGGTTCAGGCTTGTTATATTACATACTGCCAGTCATTTGGCATCTTTGACACTTGGCTTTAACTCAAGTAGGATTTACGAGTATTAGTAAATGATTTAGATGATACGTTTAAGCCGAATGCAAAATTGACACTCACAAAGTACTTCGTTTAGCTGGTAACTTTGCCTTTTTCACTTTTTCCGTTTTCTCAGCAGCGCAACTCGTCATAGTCGGGTTAACTCGAAGAGCAGTAAATGATAGAGTACCACAAACATATTTTTTGCATTCCCATTTGATCAAATAGTGAAAGTGTTTATATGACTTTCAAATTAGGGATGCGCCGATCCGATTTTTCAGTCCCGATACCGATGCCTGGGCTTTGCATATCTGTCGATACCTGATACCGATCTGATACCTTTGTTGAATTAATATTATAAACTGCATACCTTCCACCTTATACCTTCCTTCCACCATGTAGAAGAAACTAGAGGCACCAAAATAACGAATAAACGAATACCAAGTTAATTATTCATTCTATATTGTTTACCATATTATTAATTCTTTCAAGCAGAAATATTTTTTATATAAATAAATTTGTATTAATATTTAGAACTACTAAGTACTATGTGATTCAGTCAGGGGCATTGTGGGATTTTACTTTTGTTGCTTGATTAACATGACTTTGGCAATAGTAACTAAATTAGGCTGCGGTCCCTTTAAACCGAATACACGTGAATGCAATGTACTGATAAGTGTTCCCTACTGTTTACATTCACGTAATATGTAATGCTAGTCAAAACGGAGAGTTTGAAATCATTTTGTTTGTAAATCTCCATTCAAGAGTAACTTACTTACTTACTTATCCGTTCTGAAATAATCTCTTCCCATTTGTCCCTCCATAACATTATTAATTGACGATAATGTCAATAGATTTTGGTCATAGTTTTTGTCACTTCAACCTCGTTTTCGAAAAAATGTCGTTGACTATCATTGTGAAAAAAATTATTGGTCAACGAAATGAACACTGATCTCCACACAGCCGACTCTTTGGCTCGCTCCATGTTCCTTATGCTCCAACTGTTCCAGCCTGCGACACACGTGCTGCTAATGAATGACATAGGATCTGCTGCGAAGCTGCGACCTGTATTTACAGTTGCTGGCTGTGACTGTTATTAGATTTTTTTTTTCATATCGCGGCCGATATCCGATCCTAGTATCTCCTATTGAATGCACCTCTACTTTCAATAAAAGGAAAAAAATTGATAACCGCAGTCAGAAGCGAGAACGATGTTAAATTTACCATCTCTCCCATGGACCCTTGCATTAGTATAAACAAATCTTTTTTAGTCCTTTTTTCTTTTTTTTTTGATGCAAAGCTAATATGATACAAAGAATAGTGTTATAAATGTACATATATTTAAATAAAAATACTTTTGAGGACTTACGATACTGATGACCGTTAAACATTACGTTTCAGAAATTGTTTCAGAACACTTTTTTGCATTAAGTCATGCAATTTCTTTATTTGTTTTAAATACTAAAACTGCATTTTCCCAATTTAACTGGCAAAAAAAATGTTTTTAATAACAACATAAACTTACTTCAAGCAACACTTGTTTTTTTCTTACTGTGCTAGTAGATTTTTTTAACACAGAATGCAGAATGATTTAACTGTTGAATTAAACAAAATACTAATGATTGGAAATGAAGTGCAAATAATTTTGAACATGTAAAAAAAAAAAAAGTCTTGAGAGCGGCCACCGAGAGCATCCATGATATTGCACACAGCCTGGAATGTATAATTTTCCACTTGTCACCACGGAGTTCTGAAGCTGTAATGTTTGCTTTCCAAGATAAACTTCTAATGATGAAATTTCCACTGATGTAAAGGCCGTTAGAAGATATGCAAATCACAACAGATGTTATAATTTATAGTCTGGAATCACTTGTGCCACTTTATTCATTGTCAGATGATCGTTCTTACAATTCTTTAAAAACTTATCAACATTGCATTAATAATTTGGAAGAAAATCCTATGCTGTAATGTGACCAAAACATTGAGCCCCGTGAAATATTGGTCTTTTTCTACTAGAGCTTGTAGTCTTTTTTGCTTTTTATATATTCACCTGGCCAATTAAAGACATCTTTTATTTATACATATTAAAATAAAGACCCGCTCTGATCATCTTGATTGCTTTGAACCGGTTCTTGTTCGCTATTGATAGCAGGTCATAACCATTTACATCTTCACTTACTCCTCGTGTGCATCTGCACATGCGGATCTGTCTGTGTGTCAATATGTGTGTGTGTGTGTTTAATTAGAGAGCGCGTTTGTCTGGAAGTGTTTTGTCAAAGGCGAGGGCTGACCAGGCTGCCCTCTCCTTTTGTGAAGCTTAAAGTCGAGTCGTGTTAAATGAGTCTGAAACAAATTAGCAGAAGCACGCAGCACTTATGCCACAGACGGCTCCAGCATTGGGTTTCAAATTAAAACAAAAGGAGCCCTATCTCCTTATCAGCACTAGTTCCCCATGAAATACAATACGGACTGTATCTTCAGGCAAGAACAGACAAAATTAGAAAGAAACCCTTCAGCTGTCCTCCTCTGCGGCCCATCTCTTCCCCTCATCCTCTCGACTGGTGGCTTTTTATCCTCCTTTACACAGTTGAACTAATGTCTTTTCATTTTCTCCTGTCTTTAAAGTTGATTTGGTAGCATGTCAGGGATAGGAGGAGTAGTCTCCCCAAGGGCAAGTCTTTAACTTTGTGTAGCCCAGTGAATGAATGAGTGCGAAGCTTTTCTTCGATATGAGGCTGTTGTTGAACTGGCCCTGCAGAAATGCTGCCACCTAGTGGAATGTCTTCCATTCTCTCAATTATGTGAGTTTGAACATAATAAAAAAAAAAACTCCTTTTAGTATATATACGGACTGTTATCAGATCCATTTAATGCCTTTATTGTTGTTGTATAGTTTGTTTATCGTTCTGCAGTTCATTGTGAGTGAAAATTTCCGTTAAATCTGATGTGGAATGTCCTAGGGCTTCACAATGACACGCTTGTGTGGAGAAGTCCAGGTGTGTTTATTCAGAAATTTGACAGCTTACCTTTGCATAGTTTGGTGAGTTGGTGGAAAAGGTTCAGTTGAAATGGATCTGCTGTACCCACTTGGGTGGGGGGGGTTCTGTTTTCCTTTTTGTTTTTTTTCTCCCTCACTCCTTCCACCCACTCCTTTATACCAGAAATTTTCTAGCCTCTTAATGTATGTGGTTAAAACAATAATGGTTACTTGTTGGTCAGGAAGTGTGTTTCTTGGTTATATGATGCTGAAAGTTAAAGGAGGCATGCTGGATGCTGAATTTTAATGGCACGGTATTAGGAAGAAGGGATTAAATGTAAATGTGCTATTTGTATTTCTTTGAACTTAACATAAAGCCATTTCGTACGCTGAAAAAAAATGTCACGGTGTCTGTCACAGATAAACGGGTGGTTGTTTCTTGACAAATGCAATTCAAAAAGAGTTTTGCAGTGTATAGACAGCAGAAAATGTATGGAAACTGAGGACAGTTAGTAATGTTCGACCCAAAAGGGTTTTTCAACGGATAAAGTGTTAACAATCCATAAAAAGCCACAAATGAGTCTATACTAAGCTGAAGTGTAGATAAGTATTATCTGTTTTAAAGGCAAGACAAATGAAAAAAGCTGACTAATGCTACTAATGATAATACATGCAATTATTATAATTATGTATCTCATAGAAACTTATTGTATATCTGCTTTAATGGCAAGTCTCAAAATGAAAATGTTCTAACAGTAAATATACTTCAGATTTTGAAATTAAAATGAAAGATGTTTCTTTATTACATTTTGTGAATGAGAAGTTGTATTTTATAACAGAACTTGCATTTTTCGTTATAAAAATAGCACTCAATTTTAAAATCTATTTGTTGAGAAATTGTTGCGTGTTTCACATAATGGATTTGACTTAGTTTCAGGATTCAGATTTTAAAACCAATCATTTCAGGAAAGAACTGCATTAAAGATATTCCAGCATATCGAAAATGCATAATGACAAAGTCCTTTTATGGTAAGCATAAAGGACCCAAATGAACCCAGCTTAAACCAACAGGAAATGAGAAATCTTACCCCTAAATAGCTTTCATTTTAATATAACGGTGCCTTTTTGTATAACCTCTGTGTTAAATCTGCTGGAAGTGTTGCTCGAAATGTGTCTGCGTTCTTTTAAAATTGCACAGCTGACCTTGTTTCTCTTTCCCTTTGTGTGTGTTTAGAGGCCTGTAATGTCTCTGGAGTGTGTGGAGGCAGACTGCTGGCTCAAAAGGATTCCTGTGACCTCAAGCCCCACCGAGTCAAACTGCATCATCTACAATCAGGGTACAACACCCAAACACTTCCACGTGCACGTTTCGCGTTCACTGTGGTACTCAGCGGAGACTCCAACAGCGACTGTTTGTTTTACAGGAGGAGCGTTGTTCTGTAAGCCGACGCAGGAGCTGTCCAGTGGAGATGCACTTCTCGCAACACTGTCCTGCTCCACTGCGGATCAGTCGCCAGGGACTCAGGGCCTGCGGGTGAAGGAGGAGCCTGCGTACCCCGCTGCTCTGCACTCAGAGATCCAGCTCCTCCCTCAACAGGCTGGCATGGCTGCCATCTTAGCAACTGCTGTCGTTAATAGTGAGTCACTGCTTGCTGATAAACACATGCCTATACAGTTTCTTGCATTTTTATGAGTGTGTTTACATCTGTGATAAGGGATGATGGACCGGATTTGTGCATATGTGCGAAAATCATGACGCATAGCACTTAATTGAGTTTATGTTCATGTTTTTTTTTTGCCAATAAAAGTTCTTCCCTCAGTAAAAAGTACTAAGTCTTTACTATTTCAAGTCCTAATCTTTTAAACTTTCTGTTCATGAAATAATCAGTCCACAAAAACAGCAAGCAGCATTAGGTTGGAGTTGCTAGGATTTAAGGATTTTGAAATAAAAGAGCACACCTTTCACCTTTAAGTTGCTTGTCATTCATACCCATATTCAGTAGGTGGCAGTGTTGTGTCAGTTCCAACCGCTGCAGAGTTAATTGGCTGTTACTGCCTTCTCCGCTGCTAAACTGCATGAAGAGTGGACACGGACATGCCATGATGAAGACATGAATAATCATTGTAAATAAGGCTAAAGGGTAAAACATGATCAGCCCAACTTTGGGCTTCCCACTGCATTAGCTGGGCTGCAAGTAGACGGATAATTGGGATGTGACGGTTGTTGTCAAATATAGCCTGTTTAACATGTGCCCTGACACCAGATCGGCCCGATTACGTGCACACATACTCTTGCGCACATCACAAACTCACTGTGCCTGTTGCCGTGGAGATGATAGAACAATAATGATTGCTTTCTTTAATTTATAGTTGTGCTTGTATTGTGTTTGCGTGTGGTTATATATGCAGTGAGTGCATTACTAAACATTAAATATCCCACTTATGATTAAACACATCAAGTGTATCACTTAAAACAAATGGGATAGATGGCATATCACACAGAAACATTACTGTTTCTAACAAATGTTTTTATTTGCATAATCTATTGTCTATATTAACAATGCACAAAAATAAGCAACACCATGAAATGAGTGGATATCCTTTCAAGATAGAAATATTTAGTTCTTGTGTTTTGTGTGTTTGTGTGCGCAGAAGATATTTTCCCTTGCAAAGACTGTGGGATCTGGTACAGGAGTGAAAGAAATCTCCAGGCCCATCTTATGTACTACTGTGCAAGCCGACAGAAGCAGCAGACCTCGGCCTCTCCTCCACAGGACAAGCCTAAAGATTTGTATCCTAACGAAAGGCTGTGTCCATTCCCACAGTGCAACAAAAGCTGCCCCAGTGCCAGCTCTCTGGAGATCCACATGAGAACGCACAGCGGTGAGTTTTATTTATTTATTTATTTTTCTTGAAATTGGCACACTTGCATTGGTAACTGTGTATAGCAAGTGATCCCGTATGACTGATTTGTAATTATGCCTTTGTCTCTTAATGTGTCTCCAGGAGAGCGTCCATTTGTGTGTTTAATTTGCCTTTCGGCTTTCACCACTAAGGCGAACTGTGAGCGGCACTTAAAGGTTCACACAGACTCGCTGAATGGTTTGTGTCATGGCTGTGGTTTCATCTCTACAACGCGAGACATCCTGTATAGCCACCTGGTCACCAGTCACATGGTTTGCCAGCCTGGCTCTCACAACGAGGTGTACTCACCCAAACTGCCTGTGGCTGCAGGTAACAGCTCTTAATATCTGGATAAATAGGCAAATTTATTCATACTTGTAGCAATTCTTTAAATGAACTAAAGCATGTTAGTTTTGAAAAATGGATTTAGAAAGAATTATATAACATTGGTAACACTTTACAATAAGATTCATGAGATATCATTAGTTAAATGCATTAGTTCACATGAACTAGGAATGAAGAATACTTCTACAGCTTTTATTAATCTGTTATTGTTAATTTCAGCATTTACTGATACTTTATTAAAATCACAAGTTTTGTTTGATACCATTAGTTAATAAATTGTGAACTAACATGAACAAACAATGAATGAAAATGTAATGTTCATTGTTTGTTCCTGTTAATTAATACATTAATTAATGTTAACTAATGACCCCTTATTGTAAAGTGTTCCCATACATTTTATTCAAACAATGGTTTGTTCAAATCATGTCAGTATCACAAATACATATTTACACAGTGTACTCGCACATAAAATCCTGTCCCTAAAACCATTCATTAGATCTGGTGACCGTTAAAAGATATTTTAAACATAAGTATTCTTAATGATAAGACTTAACAGTGTCGTCCTGTATCTGAATATCTGTCATTTTTCTTTTTTTGTGGCAGGCTTGAGTCCAGGAGACTCTGGCATTGTTTTGAAATGTCAAGTGTGCGGCTACTCTGCCGATACACCTGCCCTACTTCAGCAACATGTCCACACACACCTGGAAGTGAGGGTGCCAGCTGAGAGGAGCCCTGTGCCTCGCCAGAGCACTCCTCCTTCCTCTGATCTTCCAGAGCTGCAAGAGACAGAGCCTGCTGCCTGTGTGCCCCGACCGGATTCCTCCAGCCCAGGTGCCAATGGCAGCTCGGCTTCTCAAGGCTTCAGTCCCCTTAGCCAACTCAATATCAAAGAGGAGCCATGTTCAGACTACGAAAACGACCCAAAGGAAGAAGAACAGGCAGGCAGTCCTCAAGGAAATGCTATGGATGCAAGCTCATCTCATTCTACTTCACCTAAGAGCCCCACGGTGGTGGCGGTTAAAACGGAGCCAGCAAGTCCCACTCCAGGTTCCAGTCCCATACACCCTGGAACGGGCAGTTCGGTTATCCCTGGAGGTGCTGTGTTCTTACCGCAGTATGTGTTCAATTCTGAGGCTGCCATAATGCCACAAGCATCTGAGATCCTGGCAAAAATGTCTGAGATGGTGCACAGTAGGCTTAAACAAGGACAAGGACCAGCAGCTGGACAGCAGAGCTTCTACCAGCCAGGTTCTCCTGCTAGCGTTCACAAAGGGGCCACTTGCTTCGAATGTGACATCACCTTCAACAACATTAACAACTTCTACGTCCACAAGAGACTTTACTGCTCTAGCAGGCATCAGCAAGGAGAGGCAGCGGGTGTAATAAAGGAAGGGGCTGTCACAGCAGCTGCTCCCCCCGCTGCTCACGCTGCTTCACCCCAGGCCAGACCAGTAAGTCGTGCGGCTTCGGCCTCTCCTAGCTTCCCTGATCCTGCCCCAGGAGGCACGGCCTCGGAGCCCAAGTTGGTGGAGGTGAAAACTGAGGATCCAGTGCTAAAAGAGGCCACCTGCTCATCCTCCTCGGAGGGAGAGGGACCTGGGGGAGGGCAGGCCAGTGAGGGTAGCCAAAGTCCTAGTGGCTCCGCTGAAGACCAAGACGATGATCCCACTCGTACCTTCTGCCAGGCCTGCAACATTCGGTTTAGCCGCCATGATAACTACATTGTCCACAAGCGATTTTACTGCGCCTCGAGACACGATCCCTCCAACCACAGGGCCAATTCTGGCAAGGCTGCCTTCCTTCCTCAACCTATCCGCACACGCAAGCGCAAGAAGATGTATGAGATCCACATGGCTCAAACTGAGGCTTTGGCCAATGCCACAGCTTTGCCGGCAGCAGCAGGTCTGGGGGTGAAACAAGAGAGCTCTTCCGTTCCTCCATTGCCCCTAGTATCCACCCCAACACGCAGCTCAAGTCCTGAAGGTGACGGACCCATTGACTTGAGTAAAAGACCCAGACAAAGCCCGAGAGGGGGCAGCATTCCCGCTCTGCCCCTTGCTGACTACCACAAGTGCACCGCCTGCAGCATTAGCTTCAATAGCATCGAGAACTACCTTGCCCACAAGACCTACTATTGCCCTGCAACAACCCTGCAACCGCACACTATGGAACAGCTCAACCGGTTGAAGAGGCCTGCTTCCACTTCCCCGAAAAACCGAGCTGTGGAGGTGCACCCTGATGCCAAAGGGCTTCAGACGGGCAAAACCACAGTGGTTCTGCATCCATCTGCCCTATCTGGCTCTGAATCCACTCCTCCACATGTGCAGGGACCAAAGACCCCCAGCACCTCCCCAGTGGTGTGTCCTTACTGCCCTCCCAGCAGACCGCTGACCTGTGATCTGATGGAACATTTTAAAACCACTCATGGCCTGGTGCTCACACTACAACAACATCTCGAATCAACACAGTCCTCTGGAGTCAGTCCTAGCCTTAGCCCACGGGAAGGAGCTTCTCTCACCCCTCCTAAAAAACTAAGCCCTCGGCACCGTAAGGACAGCGTGAATGGTCGGAGCATCAAGGTGGAAGCAACATCACCTTCCTCGCCTGTGCTTAATGGAAGTCCAGTAGAAACCCAGTCTGTGGGATCTGGTTCTCCGAAAACCGCACTCCCTGCCCTGTCCCCTACAGGAGTAACTGTGTCACCTGTGCCTGAAGCGCTAAGAGAGGTAGGGCAGCTAGGCCACAGCCCACTCCTTCCTGAAAAGGCAGGCCTTGCTGTAAGCCTCGTCCACACAACGCCTAAAACACCCCTCGCCTCTCCTCTGCAGAACGGGAACACCCGCTACTGTCGGCTGTGCAACATCAAATTCAGCAGCCTCTCCACTTTCATTGCACACAAAAAATACTACTGTTCCTCTCACAGTGCCGAACATGTCAAGTGAGCCCTCTACCCAGTCAATTCTGCCATTCCTTTTATGCATAGAAGTGCCAATCACGGCACTGCCCGACCAGAGCATGATAGCGGGACTGTTACTAGCCAGATACGGACGTCTTCATGCCGATCGCGCTATCTGGTGTTGTTACTATCGTAACTTATTACACATTATGGGTCAAGTTTGTATTACACTAAGAGATGAGACTACCTGCACACAGAATGTGCCCCACTGACCTATTCCCTCTTCCATGCAGACTTCTTCTTTCATCTGTGAGTTAAAAAAAATCTGCTGATGGAAATAACATGTTGCCCTTTAATTAGCTTTGAACATGCTGTTTTAATCACTCTTAAGTTGTTCATTTTAATCAACGATGGCATTGTATATTGGTAAAAGATTGTTTGACTGAGCCATTTTTGTTTCGTTTTAAATCGCTGATTTGGGGTTAATTCTGACCCCTAGTTGGAGGTCTTTATAGAACCCGGTCTGCAGATTTTTGTCAATACACTGACTCGGGGGGTAAGAAAAAGATGTAATTACTGAGTAACCCAGTTGAAATTGGTGTCATCTGGTTACCAGTTGAAGATGAAAGTTTTTGAATGATAAAAAAATGTGAAGAAACTATTTATCATCTATCATCCTCATGCATTTCATGTGAGTTAAATACTACCTAGCTTCTTTTGAAAGAAAGACTTTTTGTTTTCATACTGTCAAAAAGAACCATTTCAGTCTTCAGTGTGGTGTTTTTTTTTTTTTTTTTTGCATATGAAAATGTGTCATATTTGAATTTTTTGCATTGATCATTGGGACTTGAGAGGAAATTCTGTAAGTGTTGGTCTAGTATGGGAGAAGACGGCACAAACTGTACTGTCTCAGTATTCGGTCGTTGCTTCCCTACAGACATTTTCCATCTGATGGATGTGCATTACGGATCTAAGGACTGTCTCTGGGTTACAAGGTTTGGATTCCGAACAGTGTAAGATGTTTGTTGTCTCACATTCACTGATTCAAATCCATAACCCTTTTGACCTACTGAAAAAGTGCCATCTGTACTCTAGACGAACCGTCACGGACATGCAAAGAAAAGCATGTTTGTTTGGTCTTTCTTTTCCTTTTTAACCTTGAAATGAAGTATAGCATAGAATAGATTCACATCGATGTCTTGCACACTGCTGAATGATGTTGAAGGCCACTGAAAGCAAGAGAATTTGAAACTGACTCATTGCGCGTATTGCTTCTTTCCTAAACTGCCAACCCAATGTCGCTCTTGTCCTTCTCTTGTTCGCTCTGTTGTTCTCTCCCTTTCAATTTTGCATTCTCAATGATGACTCAGTGATGTTTTATGCTACTTTACACGTGCGTGTATGTTGAAAAGAACAGCGTCATGCAATCTGTCCTCCTGTGCAGGCTACCTTGGCAAAGCCTTAACAAAGACTCTCGTCAATATGTCTGAAACAACGGGTCACTTACGTCCACAATGCTCGTCACTCTCCCCCACTAAGTGGACTTTGTGTATGTTACCAGTGGTGTTTTCCCATTTCCTGTGTTACAAAAAAGCAACCTCAGTTGTCTCTGCGGTAAGAACAGGAACGAGGGCAAATGAGAAGAGTTAAAATTTCTCTATGCTGCTGTGGGTTTGAAACGATGCTGCACCCGTCGTGAGCTCACACAGAGGCGTTTACAATTCCATTGTTTTTTCATTTAGCGACTGTCGCAAGTCCAAAAGACCAGTGCTGAAAACCTTTGACCTTTCCATATCCCTTTTCTATTGCACTGTGTTGTACAAAAAATGCTGAATGTTTTAGTTTTAGAAGCTTTTTTGTATGTATTTATGTTTTTACAGCACTTTTCCTTGTCCAAACCTAACCCCGAAGGACTTAATTGTGAATTTAGAATATTCGAAAACAAATGAAAGGTAATTAAAATACTTTGTGAATAATTAAAAATGTTGATGGAAAAATAATGAATGTCAACCTTTTTCTGTTTGTTTTTTTTTTGGTTTCTTTTTTTTTCAGCTACAAAACGTTCCACTACACACTTGTCCAAACTATGCATGGGAAATAAAGAGTCCAGAAGGACATTCAAAGTGCAAGAGAACTTGTCGTACTCTTCTCTCTATAAGTAATTTGCAGACTGTGATGCAACATTCTACATCCTGGGAAGTTTTGCATAACATAGTTTTTTTATGAAGTGATTTATTTATTTCCCTTTGACTCAACCGTTTGACTCAGTGATTATATTGGTGGCATATTTTACTTTTACGTCTATGGAAATAATAATCGAAGGGGTAGTTTGCACAAAAAAATTTTTTTGATTAATCTTAAAATATATTTATTTAGAACAATATCCAGTTTGGTTTACTAGAGTGTTTTTTTTTTTTTTTTTTAATACTATGAAGTTTCACAAAAGGAAATAAAAGCCCATTACAAATCTTGTGAAGCTATATTTTAAATATATGTATAATTTGAGTCATTATTAACTGACTATCTTTCCATTGAATGTGCTTTATTGTGCTTTTTAGAACTGTACAGCTGAAAAATCTGTCCACTTCAGTTGCATAGAAAAAAACAGCATAGACGGTCCAAAAATCAGCCCTTGAATTAATTATTTTTAAGAATACTTAAACAGTTTTGAGGAATCTTTCTAATACAGCTTTTGCTAACAGGAAGCTCATATCAGTGTTAAAATGATGTCCTGTTCTACACTACTTACCAGCAAGTTCATGTCAATATTTACATTCACAGACTGAAGGTTGTTGTGCAAGGTGAATTATTACTCATTCCCCTCACTCTTTGGCCATTATTGTGTTTCGTCAAGCCTTCTTGATTTAAAAGTATTGCTCATGCAGCCATTCCAGAGACAGCATGCTTTTACAGCACACTCACTAAACCCGAGCTGTAATTATCTGAATAAAGCAAAGCTTTCTTGACTTAAATATCAAGGCTATTCTGCCCCTGCTCTTTAAAAAGACTGTTGGATGCTTGTACCTGTGGATTTTTGTCATTGTGACTTCATTACTCACACTTGAACCAAAAAACTGATTTTTTTTGTATCTATTCTTTACATCTCATATTAATTCAAGGCTCTGGGCTTTTATTTTGTCATCAGGTGAGCCTAGGGAAGGATCTCTGAGGTATCTTTATGATACAAATGTATTGGTGAATCTGTGAGAAAAAAAGATGGGCATTATGTTTTTACAAACTGAGCTCTAGGGAATAAACTTTCTTTAAGATTTGAATAATGTGTACCTTTGTTGTCCTGAGGAACCCAAGGCCAATTTTACCTTTTAGCTTTCATGGCCCAAATGAATGATATTTAATGAAAAGGTTTTGTTGAATGGTATTTAAATATCCATTTGGTGTTCTAATGGGCATAATTCCTCACAGACTGTAGTGGTGAATTTTTCAGGTTTCCATTTCTGCATAATGCACAAATCCTGCAACACTTGAGTTATTTAGCATATCCCTGATGTTCAGAGGTAGATGGTCACTAGACACGAGCTCTACCATGCTACAGAATTAACAGGATTCGCTCTGCTCCTCTTTCTTTGTGCTATAACCTTGCTCCTTAGCTCTTTATAAACATACAAGGAGGCTGTATTGTTGAACGGTTATTAACAAACACTTATTTAAGTTAAAATATTCCAAAGGGTAGTCCTCGTTACTTACATCAGCCCAAAGTACTGCATGCAGACTCTTAAAAATAGGTTTCAAAAGGGGTTTTGCATTCTAAAATTTGAAAATGCTGTTTTTATCACTCCTAAGTTTTAATTAACCGTTTTTTGATTAACCATTTTTGTTCCACCAAAGTACCTTTTAGCAAAGAGTGTACAAGCTTTATTTGCACTCTGAAATTATTAAATCAACCATTTCAACTGCATTTACCAGGTCATAAAACATACTGAACTTAATTAATTCATAGTCAAGCATGTCTATAAAACAGAATGAAAGGGTTAAGGAATCATGACCCTCTTTAGGGACAATTACAAGAACCTGACATGTTTTTCTTGGACCAGTTTTGAAAATCTCATTTGAGATTCAGTTACCGTATTAACCCCATTTATAGTTGTGTCCCATATAGATCTCCCTCGGAACAGAGACAAAGAGTAAAAATGGAGTCTGTCTGTGCAAAATGCACTAATCAATAAATAAGAAAACAAAGCTCACCTGTAGTGCAAAAATGCAATTTGGCGCAGCATGCAACAGACAGTGATGTTTATAATCAAGTGGCACATGTAATCAAGTGCACGCTCATGAAGGTCAGATTATCTTTAGGTGGTCATAATTCACGCTTTTAGTATCTGACAGCACTTCTTTTTTCCTTTTAGTCATTTGAATGCTGTAAAATGGCATAGCCTTTAGTGTGACAGCTGGCAATGCAGATAAAGTCAATGAATGCAATTTCAGATCCCGTGTATTCTCGAGCCGGTTTCGAATTTTCTGAATTGCTTTTCAATCATGTGTCGTGGTGTTGCTGTACTTGTGTCTGCCACCTGTCTGTCTGCATGGGTTAAACCGTCCAAAAAATGTTTGGAGTGGCTTTGGTAACAGAGATCCAATTCAGGTGGTCTATTATTCTGAAGTACCCAAAGCAGATAGATGTCCACTTGGCATCCTCAATACACATCAAGTATCAGATCTTCAGCAACCTCCCCTGGCCTTTACTAAGCTCATCTCCGAATATGCTTTGGCACCGCTTTATTTCATCAGTGTTCTTCATTTTCATAATGACTTCATGACTGACGGCAATAGTGGAATTGAACAGTCACATTCCCTTGCTTTTTTCACAGCGTGTATAAAAACAATGAAATATCATAATTCACTCTTTCTTGCACTCCCTAATTTTTGGACTCATTCTCTATCCCTTCTGGAAGTTTAGTGGTCGGGTAAGTGACCCCTGTTAATTTACAGGGAGTTGCATGCTTAGTCTCATTTTCTTCCTTCACTTTTCAATCTGTGCATAGAAACGCATTGGAGAAATTGGGCTATGCCTGTTTAGAACTTCAGTGGGGTGAGCAGATCTCAAGATAAAAGGTAAATTGTCTCACAAATTGTCAAAGTTGCGGTTGGTAGGTCAGCTGTACTGAAAACACAGCTGAGCAATTACAGCAGCAACAAGCTACTTGTCTAACAAGATGCAACTTTTTTGTTGGTGACTTGTTCATGCTGCCTTGTAGTCAAGCAAACTGAACTGAAATAATTAAACACATTGGACTAAAACGTCTGCCTTTTTCCAGGGTTAAAGTTGACTAATATATTTTTTTTCTTCTAATTTTGATCATACTGAGTGTACAAACAACAACAATCAATCTATGGTGTAACTTGATGTTCCATAATTTGGATTCTTTGGAATGTCTTTTCAGTTTAATTTCACACTTTAGAAGGTTAATGAAGTAGGAGGTTATAGTTTAAGATTAGCGGGATATTTATATTATCTTATTAGAATTAATTTCAGTTTATTTCCTTTTTGTTTTGTTTTAATAGCAGTATCTGGCAACACTGCATCGCCGAAACTGACAGTAATGAAAAAAAGAACCATGGACAGGTTAATGCTGAAATTCGGTAAGTGAAAGGTAAAAAATATGGAATTATCTGTCTAAATTTATCAGTGCTATCAAAAAAAGTAGCATTTAACACTAGTGATTGTGTGCTAGTGTTTTGAGGCGCCGCCAAATTCTGTGGTATAGTTTCCGGTCTCATTCGCGTCCGGCCATTTACAAAACAGTTCGTTTTGCTGCTTGATATTGAAAACTGGTTTGTCATCATGTTATTTTAATGTGTTATCTTGAATATGAACACACTGCTTGTCGTGCAAGCAGTTTACCGTTTACTGCACGCTGTTATTCTCATCGTTATTAACCTACATCGTCTAATAAACCGGAAGCTCACCCGTAGGCTAACGTTTAGGAAAAAAAGTGGATACAAGTGAGTAATCGCGAAAGACTGTAGAGACTAAAGACAGACTACAAGACAGTCAGCTCTTTAACAACCAATCGTCAACAGTCCTAATGAGCTGTATTTTATCAGAAGCACATAACTGACGAACCTTTCTCATAGATCCTTTCAAGCAGCATTCAAAGAGCTGTTATAGCGACCATTATGGATAAAAATGTTATACTACAAAGGTGCTATCAGCTTCTAAGTTGTCTTACCCTCGACATTGATAACCTAATGAACCGAGCATCACGGCAGGTGTGTGCAAGTGATCTGAATGTACCGTCTTCAGAGTTCTGACCTCTCTTCTTGTTATCTTCTGTTCTAGATGTGTTCTCTACAGGCAGACATAAAAATCAGTGATGCAGAGGAATGAAAAAAGCCATTAAAAAAGTCAAACTGACCATACAGTCGGCAGGAGAGGTGAGTAGTCTTTTCTTTTAGTCATCTAAATTGCTGGTTTTAATGATGGGCTCTATAGAAGTCACCACCTCGATCAGATGATTCATCTTCTGGGGGAAAAAGAGGGTGATACACTATAACAATAGCACATCGTTTACGATTTGCATGGCCTTGCCCTCTTGGTCTCACAGCAATTGACAAAGTGTGAAATAAGAGGTAAAATCAGGGGAAATTTGACACAACATATTGTGCTCTAAAAGATACCGGCAAAGGCCAAGGTATATGACCACCATCTGAGTCACTCTTTCCTCACAGCATCTCTCATTAGTCCAAACACACACTCCTAAAAACACCTTTGATTCTCTCACTCAGCTAGAGATCTTTTACTGTCACACTATGATCATTCCAGTCCTTTATCAGCATGTGATGCTGTATCTCTCAGGTACAAGAGCTGAGGGCTAAGTTAACAGAGCTCAAGTTTAAGGTCAACTTATATTGACATTTATGAATTAATCAGATAGTTTTATTCAAAGAAGCCTACAATAGAGGAACACAAGTGATTTGTCAGAGCAACAATAGAAAGGCAACATTCTAAACATTATTCTTAATTATTTTGTTAGAAATGAATGCTGTGATTATGTTTTACTACTTTTTATTTGTTACTTGCCATTTTTTTATGTTGACTGAGTCTTAAATCTTACAGTAAAAAAAGAAGACTGATTTCCTAAAAAATAATTACGTAATTTGTTAAATGGATTGTCCGAGGTGTTTCTGTTTCATCTGCATTTTTTTTCTATGTATTATCTATTAAATACCATGATTTCTTTCTGCTTTCTTATAATCCTTCTTATATCTTTCTGAGTTTTTTACATCATATTTTGATTTCTGATCATGTTTTTAAAGAGTTACTCTTTTAAAGAGTATTTTCGGTTTTGAGGAAAATCTGTGACAATGTTTTTGCAGAAAAAGTTATTGTTCTTGGCACAGGAATGTGGCACGAGAGTGGTTCAATAATATTTGTAAGTTAAGGACGTCATCAGGCATTTTTCCAGTGATTTTAAATCCTGTAACATTCCAGCTTAAAATATTAGTAAAAGGACTTCCACAAAATATGTTTGGCCAAACTATTATATTCTGATGCTAAAAAAAACCAAATACATGTTTCTTGGTTTAGCAGGTTTAGCTAACCAATTTGTTGAGCAAAAGAAAAGTGCTCAAAACTCCTTAAAGTGGCCCTAATATGCCTTTTAAAGGTTGCTAATATTGCTTTACTAATGCTGCTTTTACTTTTTTTGCTTTTACAGGTTTACATGTATGCAAGGTCAAAAAACACTTTGGTTTTCTCAAATTTTAGTTTTCCACAAAATAGACTTAATTTTACCCAATTTGTAAACGACTTGTGTGAAGCAGTTAGAAGAATCAGTCTGTCTAAACCCCTCCTTTCTGTGAACCCTCACTGCTGTGATTGGTCAGATGGCACACTCCTTTATGATTGGTCTACCGCTACAGCATGTGTTGGAAAATTAAACACCCATTGCCATAACTGAATGACAGTGCAGGATGATGGGCGTTTCTCAATGTCAAGGAAGGATCCTCGGAAGCCAGAATTTCGAGGATGCTACGTCATTAAAATCCGTCGAAGGACTGTTCCAATGTCGAGGATCCTCAGAATTTCAACCAAGGAGTCCTTCGTTTGAAAAATATTCCATACACAGGAAAGGATGCATAAGTGTGGCCTTCGCGCTCTAAAATCACCCACAATCCTATGCGCACAGCTTTGCTATCTTGCTCAAAAATTCTCATTTGCGGATTCTCTTGCTCATTAGCGGAGTCAGAGCACCAATGGGGCAATATGCTTTCAAATGTAAATATATTTACAAATACTTAAAACACATTTTTGTACTAAAAAAGTACAGATTATTACCGTATTGATATTATAAATTCTAGAAATTATGTTATTGATAACTAACTGAACCGGACCTGTCATTTCACAATTATTAGCCTTCACCGGCATTTTTTTAGTAATGTTTGCACTTCCATTTTTCAGCGCCGAAAGCGGACCTTTTCACTGACGTAATGACGCAATAATGTGCACTTGCTAGCCTGTTCCATTTACGTGTTCTCCGAATGCTTAAGAGGAGCCTGAAGGAAGTGACTTGGAAGGACCGGTCCTGCCAAGGACGTATCCTTGACATTGAGAAACACCCCGTATCTCAGTTTTCAACAAGGTGAGTTCTTCACATTTCACAATATTTGATGTACTCCAAAAATGTTGGAGAAGCAATTCAATTTATGTTGTAGTTATTTGTTCTTTTAAATCAATCAGTGTTCAATTACAAAGCAACAACAACATACAACTTCAGCTATTAAAACAGAAGAGCAACAATTCTCAATTAAATATAATAGATAACTTTTGATTTCAACACTGAATTCGATCTTTTTTTTTTTCAAGAAATCTTTCCCTTGAATAGTCCACAGAGAGATTTAAATGTCTAAGTCTGTCGACAAGGAAAAATGTCTCCACCCAAGAGAAGAAGAGTCCTCACCAGTCCAAACCCTCCTCCGGGAAAGATTCAGAATACAGGCTTCAGAACATCAACATGGAAAAGGACAAACAAAAAAAGAAAAAAAACCAAAGCTTTTATGGGTTTGGAATAACATGGGGGTAAGTGATTAATTACTACATTTTCAATTCATAAATAAGCTTTCAATTTGTGCACAGTTTGTTAGGACAATATCTGGGCAAGATACAAATTTTTGAAAATCTGGAATCGGGGTGCAAGAAAAAAAAAAATCCACCTGGCTTATATCCCACAGATGTGCACATTGTATACCTTTTTACTTAATTTTACTTAATTTTTTTCTTAATGTGTAAATTTGTTAGGGCACTCGTGCAATACATTTTACTTCCTGTCGTATGTAAATGTGACAAATTAAATTTGAGTAGGTCTAACTAGTCCTGAACTAAAATAAACTCAATAAACCGACTACAGAGGACAGGGGTTGCATGTAAAACATAGAATAAACCAAGCTGTTTTTTACTGGTGACCCAAGTTACTGTAGTTTGGAGTGGATGAGTTCAAACTTCACCTGAACCCATCAATACCTGCATTTGATTGTCATATTACACTAATCCTAATTCCTAATTTTGCATGATTATTTGATGAATAAATGGTTCATTTTTAACAGCAGACCCAGAATTCATGTTTGTCTCAACATGATCACTCATGCTTACGCAAGAATGTTTGTCAGTAATGCAACAGATTGGAAAAAGTCATTTTTGAGAGTGGTAAATATAATCTGTGTAAACCATATAAAATTTATATGATTATTGCAGCCAGACTTCTAAAGTAATGGGTAAATTCTATATATACTACCCATTCATCAACAACAACCATTGCATAGAAAAATGTGCCACCATGGCTTGGGACGCACGGACCGTCGGTCAGGCAACTTGGTTTGTTGTGTTCAAATAAACAAATTGGCCACAGGCCAACGCAAGGCGACAGCGCGTCTGCTTTCGTCGCTGCTGGTTATTTGACAACGCTTTGGTGTGTCCTCGGCTTTCACCGTCTGCACAACTGCCGGTATGTTGAAATACCGTCGTCAGGGGCAAAGTGGCAATCAGGACAGTCGGGACTTTTCCCCTTTACATGGCGGATCACAAATTGAGCGGGCGCAAGGCGAATGCGACCGGCCTGAACTTATTAAAATCATTGACGTTACTATATTCTCCGCGAATAACGGCCAAATACCCCCTAAATGTTCAACCAATATTTATATCAGTTGCTCACTCTATATCTTTGTCCGCCCCTGGCCGTCGTGTTGTGCTTTTTACAAGATGTCTCTGACCGCTGGTTTTAAGGTTTGAAACTAGTCAACGCCAGCTTTTTCTTATATATTGAATGGGCGGAGGATTAAAAATAAAAACATAGTAACGTTACCACTGTATCCCACCAGTGTGTGTGAAAACACCCACTGTTGCTAGTTTTTTAAGAAATTGCAGGATCACGTAAAACATTTTAGAATTGATTTTATATTATATTTGGTATTGTTAGAACATCAGTGCTTAATAAATGTTTTCATAATTTTGTAAATGTTCTATAAAAGTATATTACTCCTATGAAGCTAATTATATGAAGCATGGATATTAATATATGTGTTAGCACAGCGTTTTACCCGGGGTTATGAAACCCTGCTCCGGTGTTAACCCCGCAATGCGGTGCTAAGTTTGTTCAGTGTGAAACGGAGCGGTGTTTGCGTGTTGCTGCTGGACGCTTAGCAACAGACAGCCAATCAGAAATCAGTGAGCATTA